>PVIA01000604.1:0-402582 GCA_004024845.1 Tonatia bakeri | reverse complement strand
TAAGTCCCTTTAACATTTCATATAATAAGGGCTTGGTGATGATGAACTCCTTTAACTTGGCCTTATCTGAGAAGCACTTTATCTCCCCTTCCATTCTAAATGAAAGTTTTGCTGGATAGAGCAATCTTGGATGTAGGTCCTTGCCTTTCAGGACTTGGAATACTTCTTTCCAGCCCCTTCTTGCCTGCAAGGTCTCTTTTGAGAAATCAGCTGACATTCTGATGGGAACTCCTTTGTAGGTAACTGTCCCCTTATCTCTTGCTGCTTCTAGAATTCTCTCCTTCATTTTTACCTTGGCTAATGTAATTATGATGTGCCTTGGTGTGTTCCTCCTTGGGTCCAACCTCTTTGGGACTCTCTGAGCTTCCTGGACGTCCTGGAAGTCTATTTCCCTTACCAGATTGGGGAAGTTCTCCCTTTATTATTCGTTCAAATAATTTTTCCACTTGTTGTTTTTCCTCTTCCCCTTCTGGTACCCCTATAATTCGGATGTTTAAACGTTTAAAGATGTCTTGGAGGTCCCTAAGCCTCTCCTCATTTTTTGAATTCTTGTTTCTTCATTCTTTTCTGTTTGGTTGTTCCTTTCTTCCTGCTGGTCCACTCCATTGATTTGAGTCCCAGTTTTCTTCCCATCACTACTGGTTCCCTGTGTGTTTTCCTTCATTTGTCTTATCATAGCCTGCATTTGTTCGTCTAATTTATGACCAAAGGGATGTTACTTTTCTTAAATTGACCCATATATAGATTCAGTACAATCCCAATAAAAATTTAAGCAGGTTTTTTAAAAGCATAGAATTAATAGGCTGATTTAATATTTACATGGAAATGTAAACCTAGATTAGTCAAATCGGTTTTATATAAGATGAACAAAATTGGAGAAATTACTACCTGCTCTCAAGACTAGTTGTAATGCTACAGTAATCAATACAGTATGGTATTGGTGAAAGGGTAGACACATGGATCAGTGGAACTGAAGAGAAAACCTACTCAAGGATGATCAGTTGATTACCAAGGCAATTCACTGAAGAAAGGAAAGGCCTTCAGCAAGTGATGCTAGAACAACTGTATAGTCAGTGATAGAAAAATGAACCTTAATTCCTACTTCATACCGTACATGAAATTTAATTTGAAAACTAAGACACTTCTAAAAGCAAGTATAGGAAAACACATTGTGACCTTGAATTAAGCAAAGATTACTTAGGACACAAAAAGCAAAAATGATACAGAAAAAAAATTGGTAAGTTGGGTTTTATTAAAATCAAGAATTTTTGTTTTTTGGAAGACACAGGGAAATGGAAAGGCAAGTATCAGAGTATAAGAAACTATTTGATATTATTTATACATATATGAAAAGGACTTGTATCCAGACCATATATGTAAGTAAAACAAGCCATTACAACTAAATAATAAGACAATTAAATAAAATAGCCAAAAGATTTGATTAGATAAGAGGATTGTGATTTGATTTGACAAGAGGAGATAAATAAATAACCATAAAAACATGAAAAGATGCTCAGTAGCTTTAGTGATCAGGAAAATCCAAATTAAAACCACAGTGCGATATAATTATACTGTTGTTGAGGACACAGAGCAGTCAAAACTTGCATATGCTGCTGGTGAGAACGCAACTGTTAAAAATTCTTTGAAAACCTGTGTAGTGGTATTTTTAAAAGTTAAATATGTATCTGTCATACAACTAAGCCATTGTACTCCTAGATATTTTCCCAATATGACCACAAACATGTCCACACAAAAATTTGTGCAATGTTTTTCACAACTGCCTTATTTATAATAGCTAAAATTGTAAGCAATCACATTATACATTAATAAGAGAGTAGATAAACAAAAAGTAGCCTATCTATACAATGTGATACTACTCATCAATACAAAGAACTAATTATTGATACACTTAGGTGAATTTCAAAGTAAGCTTAGTGAAAGAAGCCAGACTCAAAATGTGAGTTCGTACTATGTGCCTGTAGTTACATAAAATTTTAGAAAGTGCAGATGGGTCTGAAGTGACAGAAAACATATGTGTGGTGGCCTGGGCCCTGGGTGGGTGGAGGCAGAGAATAAAGATGGGTGTTGTGAGGCTTTAGGGGTGATGAAAATAATTTGTGTTCTGATTGCCGTATGGCTTCATGGGTATGTATGTCTGAAAAATCGATCAAACTCTACACTTCAAAAGACCGAATTATACCTCAATAAAGTTGATAAAAGAGGGAAGGAGAGTGGTAACGGTAGGGGTAGATGTTTAAATTCGGGGTGAGAATACAGCTCAGGGCACAGCATCTGGAGGACAGTTTCCTTCTGCCTGCGCTGATGGGCGCAATGTCAGTTTGATAGTCCTGTGGTAGCCATGTGTCATGGAGCATGACATTTATTGTGCAACCAAACTGATCTTTAGTCTTGTAAACAGAAGCCTCTAAATTATGTAAAACAGTAAATAGAATTGCTTTTAGTTTAATCTAAATAGACATGTTTGGTATTAGTTTCTTTCTCTGAAAGGTTTTGGGTGACGAGGGCCTCCAGTGAATGGTGCTGGTGTGGTGTTCAGACTTGGTCATTAAGGGACAGTTCCTTCCTCCCTGAAAGTGATGGTAATCTATGCCTTACCTTTAAATTATGTTAGCTGCTAACTTATTCATCTACGTCAGTGTGGGTGTATTTGAAATTAATTCCTCCCACACTTGCCTGGAGTGTGATAGAGATCATGTTCGTGTGTGTCTCATCGAAAGTGAGTGACCTCTTAGGCTAACTTCTCGCCTTCTGAAAGGTGATTATGTCACTAATTACTAGTGTCTTGTCATAAATGTTTAAGCCCTGGTCCTACCAGAATGTTCCACATCTGTTACAATGAGGTTAGTGGGAAGATACAGCTTTTGGAGCCAGAAAATTGTGGTTTCAAGTTCCAAATCTGTAACTAATTGGCTGTGGTTTCGGCCAATTACATTCATTCTTTGAGCCTGTTTTCTCATCTGTAATAGAGACTAACAATTCTTAGAATTGTAAGGATTAAATAGAATAGCATTAATGTACTAGAATTGGTGTCTGGCACATAGTAGGTGCTTAGTAAATGTTATCCCCATTCCTGATAGGAATGCTTCTGGCACATTGTATGTGGAGTCCTCCTAGTGCTGGAAGCATTGTGTGTTGCACTCTAGTATTTTCTGCTTTTAATGATGTGCTTTCTGAGCCTTATTTTTCAAGTTCTGTTTTCAAGATGAATTTATCTGTGTGTCCTGAGGGAAAATGTACTGGTTATGAGCAGTATGATTTCTGGTTTATTCACATGGCATTAACTCTGACCTGTCTCTCTGAGCATATTGCAGAGAGTGGAAGTTTGTCCTCAGAGCAGTGCTGCTGCATAGATCGCATTAGTCACGTTGGACACTTTCCTGCCCTCGTTCAGGGGTCAGTCAGAAGTAAAGATTGTGCCCTTAGGCTGTTAGGGACCTGGTGAGCCACCGTGCAATGTTCCCATGGCTTCCCAGACTCTGACTCATTTTAATCACGCCTTTCCCTGTGGTTCTGTTGTGCCGAGCCCAGATTAACCCGTGTGGCCATTGCTGTTCCACAGTCAGCAGGTTTTATGCTCTTGGCCCCTGCTCCATGGTCTGCCTTGACCATTATGCTGACATGCACACGTGATGTCAGTCCTCATGCTGGTCGTCCCAGCCCTTAACCTTTGATCTGTAGTGAGGGTGGGCAGGAACTGGGTGTATATGCTCACAGAATACTTTGGAGTGCTGCCGTCCACAGTGGTTGTGTTTGGCTTTTCAGCTTTCCACAGCTGGGAAATAGGGTGTTAGTCTCGTGAGTGAGAACTGTGAAAGCAAGTCAAGAGAAAACCACAATGGCGTAAAGTGTATTCTGCCATCTTTGAAATGGTAGATGCCATTCACAGTGCTAGCAGTGTCATTTTTACAGTTTAGTGTTTAAATTTAGTTTTTATGTCACTTGCACATTAATGTAATTTGCAGAGTAATTTCCTGTTCCTCAGAGGGAATCACTTTAAGCTCTGATTTGGTATTGATCTCTCTAATTAGCGTGTTTCTTGATTTTTCAGAAGTAGCTATTTTATATCAACTTCCCACTAAGGAAGATGAAGATTTACTTTTTCTTGACCATCTGCTACATGCAGGCACCATCTCCCAATGTATTTATATCATTGTCAGCAATTACATTATTGTATTTATAAAAGCACTATTTGTAGTTGAGCTATATAGTATTTGTCGGTTACTTTTCTTTTTCTGCACAACATTTTGTGTTCCTTGGAGTTGACAATTGTACTCTTTGTTCATTTGTTTAGTTTCCCGAGTTCTTAATATCACTAATCCCAAGCCCTTCCCCGTTGTGTAAATATCCTGTTAGTATATGCAGAAACACTGAGTAATGTATCACTTTCCTGTTTTGAACAAATCTTTCTAGCCTCCTGGTCTGCTGCTATCTGGGTTGGTTGTTCTCTAGACCTGCTGTGCAGTCATTATCTTGGGTCCTCCCGCAGTGCCTCCCTGCAGATCGACTCTGCCTTTCTTTCCGCTTGGATCCCCTGATCCGTGGAGCTCATGTCTTCCTTTCCTTGATTTATGACCTCGTTTGGTAAAGCACATCTTCTAGTAACTTCCAGAGAAAAGGTGCATGGGAGATAAACATTTTGAGACCTTTATTGTTTGGAAATATCGTTGATTTTTTCCTATTTACTAGATTGACAGAGTCTAGAATATAAGTTAGAAATCATTTTCCCTCAGAATTTTGAACGAATTGCTTCACTGTCTTAAGTCTTCCGGTGTTGCTATTAAGTTTCAACTGACGCTGAGGGCAGCTTCTCTTTGCCCTCAGCGGTACAGTGTTTTGTTTCGCCGTGCTTCCTGGGGGCCTTTCTCCATCCGTTGGTGGACCCTCAATCTCTGTCTTTTTTTCCCTCTGCTTTTTGGGAGAGTTCCCCAATTTTATCTTCAAACTAGCTTTTAATTTTACCCACTTATTTTAAATTTCCAAGAATACCTTTTAATTTTCTGAAGTCCTTATCCACATCCGATGCTTGTTTCCTGGATGCAAGGTTTTCTTCGGTGTCTCTGACCTTCCCGATAGTGGCAGTTTTCTTCTCTATCTACTCTCTCTCTCCAGGTTGCAGTAGTTTTTGGATCCTTATCATATTAGGTGCGGTCCTGAAATTTTTCGTGATCCTGGGCTGTCTTTTATACTGAACAGAGGGGCATTAAACAGACGTTTGTTGGACTCAGCCTGATCAAATCTCTGGAGTCACCTTGGGTCCAGGTGCGGATTTGCAGGGGTTACTGAGAACACAGGGAGGTGCCGAATTGCACCAGGAGTAGAAATTGCAGAACCCAGGCTGTAAGGCACTCTGCGGGCTCAACTGCCTGGCTGAAGGAAAAGAAAGGGGTGGAGGGGAACCTGTAGATTATGAAGACTTTAAAAACATTGAATTTATAAACAGGGCCCAACTGAATTTTGCACTTAAAAATGACTAAAACAGTAAATTTTATGTTGTCTATATTTTGTCACAATAAACAGTAAAAACCCTACAGTATCTGTGGGACAGATGGAGGGACTTCTGAGGTAACTGGTAAGGTTCTGTTTCTTAATCTGCGTGCTGGGTTCAAAGGTGTTAGCCTCAGAATAAATCAGGAGCCTTAGTATTTGTTTTATGTGAGCTTTTGGTACCTTTATTTTAAAATACAAAGGGTTTTCTTTTTTCTTAAAAAAAAGCAGATCGGAAGCTCCGTGTGCACTGGAGGGACTGTGGTCTGTGGTCCTCACCTGGGGGATGTGGACGGCCCTGTCGTGGGCAGAGCCCCGGTGTCCGTCAGTGTTCGCGCTTTGGTCGTCAGGTGCTTTGGTCTGAGGACCCCTTGATGGGATGAAAATCATTAAGGGCCCCCAAAGAACTTTTGTTTATATGGGTTACATCTATTGTTATTTATGGTAGTAGAAGTTAAAACTGACTTAAAAATAATAGAGTAAACATGTTGCATTTTTAATATAATGTATCTTATGAAAAATGATGTTTTCAAAACAAAAAACTGGGAGAGTGACATTGTTTTACATTTGTACGAATCTTTTTACTATCCAGCTTAATAGAAGACACCTGGACCCAAATTTGTTTCTACTTTCAAAACTTTATAGTGTGTAACACTTCACTCCGTACTTCTGAGAGGGTAAGACTGAAAGCAGCAAATAATATTTTAGCGTTATTTAAAAAATAGATTAGAACTTGCCCACCTTCTGAGAGGATCTAGGAAATCTGAGGGGTTCCTGGACCATGCTTTGAGAACCAGTGTTTGAGCTGGTCGGACTGTCCAGAGAAGACTCTTCTTCCTAGAATGTGGGCTGTCAGCAGTGTGGAACCCAAAGTGGGGATGAAGCCTGGGGGCTTCCATTTGATTCCTCAGCTATTACTATGGTTCGAGCTCTCTCTCTCTCATCAGTGATGCCTCCTCTCGCTCAGATGTGTCCAGGAACTTGTGTTTTTCCGTCCGGTCTCCTGTATAGGAGTTTCAGAGTCCATTCCTTTTAAAAGCATGTTTCCCACCAGCCCTGCTGTTTTAAGCTCTGCTGTCACTTTGACTTTCAAAAGCACTAAATCCTCTTAATTCTGGGCTCTTTTAGGTGGTGTGCCATAGAAATTGGGTTGTTTTTCAGTTTTCCCCATTGAGACCAAATTCAACCTTTTTGAATCCGCTATAAATTAGTGTCCAACTTCCATCTACTTTCCAGCTATCAAAATGTTGTTGCATGTCTTCTCTTCTTTCTCTTTGTCCCTCTGGAATTATGCCTGAGAGACAAAAACAAACATGCTTTGAAGGGTTTTATTGGTGTGTGGGAACACAGCAGAGCTAGAAATGTGTGTTTGAGGTACCATGTTTAATTGGAAACCCCAGCAGTGCCATTTCAATGGATGTTTCTCTGTCACTTACTTATATTTTGTGATATTACATTAGTTTCATGTGGTGAATGCACTTTCTGAGAGAGGGCTTATTCATCTGATCAGATAATCCTCTCTCTCTTATTTTGGCAAGGATTCTGGTGATGTCCTCTAGCGTCCTTGAGAGCCTGAACAGATCCTGTGGCTGCTTCTGCTGAAGCAGTAACTACTAATTCAGTAAATTAAGGCAAAGTCCTTGAGGTGTCTTGAAGACAGTCTCATTGGCAAAGAGTGTATTACCAGCCTGTTGTTTTCGTCAGGTGCTATAAACAACCATGTGCAAATACCACTGCCTCTTCTGATGAAAGATTATTTATTTACTGACTTTACAGAGATTCTTGGAGGTTTTTTGAGAACACAACAAATATATTTTCTAAGAGCTGTATATTTCATATACAGTCCTTCTTGGGCTTTAGTGTGTCCATGGGAAGGGCTTGTTAAATCTCACCTTGCTGGACCCCACCCTCAGAGTCTGATTCATTAGTTATGGCATAGAGTTCAAGAATTTGAATTTCCAGTGGTCTGGGGATCACACTTGGAAAGCTACTGCTCTAAGAGCTAACCGTACCCTTGAAACTTCCCAAAAGAAAGAATTCAGTGAAACATGACTAGTATTTAACATGGAGTTATTTCTAGTGAAGTAGAGAAACTCTTCAGTTAGGTGAAATTTTAACAGACAGACCAGATCGGTGAATATGAATGAAACAAAACACCACATTTCTGTCTCATTTCACTTGGTGCACTGACTTCAAGGTCCATCCATGTTATCACAGATGACAGGGTTTTTTTCTTTTATGGCTAAATAATATTCCACATACATTCATACATACGTACACCCCCCCCCCATTCAGCACACACACACGCGTGTATACACACATACACATACATTCTTTATTCATTCATTCGTCAGTGAACCCTTGGGTGCTTCCATGTCTTGGCTACTGTAAATAATGTGGTGGTGAACAGGAGGGTGCAAATACCCTTTCAAGGTAGTGCTTTTATTTTCTATGGACAAATACCCAGAAGTAGAATTGTTGGATCATGTGTTCTATTTTTAATGATTTGAGAAACCTCCAGACTTGTTTTATAGAGGCTGCATCAGTTTACATTCCCACCAGCAGTACTGTGGCCTTGCAACCTAGTTTCAAGTCAGGAAGTGAGATGCTTTTTCCTTTGTTCTTCTTTTGCAGGATTGCTTTGCCTGTTTAGAGTGTTGTGATTCCGTTCACATTTGACGACTGTTTGCATTCTTTTTGTGAAAAATGCCATTGAAATTTTGAAAGACTTGCATTGAATTTGTAGATTGTTTTGGGTAGTATGGACATTTTCACAATGTTAATTCTTCCAGTCCATGAGCATGGAATATCTTTCTGTTTGTGTCTTCTTCAATTTCTTTCATCATTGTCTTATAGGTTTCAGGGTACAGATCTTTTATCTCCTTGGTTACATTTACTTTTAAGTATTTTGTTCTTTTTAATGTAATCATAAATGGTACTGTTTTCTTAATTTCTTTTTCTGATATTTTATTAGTGTAAAGAATCACAACTGATTTTTATATTGATTTTTGTACCTTGAAACATCACTGAATTTGTCTATGAGTTCTAATAGTTTCATGGTGAAGTCTTTAAGGTTTTATGTATAATATCATATTATCCACAAATAGTGAAAATTTCACTTTGTCCTTTGTAATGAGGGTGCATTTTATTTTATTTTTTTGTCTAATTGCTCTCACCAAGATGTCCAGTACTATGGTGAGTAAAAGTCATAGGAGTGGGCATCTTTGTCTTATCCCTGATCTTAGAGGAAAAGCTTTCAGACTTTTGCTGATGAGTATGATGTTAGCTGTGGTCTTGTCATATATGATGTTCATTATATTGAGATATGTTCCCTCTATACTTGTTTTGTTGAGAGTTGTTTTTATCATAAATGGATGTTGAATTTTGTCAAGGTTTTTTCTTCATCTCTTGAGACGATAGGATTTTTATCCTTCATTTTGTTAACATGGTGTATTCCATTGATCTGCAGGTGTTGAACCATCCCTGTATTCTTGGAATAAATTCCACTGGATCATGGCATATGATCTTTTTTAATGTATTGTTGAATTTGGTTTGCTGATAATTTATTGAGGATTTTTGCATCTATGTTCATCAGGAATGTTGGCTCGTAATTTATTTTCTTGTGGTATTTTTGTTTGGTTTGTGTATCAGGATATTGCTGGTTTTGTAAAGTGAGTTTGGAAATATTCTCTCCTATTCTTTCAAAAAGATTGAAAAAGATTGATATTAATTTTTTAAGTGTTTGGTAGATGTCACCTGTGAAGCCTTCTGCTCCTGGACTTTTGTTTAGCTGGTTTTGATTATTCATTCAATCTTTTTACTAGCAGTTGATCAGATTTTTCTATTTCATGATTCAGTCTTGGTAGATTGTATTTTTTCTAGGAATTTATCCATTTTTTTAGATTATCTAATTTATTGATAAATAATTGTTCATAGTAGTCTTATGGTCCTTTGTATTTCTATTTTTCAGTTGTAACATCCCTTTCACTTCTGATCTTATTTATTTGGGTTCTCTCTCGCTCTCTCCTGCCCTCCCTCCCTCTCTCTCTGTCAGTTCAGCTAAAGGTTTCTTTATTTTTATTTTTTTATGTGTAGCTCTTGGTTTTGCTAATCTTTTCCATGGTCTTCAAAATTTCTATTTCATTCTTTTTTTCTCTGCTCTCTGTTATTTTCTTCTTTGAACTAACTTTGGTCTTTCTTTTTCTTTTATTAGTTCCTTGCGGTTCCTAGAGTAAGGTTAGGTTATTTGAGATTTTTCTTCCTGGATATAGTCATTTATCACTATCAACTTCCCTATTAGAACTGCTTTTGTAGCCTCCAGTAAATTCTGGTATGTTGTATTTGGATTTTCATTTGTTTCAAGGTATGTGATGACTTCTCTTTTCATTTCTTCTTTGACACATTGGTTGTTCAGTAGCATGTTTACCGGATTTTGCTATGTGTAATGCACACATTTTTGCCCCAATTTTTGTAGGGAAATATAAGGATGCATATTAAACATGGGAATCAGCTAAAACGTGGGTTTGCATTATATGTGGCAAAATATAGTATCTCCATGTATTTTGATTTTCCTGTTTTCTTATAATTGATTCCTAGTTTCATATCATTGTGATTAGACAGTTGCTTAAATGATTTTATTCTTTTCACGTTTGTGCAGTGGCCTAACATTGTGAACTATCCAGGCAAATGTTTTATGTGTGCTTAAGAAGAATGTATGTTCTGTTGCATTTGGATGGAATGTTTTCTGAATGTCTGTTAAGTCCACTTGGTCTAACCTGTAGTTTAAGGACAGTGTTTCTTTATTAATACTGTCTGGATGATCTATTCATTGTGGGGTATTAACGTTCCCTTCTATTATTGTATTGCTGTGTATATCTGCCTTGAGGTCTGTCACTATTTACTCTATATAATTATGAGCATAAATATTTACAAACATTACATTTTCTTGTTGGATTGACTTTTTATAATCATGTGACTTTGTTTTGTTACAGTCTTTGTCTTAAAGTTTATTTTGTCTGATATAAGTATAGCTATTTCATTCTTTTGGTTTCCATTTGCATGGAATATTTTTTCCATTCTTTCACTTTAGTTTTTGTGTCCTTATATTTGAATTGATTCTCTTGTAGAATATAGATGGGCCTTAAAAATTTTTTTTTAGCCATTCTCTGTCTTTTGATTACAGAATTTAGTCCATTTATCTTTAAAGTAATTATTGATGTGTATGTATCTACTGCTATTTTGTTAATTACTCCCTGTTTTGTAATTTGTTCTTTTTTCCCCTTGTTCTTTTCCTTTGTGACTTGATGATTTCTCTAGTGGAGGTTTAGATTTCTGTATCTGTTATGTATCTACTATAGTTTTTTGTGTGTGTTTACCATGAAGCGTATGTAAACAAACTTACATCTATTTTTAACTTGAGAGGGACTTAAGTTTGTATATATTATAACACTCTACAGTTTTTACTCTCCCTGGCTCATTTTATGTTTTTGATGTCATAATTTACAGCTTTTTATTTTGTCTATTACTTAACTAGTTATTGTAGTTATTTTGATGCCTTTTATGTTTTACCCTTCACATTGGCTTTGTAAGTGGTTTTCTTTTAGTCTTTAACTTTTGACATTTTAACGTGTCTTGGTGTGAGTCTGGGTTCATCTGTTTTGGAATTCTCTGGGCTTCCTGCATCTGGGTGTCTGTTTTCTTGCCCAAGATAGGGAAATTTTCATCCATGATTTCTTCAAGTATGTTTTCTGCCTCCTTTTCTCTCTCTCCACTGTTTGGGACCCCTCTGATGTGAGTGTTGGCTCACTGGGTGTCCCATGAGTCCCTTAAGCTACCCTTACTCTCTGATTTTCTCTGTTTTTCTAATTGAATTAGGTTTCTGCCCTGTCTGTGAGTTTCCTGTTCCTTCTTCTGCTTCATCAGTTCATTCTTCAGCTCTGTGACTTTTATTTTGTAATAATGTCTCTTTGTTGAAATTCTCGCTTTGCTTATGCATTTTCCTCCAAGCTCTGTGAGCATCTTTATAACCATTATTTTTCATTCTTCATCAGTTAAATCACTTATCTCCATTTCATTGTCTTTTTCTTAGTTTTTTTCTTCTTTTGTTTGGAATGGATTCCTTTGTTTCTTCATTTTCCTTTATACTCAGTGTGTTTCTCTAAGATAACATAGTCACCTCTCCCAGTCTTTGAGTGGCCTCATGTAGGAGATGAACCTTATTTTTCAGTCCTGTCCAGGCTGTTGGTTGTCTCTCAAGCCTTCGTAATTGTCCAGATAGCCGGCGTTAGTGAAACTGGTTCCCAGTAGTTGAGAGTGTGCCAGTTCCTGTCCATGTCCCAATGGACAGGGCCTCAGTCAGGATTGCAAGCCGGACTCTCAGGCAGCAGTTTTTAAAGCAGAGAAGGGCATTTGAAGAGCTCTTTGCTGTTGTCTCGTTGAACCTGTGAACACAAGCCCACTAGCCACCAGAGTCAGGCCATCAAGGGATGTGTGTCCTCGGGGCAGCAGCCACAAAAACCAGGTTGCTGGATGTGTACGTAAGATCCTTTCATGGAGACAGGGGTGCCCCGGGGCTGGGCAGAGAGAGAGTGCAAGCTGGTGCCTGCTGGTCTTCCATTTCTGGAGAGGACTGTAGTCAGCCCCCAGATGTGTGTTGAATTAAAAGCCTAACCCTTAGGCCACAGCTATGAAGACAAGCTAATTTTCCTCTTTCATGGAAAAACTGCGGATTATTTTTCAGTCTGCTGACTGTATGGCGTGCCCTGGGACGGGGGTAATTGATTAAGGACTGTTTTTCCATTACAACCCTATGGGACCCACAGATGTAAGCCCTGCTGGACACTGGAACCAAGAAACCAAGCTGTGTCTTCTAGGTGGCTGCTTCAGATGGGTGCACAAGCTTTTTCTGGAGTATCAGTGACCCCTGAGCAAGGCAGAGGAAAATCGTGAAGATAGCACCTGCTGTCTGAGGTCTCTAGAGTTGATTACCCTTGGCTTTCAGATGTGTTTCATTAGAAGCCTGCCCCTTAGGCTGCACCTGTAGTGAGGTCCCCAAGTGTGTTAAATTAGATGCCCACCGTTGAGGCTGACCCTTTAAGATAAGCAGATGTGCCTCTGTCACAGAAAGACTGGGCAGTGTTCCGTCAGCTGTCTCTGCTCCGGGGCCCGAGTGGGTGAGCCTGTGCCTGCAAGCCCTTTAAAACTCTTTTTCAGACTGCCATAGCCTTGTGGGTCTCTTGGGTGCAAGTCCCACTGGATTTTGAAGTGAAATGTTTTGGGGGTGCTTCTTTCATTTGCAGGTCTTAAAAGTTGTGTGCTTCAAGTGTGGTTCAGGCCCCTTTACTCCTAAGGGAGAAACCTGGGGTTGTGAGTTCCCTCCCAATTGTGGGTGCTTTGCCGAGGGTGGGGTTGTGTCTCAGCCTCTCCTGCCTGTTTCAGTGTGCATTTTTTTCCTCGTCTGACCAGTGTATGAGTCATTCAGCTAGATTTTGGGTTCCTTTCAAAGGAAATTGTTCTGTAGATAGTTGTAGATTTGGTATGTTGAGGATTCTCCTATGTTGCCATGTTGAGCCAGAATGCTGTATATTTAATATCTAAGGCAGGGGATAGAGTATGTGGTCATAGCATACTTTTATTAAGCCGTCACGCGCACCAGTGTTACTTATACGCATACATATGGTAAACTGATGTGCTTGTCAGAATTGTAAGAACGTTTTCCCATGATCTCCCACCTCCTGCTGTGCACACACCTTCTTTCAAAAACAAATTGCTTTGAAGTGATTTTGCAAGTGTAATTAGGTCTCAAATCCAGTGACATAAGAGACATAATCTGAGTGGGCTTGACCTAATCAGGTGATCTCTGAAATGGGACATCCGGCCCTGGCTGACTGGAGATTCACAGAGTGAGAAGGATTTGTCATGGGGAGGGATGCTCATTGCTGAGTTTGAAGGTGGCTTGGGGTGCAGGTGGCCTGGAGGAGCTGCGTGGCCTCCAGATGAGAACAGTTTAGTGGACATGTTGATTTTAGCCTTGTAAGACCTTGAGCGGAGAATCCAGCCGTATCACAGCTGACCTTCTTCTACCTACAGATCCGTGAGCTAAGAAATAGGTATTGTTTTAAGTCTCTGTGTGTACTAATTTATTACTGCAGTGTGAGGAAACTAAAACAACCAAATATTTTGCTTCACAAACTTGCAACTGTTATTTGTTAAATATTTATTGATGTTAAATCCACATTACACCAGCACAACAATCCAAAGTAGTATGATAGTACTATTTTTTTTATAAATACAACATAAAAGGTGGCAAAATAATGCTACTTAATCCCAAACCCAGCAAATTAGCAAAAAAAGTTTCATTCAGAAAAATTTGGCAAGTAAGATATGACATGAGTCATAATACTACAATATAGATAGGTCCTCGAGGGACTTTGTATGGTATCTTAAATTCCACATTAGTAATGCATAGAACTGTGGCCAAAGAAACTTATACCACTCTGCATAGAACATCTGCCGCCCAGTGCTCAAGCCTATTAATCATTGAAAACTTGGTTGGTTGGTGTTCTTACAAGGAAGTAGAAAGCTGTACATGTGAAGCAGTAATATGAAATATATGGGGTGGTACACAGATATAAAGTTACTTTAAAAATACTACATATTGAATAGAATAACTGAGCTAAGAAGAGTTCAACATTTTTATTATAAATAATGACAGATATATGTTTTGCATAAGGAATACAGTGTTTTCTTTTCATAGCAAAGTACCATTGAAGCCTCATGTTTTATAATATTAGGCCAAATTGTTTTTTTCTCCTTTTTAAAGTTTATTGGTTCCGACTTAAAACCATCAAGTCTGGTCAGAATCAACTCAGTCTGGCTGATGCAGAATCATATGCATTTAAAAGTCAGTCTTTGCTGAGATACCTTTGTACACTGCTCGGAACACAGCACCTTCTTAAGGGAAGGTTTCATGGCAGCAGGGACGTGAACTGGTATTTTCCATTCACCGTATCTTGGTGCCATTGAAAAAAAACACATCACGGCACAGACCTGTTTCTCTCTCTCCAAGTCTGCATTTCCCGCAAGGAGACTGCTCGCTGCAGGCAGCGCCGCCCTCATGCAGCCTTGCAGTCTTAGCCCACTTTCGACTTGCTCTGAACATCTAAAATCTTCAGCTACGACACAAGCTCCAGACACACTAGAATATCCACAGCACACGTGCTCTAACTTCCAGCTGACCCTAGATTCCCTGACTTGTGAATCACAGTGTTAGGTTAATTTTCAAGAAAACCAAAGAAAAGCCTGGCCTTTCGCATGTCTCCCGCCGCCCCTACTTTTATCTAAATGAGTACAATGTAGTAAGTATGCTGGTAGCACTTTTCCTTCATTCTTCTCTACCCCTTCCAAACCCCTGTTTCCTCTCGATTCTGTATGCCTTGGTCATTTGGGTGGTTTGGATGCCTTTCCTGGAATGGACTGGAATATATTTCTGCTCTATTCAGAATACTTTATATTATTTATATTTAAATTAGCCTTTGAATATGGTTTGTAAATAAGCTTTCTACCAAGGTAGCATGAAAAGAAAATACAACACACAAAAAAAGGTTAAGAGCTAAGGTGTTACCCTTGTTAGAGAACTCTTGATATTATTAAAATTTAAGACAAGTAATTCCTTATGATTTAATATAAAGCCATTTGCAATGGCAAGGCATTTACTTGGATTTCCTTTTTACTTTGGATTTACTTTCCTCTTTTTCATCCTTACATATTGCACTTGGTTCACTGTAGCTGTCTGAATACACTGCCACTTAAGAATCACTTTAGTGTTATTTGTGGTACAACTGCCTCATGTCAAGTATTCCACACTACCATGCTGTGTAGCACCTAATGCTAGTGTTTAAAGGCACTTTTGATAATACGAATTGTGGTTACCTTTGAACATCGGTTTCCTTTAGCATTTTGGCATTTCAGACCACTTTAATCACAGCAGTTCAAAAGTTTTAAATCGGATGACGAATGTGATTTTTCTGTGCAATGTGTACATTTTCTATTAGCATCTCCTACTTCAACTCTAAGTTTGGTATATCAAGTAAGAAAAATATTTTGTTGTTTTATTTCTTGTAGTCAAACGTATGTTCTTGCCTTTTACGTGGTGTGACAAAGGAATATGTTGGTCAAGGCACAGCCGTTTCAGTGTTTGAGCTTTGACAAGGATGTTGGATTACAGGTCCTCACTTTCTACGAGGCCGGAGTTCAGTGTCAGGTGAGACGGGTTGGCTTCAGGCTGGAACGCTGCTTTGATGTCGAGTCCCTGGTCCGAAAGTGCTGCATAGCGACTGGCTGAGGGGCGTACTTTTTTTGGCTTGGTGCTCTGTGGCTGCTGATGCCACTGGGCTACAAAAGAGAGGGGGAAAAAGGATGTTTTAAGCAAGATTATTGGACAGCCCTTAGGTGTTGCAAGTAAATACAGAATGTCTTTTGACACACACAAGGCACTTGTTCCTTATGAAAGTGTGAGCACATCCATGGTAGAAGCCCTAAACTTTAAGGATGGTTTTGCATTTTACTCATATGTTGCAGATTTATTTTCTCCACAGGACAGTGGGACTATAATAGCTAGATAATAAAGACAAAGTATAGTTAATCTTTAGCTGAAAGCCAGCATGGAAAATCCTTTGGAACAGTCTCTGAGTTTCCTAATTCACCTTCCACCTGTTTTGTAATCTCCAGAGTTCATAATGGATGAATGCTGCAAGAGTGAGAATAGACTGGTGTTCTGGAGGGGCCTTTAATGCTGATTAACAGAAAGGAAGGGGGCTAGTTTGGGGTCACTCATTGGGGTCCAACCTCACAAAGTTGTCTCCTATTCAAGAAGAATTAAGTTCTTAATTTTTTTTCTAGTGGTTTTCTTTATGTCAATAGATCACATATTGCTATTGTACTAGCTTGTAAATTTAACAAAAATGATTTTCTTTAAATTTGGGATGCATGTACACGAATACACAAGTAATCACAAACATGTTGTTCAGCTGCTTAAGATCTAGTAACTAGAAAAGCACTAAGCTACAAAAGTATGCATTACTGAATCGATGGTACACACTTTTAGAGTGCAATAAGACACTGTGATAGTATAAAAAAAAGTAGTCACTTGCAAAACACAATAACGAGTATAATGTGAAAACACGTGGTTAAGCCTTTGCCTACTGTTAATGCCTAATGCTCAGGTAAGGAAGCCACAGCTGACTAGCCCACGTCAGTGAAGTCAACATGCACAGTTTGCTAGTAATGCAAAGTTTCTGAATGATACTTGATTATTTGTTCTTCTGGTGTAGTTCACTACTAATGTTGAGAAGCTACAAATAGAAAGAGAAAAAGCAACATGAAATTTGGCCAAGAATCCCCACTAGAGTTGTTTATAAGATTAAATAACAGTAGTGTGATTTGCTGTTCAGTCATTTTTCACAATTTGCTGAGGCAGTGGCACTCACTGTAAACGTCCAGTCTGGCAGTGCAGGACACGATCCCGGCCTCGTTCTTGGCTGACACTGTGTACCACCCGGCGTCTTCCTTCGTGGCTCCCTGAATGAGCAGGCAGATGTAGCCATGATTATCCTGGTGCATGCTGGAGGAAAGGAGAAAGTCATTAGGGTTCTAAATGTTTAAAAAGTGGCTTTGGACACGAAGCATCATTTTTAATTAGATCATTAAAAACACAATTGTGTGTGTAGCCAATAATAGGGTCATACTGATTCTGGAGAGGCTGCCAGCCCCATTAAAGTTAATGGGAGAGAAGGGCAGACGTCAAGAGGTTGAATAAATCTGTGCAGTTAATTTCTAGTTTAGCATCTGCCTTTACAAAACCACTGAGTAGTTTCTGTCATCATTGTAGCAAGTGAATTCATCTTTTCTGTTAAAGATAAACAGAAAAACCCACCATGAAATTATTTAGAATATGCTTCATCCCATACCATTGTAGCTGCTTTTCTAAAAGCTTAATCATACATTAGGGTAAAGAGTGATTTTGTCTTTGAAGTCATCAGTGGCATAACTCTTACAGAGATTCATGTGCTGTATATACTGTTTTCAGGATTAGGGTAAGTCATGGTGTATTCTCACCTCACGCGGTCAGTGCTGTGTGTGAGCGATTCATTTTCTTTCTTCCAAAATATCTGAGGCGGTGGCACCCCTAAAACACGGCATTCCAGTCTCACTGGGTACCCATCTGCAACTCCTGTGTTTTGCAGCTTCTCGATAAACACGGGGGGCTTATGTGCTTCTTTAGCTAAGAAAACATGAGATGGATGGTCTGCCAGTGATAGACAAAGGAACCACTATAGAGAGTTCAGAAGCTTCTTGAAATATTGCTTAAATAGATGTTTCACTTTATACCATTTTTCACTTTAGGTGGTGCGATGGTAGGCCTCTCTCCAAATCATTCTTTTACCAAGAAAGGTTACTATGCTTCACTCCACTCATTTATTTCCTCAATTAATTCAGGTCTGACAGGCCCACACAGTCCACTGGCCATCTGCTCCACAGAATGCCTGGCAGGCTGCGTGAGACTCCTAAGTCACCACTAGCATCTGGGATGGCTTCATATTGTGCAGACACAGCCTTTACCAACCACTGCCACCTAGTGGCGCTTAGGAGGACAAGTGTTTCTAGGAATTTGATCCACTTAGCAAACATTTCAGGTAGCAGGGAGAGGAGTCTATTAAGATTCTGAACATTGGAAGTCCTGGCTCAAGTACCATAGGATTTAAGAAAGGAAAAACAAAGGAGAGGCATCTTCATCTAAAATTGGCAATTTTAAACAGTTACTTATAAATTACAGGTTCCAATTTGTATTTTTTGAAGGGCTATAAAAAGACAATTTTATTACCTTGAAGGAAGAAACCCACAAAAAAGGGTAACTTCATTAGCCTGAAAAATTCAAAACTGATTGTTATAGCACTGTAATATCACCATCCAATGGGAAATTGTTTTCTTTGATCTGAGGTGGAAACAATTTCAGAGAAGAAGGCTTAGTTATTTTCTTCTGAGCTACCCATAATGAATTTGAAGATGAATGCCTTTCTCTACCACTTCCTGTCCTCTGGAATGACAAATATATCAAAGCAAAGCAGCCATGGGGGAGATAGGTGAAGAGGGTAAATATTCTACCTGAAATTTTCAAATACCCAAGACTATAGTCTAAGGCAGGGGCGTCCAAGTGATTTTCACTGTGGGCCATCAGCCTTGCAGTTGCCTTCAAAGGGCCGAAATAATTTTAGGATTGTATAAATGTAGCCACTCCTTAACTGTTAAGGAGTTGAAATTACATTCAGTCCTTTAAAGGCAACGGTGAGGCTGATGTGGCCCCTGGAGAAAATGAGTTTGACACTCCGGATCTAAGACGTTGAGTTATGTAGAGGGCTGTTTTTTAAATTAGACTTCACATGATTACTTGGCCTAGGCTATTTTGGGGAAGTGGGAACAGATCTCACTTAGGAAGAAAATTTGCTGTAATTATTTCATAGGGTTGTTGTGAAGACTGAGATGATATATGGGAGGTGCTTTGCAAATAGGCGTATGACAAATAAACATTGTTTCTTTTTTTTTTTTTTTTTTTTTTGAGAGAGAGAACAGATATCAGAATCTTTAGTTATGCTCAACTCTTAAGGATGGTACAGACTTTTCCCTAAATATACTGTCCTTACCTAAGGCCACTTTTTTTTGGTCCTCTCAGACCAAAGTTTACCTAACAATAAATCAACTAAAAAGAAAATCTGAGTGTAATTTGACTATGATATTGGGGGTGATGAAACATAGTTTTGGATTTTGAAATCAGAGCACATTGCATTGCTTTAAATGCTGGCTCTAGTTGTAGAACTCTATGTGTAAGCAAACTCTTATGCATCAGGTGTGGTGTGTGGAGCCCACACTGCCAGTGCCCTTTCCTTACATTCCACTGAGGGCCAACACCCACCAGGAGAATGACCCAGAAAAGCCCAGGTCCTCCTCTCTCTTCGCCAGGCTAGTGAGAGAAAGGAAAGATAGATACCAATGGCTACACTGACAAAAAATTAATGTTCTGGTTTGCTGAGCCTTTGAATGTATCCTAAAATTGGCTGTTTTGGTGATTCGATCTATTTTTTCAGCAGTCTAACTTATTTACCATATTGGTTAATAATGCAGAATTACTTCAC
Organism: Tonatia bakeri; assembly: GCA_004024845.1. Taxonomy (NCBI): domain Eukaryota; kingdom Metazoa; phylum Chordata; class Mammalia; order Chiroptera; family Phyllostomidae; genus Tonatia; species Tonatia bakeri. The sequence goes on along the minus strand of PVIA01000604.1, from coordinate 382,891 downwards.
ATTTCTAAATCTGATGTTCCTTCGAGCAGAGAGAAAGGGTTTGCAGCTGAGCCCACCTGCAACCACAAGCTCCAGGCTGAACGAGTTCTGCCCCGCTCGGTTGGTGGCTATGCACGTGTAGATGCCGGCGTCTCGTGACGTGACTGGCTCAATGATCAGGGAGTGCACCCCATTCTCACGCACAAGCATCTTGTGGGCACTGTCGGGGCGGATGGGTTTTCCGTCTAGTTGCCAGGTTAGATCGGGGGTCGGTAACCCACTGACCTGAAACAAAGAAAATGCATATAAATGTCTCTAGTATTAAAACATTGAAATTAATACCTAAGAAACCAGCATAAATTCCTCTGTCGGTAGTACAGAAGACAGCTTTTAGTATCAGCTCTGGTTACTCTTTTGCTTAAAACCTTTCAGTGGCTTCCTAAGCACTTGTGGGCTCACTTTTAAACATTTCTTATAGAGCAACCTTGAGAAATGGGGATTAAAAAAACTTTTATCATCATCTTAGCTCACCAAGGGGTATAAAGATTATTGGGATGATCTCCACATAGGGCCCTGAGCTCTTTGAAAAAAAGATGTCCAACCATAATAACCATAACAAATACTCAGCTGGCATTTACACTCTATGAAGCTTCTCATCAAAGAGTTGCCATAGCTATGGAGACATGAGTAAATGCATCCGTCAGCAAGTTGGGCTATTACTATTATTTGATAATCCTCGAAACTAACAATTACCCAGAAAGCCATATCAACAAATTTGCATCACAATGGAAGCATCATAAAATGATGAGACCGTGACTGTTGTGTTGACCAGAGATCAGACAAAAGCACAGTTAATTGCTAATAACAAGTTGTGCTGTGAAGGGTAGGGATGGCTGCCATCTGTCAACTCTTTACAGCTTTGCCTTTGATTTTGAATGGGGAGAAAAGCGCCATTAAGGAAGGCCTTTTTACTCCACCCCTCATTTACTAGTGGGAAATAACCTACAAAAAGATGTCAGCTGGACTGTAAAGCAATTGTTTTGAAGACCCAGCTCTGCCAAAATCAGCCAGAGAACTCATAAATTCCATTCCTGCTGTGTAATATTCATTTATATCACATACCTAAAAGATGCCTCCCCACACATGTCGCAAAAGTCTAGATAATTTAAAGGAAAAATATTACATAAATTTAAATTGCTGGTTAAAAGATGAAGAGATTTTGGAAGCTAACATCAGTAGTTTGGCAGCTTAGCTTCTGAGAAGGGTCAGTCTCTTACGTTCTCCCATCTGCTCCCCTGCCATCCCCAGCTCTCCACAGACACTGTTTTACTTGCCGAGAGGTCAATGGAGGTGGAATGGAGGAAGAGGGAGTGGGTACTTCTGGTTGGCATCTGGGCCTTTCCCAGGCTTAGAAGTGAAGTGGCTCTGCCCTTTCTCACTGTGCTAGGCCAGGGCCCACACAAGCAGGACTATGTACTGCTGAGGCCACAGTCTGTTTAGTGGGACAGATGCCTAAGACACTGTGCACTGTCAGCCCACCTCATTCGAGGGGCCCCTGTGCCAGCCAGTGGACCAAGTTATTCACGTTAAGGTAAAGGGAAAATGTCCGACTCTACTACCCTTTTACCGACCTCGGCCTTCTTGGCTGGGTAAGGAAAGAAAGCCTGATCTCAGGAATTTAGGGTCATTATAATCATGTAATAATTTAAGTTAGGGTCATTATGATCATGTCATAATTTAAATAGATCCTTTTATTCTTTTTATACATTTCTACAAGCCCAGATTTACTTTTTGTAAAAACAAACAATGCCCAAATCCTCTAAACACCTAATTGTGTTTTGCAGTCCCAATGAGAACCAGCAGAGGGAGCCCAAATAATTTTTAAAAACTGTCCATACTTAAGAGCTAAATTTTAAGACCAATAAATGGAGGGAAAAAATACATCAAAAAGTTTAAGACAAGTAGTTTTTAAACATTTTTGGCCTTAAGCTCTTTTGACAAATTGATGACAGCTATATCGCATACAGTTTTGTATTCCGTTTCAGAGTTCACGCATGCAATGAAATCTGAATACCCAGAGTTAAGGAGCCCTGCTGTAACATGGGTGAAAGAAGGCTCTCACCTCTTCTAGAACTAGAAAATGGGAGGCACACAAGTCAGAGTTGATAGATGTATATAAAATTTGTATGAATAAATAGTGAAGCCCAACTAATCAATGATTAGGACATATGACTAATTAATACATTTATTACTTCAACAAAATGGAAAAAAAAGGTAAAACCTTCCAGTGACTTTCTGGAGTATGGTATATAGGGTTCTAAGTAATGAACACATTTAATAAGCATTTACAAGTAAAGGAAAAGAATGGTTCGAAATTGTATATAAACATCCCTTATGTTTCACCGGTTGTTTTTTCTCTGAAGCTCGAACACATTTCAAAGATGTATACTTCATATAATTCCCCCCAAAGAAACTAAAGAGAAATGGCAATGAGAGGAGAAGGGAGACAATAGACTTATAGAAAGTACCAAACTCTTACTTTGCAATCCATTCTGCAGAGTTTCCCTTCTTGCACAGTCAGATCTCCAGGCGCCTGCAAGAAGTGAGGTCTGAAGAACCGCTCCTGGATGGGTTCATTTTCATCCCCACTGTCCCTTGATCTAGAGCGAGGCCTTAGAACAAGACAGACAGACGGACAGTAGTTATTTTCAGGCTCTTAGTCATCTTTTTTTAAAATTATACATGGGGTGATAATACCTTAGCCTGATTTCTACCTCAGAGGTTTACATATAAAAAAAGGTTAGCAGAGCAAAATCTTGTCTCTTTTGGAAGTTTATCATAAATGTAACAGTCTGCTAATTGCAGATCTAAAACAGTTCTGCTCTCCTAATCCTTAAAGCTAGTATAAATCATAAAAGGGGAGGTGGGAGATAATGGGGTAGTCTATATCAACCTGGTTTTTCCTAAGTAAATACTTTAAAGCTGTATGAGAATTTGCAGCAACTGTTGCTCATTACTTCATTACCGAATTTTTCTCAACAGAAATTACTGTAACTTCCCCCTGTGATTTTAAGTTTATCAGAAATTAAAAGTTCTTATTATTTTATAAAATTTTAATATCTTTCTAATCAAAATTCCTTTTCATATTAACCAGGAAAACAAACTGCATATTAAGGAGGGTTTTCTTTTACATTGGTTATCCATGTACTTAAAGACACTTATTTTTTGCTTTCAAATAAAATTGTGCAGATCTCCCAGATTTTGTGTATGTCTCTTATTTTTTAGGTTTGTTGCTAGAGACACCTTTAAGAGTAACACAATTTAAAGTAATGGCAGGGAAGACTTAAGAAAAGAGCAAGATGTTGAATGCAAATTTTGCCTGTAATCACTAGAAGATAAGTTTAAAAACACTTAACTAGAAAAAGTAAGAGTGGAACAAATGAAAGATTGGTATAATAGGCTAGTGGCTATTGGGTTTACTTATATAATCTATTCTTCTACAAGTACAGATCTAATTTTTGAACTAAATGCTTTTCTAGGAGACAGTCGCAAATGGGAAAGCTGAAATGTATTGAAGACCATAAAAAGGCAGAATAAAATGATACAAGAGAATGGACATGCTGACTAACTGTGTGTTACAGGCACTGACACTGGCCTAGGAGCCAGTGAGCAGATACTAGCACAAACAAGCTGGGATTACATTTGCATGTGCTTAGGTGCCAGAATTGTCTTCCAAGTGTTGAACTCTTGGAAGAGTGAAATGAAAAGGCTCTGTGGGTCTGGTCACAGGAGACAGTGTAGACATGCTATTTGTTTGGTGTTACTCAGGTCTTCCTGGGTACCCTCTGTGAGCCTAACTCAGTATTTGTTCTCTTCACCAAAGGTGTTTGCATCTCTAGCCTCTATAGTCAGGACTGCTTGAACGTGCTCTGCCTGGAAAATAACTAAATAGGCACCCAAGATGACAGGCTGACTGACTTACTATATTCTTTTTTAAGTGCAGATACATTATTAAGAAGTAATATCCTTTCCCCATCCCTGTCTCTTATTATTCCATCAGCATCCTTGCATAAACTCAGTGCTACTAGGAATGAAAAAGCACCCTCTATTCTTAGCAGATATTTGTAGAGCATTTAAAATATGAAAAATCTTATAAGATTATGTTCTAAAATAAACTGTGTTGAACTAAGTAACTTAAAAATGAACATAAGCTAGACAACTTTGAGAAACCTTCTGGCAATGGTTTATAATGTTCAATCCATATAGCTCTTGGTGTTGAACATGTGTGTAGCATTTATTAGCATTTTCATCAATGTGCCTGCTATTTAATGGTGCTGAGTCTTGCTTTCTTCATGTATAAATTGGGCCCTATTTAACAAACTAGTGATGGTGTATTTGAGGCTTATTAGCACACTTTAGTAAATGTTTGGTCCCTTCCCCATTCTGGATTGCAAAGGAGCGTAATCAAGGAGCCATACACTGTGTATACACACTGTAAGGTTGCGTCCACATTATTCTGTTTTCAAACTAAGTTGACTTTTATGGTCACCATGATTTTAGTTGTGTTGAAATCATTGACAATGGTAACACTTATGGAAAGGAACAACTGAAATACCTTCTGACATGAGGATGGCCTGAGGGAGAGCGGGGACTGCGACCTCGTTGGTTGACAGCCTGTACCATCAGCCGTCCAGTGCAGCTGACGCGGCCCTGTCAGAGAGAGACACCAGGAAGAGGGATTATTAGCTGTGCACGGTAACTGGCCATTGAGCACTGTCTGTTTATTCTGTTCTCCATAAGACATTATTGACAACTCAATCTGCAATGTTCGTAATGACACCAACCCCCCAGAGTGTACTTTCTCTGAGCTGGATAAGCTTTACTGTTCTATCTAGGGTGGTGTTTAAATGACAGCCTTCATTGGATCCATTGTGATCTGCCGTCTCCCTAACATATAGAGTGGAGCTGCAGAGTGTAGCAGCAGGACACCACTGCCTTGTGATGACTCCATTTTCACGGTCAGGTAGCTGCTGGTTGTAGCTAGTTTCAAATACAACTAGATGATTTTAGTTTTCTGTCAGGTCCTTTCAGTAACATATTTATTAAATGTTAGTGCCAGCCCTTCCAAAAACCATACACTGATGCCAGCGTGATAAAATGAGCATCGTGAAACAAGTATGCAGAGCGATGGCAAGCAGAGCATGATGGACACAGGGCACCGCGTCTGCTCGAAATGAACATATTTGAGATTTAAAGACCGGAAGCAGTGAAGTTCCTAAAATATATTGGTCCTGTGATAAGGGCCTATCTAATGAAAAGCTATATTTTATCTCTGAAATTTGCTAATTGAAAATTTGCCAAATGCTGCCATATGGTTAGACAAAAGTAGTATTTAGAAGACCCAGATGACATGAATAAATCACACATTGTTACGTGGGCTTTTTGTTTTAATCCTGTCTCCTGATTTTTCCCTCACTGTTACGGGCAGAGTAGCAAATTAGATGATTTTCTCCTGTACTTTCTCCTCTCATCTCCCAGGAGAATGAGTGGATGTACTTATACATTCTGACAATGGCCGAAAGGGAACACGAAGGAAGGAAAAATGAGAAGCAGACTTATTGATTAGACGGAGTTTCAGCTCAAGGTTGAAGAGCAGCCCCCGTGTGCATTTACAGTCCAAATAAAATTTACGCTGACTTCTATTTTCATTCCAACTTGTCAGTATAGACAGGTAGCAGCGGCAAGAGGTGTTCTGGGTAAATTCCTCTAGCATTCACAATATTTGCTGTCAAGGTCACAGTTAAAACACTGCATGAAGTGTAACATTATGAAGGGGAATTATTTCTAATTTAGATTAATTGTAGCTGAAGTTCAGGCCACATCCTATAACTTCTCATATGCTGAGTTTTTGGCAAACCCTAAGCTAGCCAAAATTGATTCCCTAAGCTAGCTTGAAATCTGAAAATCAATTTCATCTAACCCTTCCAAATCTGTCATAAAAAAATCTAAATGTGACTTGCTTAGAAGACACCCATTGTAAACTCCCCACTGACACATCATTGTAGATATTTTAACAGGTGAGCGTGGAAGAGCCACGATCCTTTGTGGGGCTGGAGGACAAGGGAGTGTGTGTTTTGTTTTACACAGGTACCTCCAGCTGGACTGGTACATGGGATGTGGCTTCCTTACTATTTGCTTTGCTTCAAAAAATAATTTTAATTTGCATAGATTTGTATAATTTGGATAGATTTTTATCCCTTGGTGTTTAAAACCCAGAGAATCCATAAGGGAAGTTAATATTGAATCATTTGTGTAGTTAGAAAAGTTTAAGTTAAAGTAAATCTTGAACCTTGAATTTGAGAAAGCTAACACTGGCTGCTAAAAAAAGAAAAAATCCTCTAATCTGGATTTGGGTCTTGACCTTTCTAAAAATTTGGTCAAATCATTGAATGTATTCAAGCCTTTGTTCCTTCTTCTGTAAAAACTAGGGTCTGGTGCATGATAATCTTGTAAAGATTAAACGATATAACCTAAAATGAAATTGTAAATATCAAATGGTATAGCTGTCCCCCCTTATCCACAGGGACACATTCCGAGACCCCCAATGGATGCCCCAAACCTTGGACAGTACTGAACTCTATACATCCTGTGTTTTTTTCTTATACCTATGGTAAAGTTTAATTTATAAATTAGGAATAGTAAGAGATTAACCACAGTAATCACAAAACAGAATGGTTATAATACACTGTAATAAAAGTTATTAAATGTGGTCTCTCAAAATATCTTACTTCACTGTACATGCAGTGAGTATGCTGGACCAAGGGGCAAGTCATGCCCCAGGTGGGATGGAGTGGGCATTGCACTACTCAGTGTGTGATTTAAAGCCTGTGACTTGTTTAGTTTGGAATATCTCCTTTAATATTTTGGGACCACGGTAACGGAAACTGCGGAAACTGTGGGTAAGGGAGACTACTGTACCTGATGGCATAAACTGTCACTATGAAATTCACTGTATGTGGCGCAGTGTCCCTGTGGTTCTGAGACGCTGTGCATGCGTGCACACGCACCAAGGTGATTTAGGGGCTCCAGCAGCTGGGCAGACTCCAGTCATGTTTTCCAAGAGGATATACGTTGCTGAAGGTATGCTCTCACCTCCTTTCTCTGGATCCTCTCAAACACCTCCTTTATCCAACGCCCCCTGCCTCCTGTGCTTGTATAATTATATGATGCAGCACCTAGTGCTGGGGTGAGCCCCACACTCCTTCCAGTGACAGCCCCTAGCTCTGCAGTTGGTCTGGCTTACAAACCAGGCCTGTGCTTTATGTTGGAGTGACTTTGGGCAGGTAACTTAACTGCCTAAGTGGTTTCCTTATCTGTGAAACAGAAGTGTATAGTTAATCCCTCATGGGTCATTGCGAAGATTAAATGAGTTACTAGGAGCAAAATACTGTTTTGCATATACTCAGTGCTCAAAGTGCTAAATTATTATGACACTGAATATAAATATAATTATAATAAAAACAATCAATGGTTATGGAGCATCCCTTAGAATTGTTTTGTTAAATGCCATTTTTTGTCCATATACTAGAGTTCTTTTCCTCTCTTGGTCTCCTTCCCTCTCGCTCTTTCTTAGGCTGTCTCCTTTATTAGGATGTAATTTACTCCAAAGGAAAAGAACAAAAGAAAATACTCTTAGCAGAGGGGGCAGAGTATGTGGGGAGCTGTCGACCTCCTACCTCCTATTGGTGCCTGAAGGCGCTCAGCACAGGGCATATTCAAGGCGTTTGTGCGGAGGCTGCAGTGGAGGTGTCAGATAAGAGACGCCCCTCCATCCTGACCATCTGACTACTCCCAGGGGGAGCCCTGCCTCCTCTCCTCTCTTCCACAAAAAATAAAAGCAAACAGGCAGCATACTATTCTAAACATTACACATTTCTCTAGTGTTTTCAAGATTCTCACTGCTACTTAGAACCATATATGCAAATACAGCCAGATATTTCCTTAATTTTCTAAATTTAAGAAAAAGGAATGTGTTACCATTTGTCATCTTTTAACTCTTACATCATTCTTCACTTCTGAACAGAAAGGGGAAAGGTATGGCCTTAGGGGGTGAAGTTATTAGTTTAGTAATATAGTATTGGTTAACTGCAGGGTGGGGTAAAAGTAGCTGTGCAGTTATTGTATTATTTTCAGTATTAACATCTGTAACCTGCGTCTGCCCACCCTGTATGTTACTGATCAGCACATGACCAGGGACATTTAAAAAGAACCCAAAGTAAAAAGATGTATAATTTTGACACTTTAATTTGGAAAAAAAATCCAGAGTTCAGTGAAGCACTTTTGAAGATGCCTCCAATGTGCACAATTGAAAGTTCAGGTTTTTAAGCACGAATGTTTTCCTTATGAGGAAGATCACACGGTGTCAGCATTAGATAACTGTAATCATACCAACGTGCCAGTTAACCCTAGGAATCATTACAGTTAGCCGGCTTCGGTGCACATTAATGCAGTTGCATTTGCTGTTAACTTTCTCATTTCTTCCTGCTTTATTATTAACACGTGAATTAATAATGGAAGTAAATGTTTAGAGTGAAGCTTGAAATGAGCCAGGAAACCTTACAATGCTGAAACAAAACACAACCAACCAACCATCTTTCTAAATTTACGTCAGCTGTGTGTTACTTTCCTATTCCAAACAAACCAGAGTTTAAAGCTATAGTACAAGTAATAAGTTTGAATTTTTAAAGTGATTCTGTATTAAGCATCCAGCTTTTAAAGATCATTTGATATCCCATGCAAGGCCAATTATTTGTATAGTGTGGAAATAATGTTTATATTTCCTGGTTTATGAAATTTAACTGGTGGCACACAGATCTAAAAGCTCGCCACTTGTATACATGCTGTGATTTTAGAAAACACCAAACTGCAAAACAACCCGCAAAATCTCAGTGCAACACAGAGTAGCTCAGCAGCAGACCAAACAAAGCGAAACATTCGTGCTTAGATTTAGTTCTGTCTTAAAGACAGGATCACAGTCTAGAGCAGATTGCTTCTGTGACCCTCCTTGTGGCGTCACGTTTCGAGTAACACCGCACCGTCACTCCTCGTTTCCTCGAGCTGCGCGACCACCGGAGCGGCACACGTGGAGCGTGACATGCAGTCCAGCGTCCCAAGGAGGATCTGGATGCAGTCAGCAGCGCCTAATGTGTCTCTCGTTCCCTAAAGATTAACCCAGGTGGGAAAATGTTCCATGCAATACTCTGCTGAACCTCAGTGTTCTCCTCTTCCTCCGGTCCTCACCCTTTCTCTTTGGCTGCTCTCTGCAGTTACTCTCCACCGCTCAGGCGAGCACTGCGCCCTGTGTTTCGCAACTGACCCCGTTTTCCCCTCCAGCCTCTTCCTCTTCCTCGTGGGTATTTCACATCACGTGGGCTACCGCATACCAGAAAAACCCGGTGCAGTTGTCTCCCTTTCAAACCCAAGTACTTCTAAGATGTGAAAAAGTTTTAAGATAACCACAGGGCATCAAGGAAGTAGGATATCATCTTCAGTTTTCTGCTCACTGCATGTTATGCTTTTGGGATTAATATATCTTGAAAAATTTAGTTTTTACTTTTGAAATTTTTTTCAGTGCCTATTATGTCACAATTTGTGAGTTAAAACATGATGTAAAAGAAGCATGAAAATGGCAAAATATTTTCATGTACAATAACATTATGAAGTTGCGATTGTGGTACTGTTAAACATTTCTGTCACAGTATTCCTAAACCAGCAAATGGTCACTAATGCTAAGGACTGGGTAGGAGACGGTTTGCCATTTGACGTGATTTAAACAGCACTTGGTTGTTCTAATGGGCAGTGAAGTCAGATCCACATTCAGGATGATGACTTCCAAAACCTATAGCTGGCATTTTTGGACATGCCTGCTATTGAAGACCCTAAGATAGAAAAGGAGTTTTAGTTAAGAAATTAAATCAACCAGGCAACATGCTCTGAAAATCGGAACAGTGACTAACTGCTACTAAGTGCTATAAACATAAAATTTTCTCACACCAATTTCAGTTTCAGGTCTCAATCTCCACTTCCCAGATTTCCTCGATTCTCATCCTGAGTTTCCCCTCCCATGCCTGCCTTTGGTCATGTAGGTAGAAAAGGAGATCCTTAGCCCCACCCTCTGCAATGAGAATGTGGATCCGTTAGCATGGAGGAGGTGGGAATTCTAGGGATCAGGAACTTAGGGACCCGCTCTGGTTAACTGGGACCTCTGGGGTTCTTGGAATCTTTTGCTCCCTCAGAGCAGTCGCATCACTCTTTGCTTAATCACAGGTGAGAAGGGATATTGTTAGAAGGGTTGGGCCTGTGGCTGTCAGATGTAAACTGGTCCCCTTCTTCCTTCTTTGTCTTCTCTCCAAAGGGTGGTTGAGTCGGAGAACCAGAGGGGGTTAACCACGGGCTTATCCTGCCTGGGATTAGGTGGAGTGGCAGAATTCACTGCGGCCCTGCCCAGGTGACCACTCTCTCATGGGCCTTCCCTGGGCACTGTGCTGGGCGCAGACATCAGCCTCACAGCTTCTTGGGTGGCTCTTCCAGCTGTGCTGTGGGCGTGGCCTGTGCTGCTGCTCAGGGCCACCTCCACTTGAGCCTGCAGCTGTGGCAGATGTGGCGTAGCCACATCTGCTGCCTCACTATTTTCCCATGGGGTGGTAAAAAGGAAAAGCCAGGAGGTCAGAGGACCACACACCGGCAACATGTTGGTAGAATTCCATCCCAGACTGACTCGCTTACTCACTCTCTCACGGTGCTGTGGGAGCAGGACACCTAGCACCAGAACTGCCCTTCATATCCTGGTTCTGCAGCTTCTGCCAGCTCTGCAGGCTGCTGCTGCACGACAGGGTCATTAGTGTCTTTGAATTAAAATATCGACAATAGCTAACATTTATAGAATGTGCAGCATGTGCCAGGTAAACTGTGCTTTCCATGTATTGTTTAAATCCATGTCATTATTCTCATTTCATAGAATAGGAAACAGGAATAGAGAGGTTAAGTGACTTGCCAAAGGTCACACAGGTCAGGACTGGCAGAGCTGGAACTCCAACTCAGGTCTGCCCGACGCTAAAGTTCATGCTCTCAGCCCCTGAACTACACTGGCCAGGCTTTGCAGGAGCATCAGGATTGCTCTACAGTTCTGGTCTCTCTTGTGCTGCTTCTTCCGATTTGTGTCCCTTCCTCTCTTTCTATGTTGACAAGGGGGATCCTCAGCAGCCCTCTTTTACCTACCCAGTGACCCATCATGGTTTGTAAATAGTTTTAAGTGCTCCGAGACCACTCACCCTTGAGGCTGGGCTGCTGCCTTCAACTCTGCATACTTCCATGGGTGCTGAGCAGTGAGACCGCCCCCTTTAGAACAGGATGTCAAACTCATTTTTACCGGGGGCCACCTTAGCCTTGTGGTTAAAAAGGCCCAAATCTAATTTTAGAACTGTATAAATGTGACTACTTAATAGTTAATCGATAGCTTGGCACTGTCGCCAGGTAGAAACAAGGTGCCAGGGTGGATAAAACAAGGCAGAGGGCTGAGTTCGGCCCATGGGCCTTGTGTTTGCTGCCTGTGACTTAGAACTTTTCTTCATGTAAAGATTAGTGTAATTTGAAGAAGACCAGAAGCAGACTCATAGCCATAGTTTACATCTTTGTTTTCTCTATAAAATTGCTTACTCTAGTGACAGTTTAAAAACTTGCCAGGGAGAAATGCACCAAAAGCAGGAGGAGGATCGCAGCATTGGCAGGTATTTAAGGAGCACGATTAATTGTGTCTCCACAGTAAATCCCAGCCTTTCAGGGAAAGAGGACTACTTGAAGTACCCAACATAAAGAAACGTTTTAGATTTTGTTGAGTTCACTTTTAAAAAGGCAAAGAACTGAAAATTGAAATTTGTTAATAATAGGAAAATTCAATAAGAAAAAATCGCACGTTCCACTTCTGTTCCCTCAAATACATCACACCTGATGACAAGTAAACATTGAAATGTAACTTTTTGGTGAAGGCTCTGTGGTTTTCACATTGACTTGTAGACTTTGTAAAATTATTCTGTCACACATGGAGCTCTGAAGGCACAACACCACTTCTTACCCATTTTTTGTGTCCCATGTACCCAGCATAGTGCCTAAAATACATCAGATACTCAATAGAAAAGACTCTATAGTCTTGGGATGGGACCATGATACCCAGGTAGCTGCCTAGTACATTCTAAGTAGTCAGCTGATTAATCTCTGAAGTGATATTATTTCTGTTTAGTTTACTTCGTTTCCTGGCTTATCTTGTTTCAGGACTTGCTCGTTTCCTCCCCGCAGCCCCGTCACCTGTATAACAGGTGTGCACATCAGGCCCTCGGGGATCCTTGTGGAAAGAGCGTGCACCCGCACCTGAATCACTCACACAGAAAGACTCCTGGGGGGCTACACAGATAGTCATGAGAAAAAGGGGTTTTCTTTCCCCTAAAAGGGATCGATGTAGAAACTGGGAAAATAGTTCCAAAGTCAAAGAGGTATGATCCCTCCTTTTAATTAAGCAGTTCCTCTGTTCAAATAAATGCACTCTCCTATTGGCCCTTGAATAGCGTGGAGGTTAGGGACATGGACACCCAACGTTGAGAACCTGCATGTAATCTCTGACTCCCCCAAAACAAGTGGCCTCCTGTTAACCGAAGCCTTTCCGATAACATAGTCAATTAACACATATTTTGTATGTTACCTGCATTATGTCCTATATTCTTACAATATAGTAAGCTAGGAAAAGAAAATGTTAAGAACGTCATAAGGAGGAGAAAATACATTTACAGTATTTACTGATGAAAACCCATGTACAAGCGGACCTGTGCAGTCCAAACCTGCATTGTTCCAGGGTCAGCTGCACGCGGAACTGACGCAGGACCCTGGCCCTCCCTTACCTGAGGGTTTGCGGCCATGATTGTGTAGTTTCCGTCGTCGTCCAGGGTGGAGGCCGTGGTGTGGAGGGAGCAGGTCCCGTCGAGGTCTCTCTGAATGCTGTAGTGATCGTTCTTTGGAGAGATCTGCTTTCCATCTTTAAACCAGTAGATCTGTGAGAGGAAGCAGAGATGACAGTTACACTGGGCGCAGTACTCTTCTGTCTGGGCGACTGATAAATAACACCTGTGTAGTCTGCAGAGCTGGTCTGGGTTTTCACGTGATAACGTTACCCGGAACATCTGAATAAGAATTGACTTTTGAGTGGAAAAAGGAGGTAACAAGCAAATTTAATTCTATTTCAGTTTTAAAAAATTATATCCTCCCTTTACTTTTAACAATATGTATATAAGTAGGTATTCCATTCAGATATTAGTTATGTAGAGGGATCTATATTGAATTTGACAGTAATTTTTTTTTGCTCCTCTGTTTTCAAATGTAGTGAATTACAGTGTATCACTTGTAAAGCGAAGGTAAAAACATTATTTAGAGAACATAGACAGACCCCGAACTCTAATCAGCCCACAGAACTGTGTTAGACAAAGAAGACAGGGTGCTGAGGGGGGCGGCAGCCGATAAGGGTTGGTGGGGATGGAACTCGACTGCTTTAATTCTGGATCAAGGAGTATATGATCAGCCACTGAAGTCTGCCAGCTCTTCCCCTTACGTTGAAGAAAACACAATAGTTTTTAAATGTAATAATTTTCAAATAATATTTAAACGGGTTGATAGAAAAATTAAATGTGGAAAATAAAGTAAAAATGAATCTTAACAAAGTAGAAACTTTTTTAAAAGTTCGAATGACCTCTTCTATATATCTTCCTTCCTTCCAACCTGTCCAGGTGTCCAGCCTGTGGTGCTCAGGCCTCGTGCAGCCCAGGATGGCTGTGAATGCAGCCCAGCACAAAATCGTACATTTACTTAAAACATTTTGAGATTTTTTTGTGATTACAGTCTCAATGTATTAATGTGTGACTCAAGACAACTATTCTTCCAGTGTGGCCCGGAGACGCCAAAAGGGTGGACACCCTGATTAGTCAATATACCTGTCATGATTTAGTTATTATTTTTTACCTAGTTTCTGAACTACACAGTTGAAAGATAGGGCCACAGTCATGAGTCACAGTGCCAGCAGCCCTAATATGATTGAGATGCTAAATTAATGCCTGCAGCAACCCACCTGCAGACTTAGCACTAGGGAAGAAGATAAATCACCCCATTTTAAGCCAGAACAAGTTGTTTGTTGTCAGTTTTGTTCCTTGCAACCAAAAGCATTCCTGATTCCTAACAGAAAAAACCTGCTTTAGAGCCTTTAGTTTTTAAAATGAACTATTCCTTAATATGAATCAATATGCAAATTGAGACCACAATTGGTATTCAAACTCCCTGTCAAAGCCTTTGAATCTGAAAAATGTTTTTGAAACATCTATTTCTAACGTAGGAAAAGGCCTGAAACATACAGCACTAAGTCAGTGCATGAATAATCAGGGCCTGACTGCTGTAACTCTTCCAGCCGCAGTTTTTCAGTTAGCTCCAAATTTGCAGAAATTATATTTTTAATCTCCAGAACCTAAACATTCATCAACTAGACTAATGACTTTCAGTTCTAAAAAATTTAATTATGTAAAGCGTGATACTTCATAATGATTATGCTCTTCTTGGAGGTTTCATGGTTGCCGATGGAACAGAGAAGCGGTGACGAGCACCTGGTTTCTTCCATTCGCATCCTGCTGCTGTGCTGTTCTGCAGGGTCATTTCTTTCCTTTCATCATAGCTTTCACCCCATTACACTTGGAATACAGTTTCCAAATGAAATTTAAGAAACAGTTCCCAAATTTTACTAAGACAGCGAATGGAAGGGGGAGGGGAGGGTACAGGAAGTGAGAGCAGAGTGAGTTAGAAATCCTTTTCAGTCTTCTCATGTCTCAGAGCAAGCATGCCAGGGGCAGAATACATTTTTTTAAACATAAACTAAAAACGGATGTATTTTAAAAAATATAATGAATGTTTCATAGTTGAATAACCTTAATATGATTTATATATCCAGCAGAAAAAACAATTCTTCAATAAACTGGGGGGCTGGCGAGGGAGAAAAGAAGGGCAATGAGGAAAGGAGGAAGAGGAAGGAAGGATGAAGAAGAAAATCCAATAAAAAGCTACAAGAAAATTAAGACTCTTAAAGCTGTGGCACATTTAAACTTGTACCAGAAAACGCAGTTACGTTACGAACAACAGCCCATCTTCAGTTGAATATACTGAATAACCTCCTAACTACATCAGTGATCCTAAGCCTTGCATACAGTTTAAAGCTAACCTGGGATCTTTTTGTGAATATTTTAGAAGTTCAAGATATAATTTCTTGTTAGAGTTTCATTCATAAGCTGCAAGTTTATTTTTTAATACATTAGTTTGGTATCATGTTTGCGAATACACAGCAATTATCCAAATTATGTCAAGAATATAATAAAGGGGTTTTCTCTAGCAACAGTTTATTTAAGTCTCATTTTATTAGGGGTGTGTCTGTGTTTGAAAACATCAGGCTTCCCCTCCCTCCCCCGGTGTTTCTCCACCTGTGGGGCTGGAACCGGGTTCTGGGGAAAGAACATCGTGGCAAATGGACCTCCCTGAGAAGACAGACCCACACGGGACACCGGCACAGGGCAGCGTCAGCGCTGTCCCATCACTCTCCTCCTCCCCGTCCGCTGATTCCCACGTCAGCTCTTCCCTCTGCTGCTGAGCTTTTAATTTTAGAGTGTACTTTCCATTTCTATACGCTTATTCCATCAATTTGCCTTGTCTTCGGTATTGTCATGTTCTTTCTTAAACTTTCTGTTTCCTTAAAAATTCCTTCTACCAGAAACCTAAAGAGTTTAATCATCCTAGACTCAGTTTCCTATTAATTTCTCAGCTTTTGGCTCTCCATGTTACGTGACAGTGTAACTATGAAGTGTCATTTTCTCATGTTTTTTTTTTTTTTTTTTATTCTTTTCTCTCAAGTTCTAGGGAAAAGTGTAATGCTGTTACTGTTTTGCTGGGCTACTGAGTTATTCTAGTCTGCCCCTAAAGAGAGGACAACTCTTCACCCACGTACCTGTAGGGAGAGGTCCGGTGAGGTCAGTCCCGTCCTCCCAAGTGCCAGATGTTCCTCTGATTATTTTTCTCAACAGTGTTGTCCTAACCCCCTTTGAAAGTATAGGAAGCTTTGGTTTTGTCGAGTAAAAAGCTGAAATTTTTATAATTAGTGGTAAGCATACTTTCTGTATGAAACAGAGCAAGGGGTTCATGTTCAAGCCTGGCCACTCACCAGCTCTGCCTTGGGGAAGTTAATTAATCTTGCTGAGCTTGGTTAGTCATTTGCAATTTGGGAGTAACAGTGATGACATCACATGAGTAAACGATGTAGGTGTATGAAAAGCTCCTTGTCCATTATTCAGTTTATGTTTCTATTCTATTCTATTCTATTCTATTCTATTCTATTCTATTCTATTCTATTCTATTCTATTCTATTCTCTCAAACTATATCCCTGTTTCGCCCTTATTGATTTTCAGTGCCTCCTGAAGTTGGCCCTGAACTTATAGTCCTTCAAATATTTTACATCATGGGTATTTAGAAAGGTAGTCTGTATTTATTTATCATAACATACATGCAGTATTTTGGACACTAAACTCTTCCTCACAAAGTATAAGTCTTAGCCCTGGCTGGTGTAGCTCAGTGGATTGAGTGCCGGCTGCAAACCAAAGCATTGCAGGTTCAATTCCCAGTCAGGGCACATGCCTGGGTTGCAGGCCACGGCCCCCAGCAACTGCACATTGATGTTTCTCTCTCTCTTTCTCCCTCCTTTCCCTCTCTAAAAATAAATAAAATCTTTAAAAATATATATATATATAAGTCTTAAAAAGCCATGTTTTCAGCTCACCTTTGGCTTTGGATTCCCAGTCACTTTGCATGTGAAAGTCACAGGCATTCCCTCAAAGATCTTGTAATGTTTTAGCTTCGTCTCGAAGAACGGCGCCACTCCGTTTTCCACAGGCACGTCCCCATATTGAACTTCATCACCTGATTCATCCACAGGAGACCTTTCTAGCCTGTACTCGATTTCACTGATGAGTCTCTGTTCACAGCTGGAGACTTTGTATTCCTGTGTCAGACGGGGCAAGATCACCTTAACAACCTCAGTCCTTTGCGGGACAGTGTGTTATGAGTCTCAGTCCCCTGTCCAGTAAAGCACTTAGAAGACAGTGGTGATATTCTTCCCACCCAGCCCGAAAGCAAGTCTGAGCCCACATCCACTCCATATGAAACAGAAAACATCTGGAAGTATATATGATATTTCAAATTATCTTCATCATACCCCAAAAACTATAAAGATGAATTTCTCTCTCCCTGTGAGGTGAAGCAGAGAGAAAAGACAGTGGCTCTATTTGCCTAAACTGTTTGTAAAAATAAAGCACGATGGAACACCGATTTCTCTCCGTGGGGTGACAGCTGACGCTGGGTGGTGCCTATCTCCAAAAGGGCGGGAACAGTACATGTGGCGAGCCGCTGCAGCAGCACACAGCGCTTTATCAAATAATGGGGAAAAATGGCACTGTGCTTGTTTGTTCGTTGTTTTCACTCAAAGCCAGCCACGTAGCCTCTGGACTCCTCCTCAGCCCTGCAGCTACCAGGAGCTATTTCTCATGCTATTTTAAAGAAAAATAGGATTGGCGGTACAAATCAAAATGTTGGTTAAAAAAGCAAAAGCAAAGCAAAGACCTCATCATCACCCTATGGTGATTAACGCGGATGCTACAGTCGCTGGCTTACAAAGTACAATATAGTGAAGTCAAGGCCACCTGTTACCAAGTATTAAATAAGGCTGTTTCACCTAGGTTTCCTCTTAAAGAAGTTACTCGACCTTTAAACAAGTTTGTTGGCTTGAGAGAAGAAATACACCACTATGAATAAAACTGCAAAAAATGCACAAGTTGTTTTGTTTTGTCTAATTACTATCAATTTAATCAGCTTAAGAATTAGGACTTTTTCCTAGAAAGGTATAACAATGAGAAACTTTTCACAATTTCAAGTTCAAGTAAGTATCCACTAATAACAATGAAATTCAAGTTTGTACTAAATGACAAGAAAAATCACATTGCAGTGATTTTGTTCATCTGATATTAAATGAAAATAGACACTGTCATAGTATTTATAATTTATGTCTGGCGGTAAGACAGATGCACAGATAAACAAGGAAACATAAGAAAACAGATACAGTGAAAGACTGGAAAGAGAAAGGTGAAAAGCTTAACCTTTTGACCATCCAGAGGACTCCCTACGGAAGCATGAGGAGACTCAGTTTCCTGTAAAGGTAGAAAAAAAGGAGTGAAGACTAGTAATAGAAACAGTGGGAATCTAGCACGATTCCTAGTTTTCTTTCTTTGAGATTTTTGTGGCGGCTATATTTAACACAGAAAAACTTTCAGATCCATTGCTCAACAGACACGAGAAAAAGTTCACTTGATCCTTTAAATTTGTTTTAAAAAACTTTCTTACTATGGAGACTACATCTGGAAACCACACAGAAGCCGTGGAGATTAAAAATGGCTTACATCAAATCCATGAAGTGACTTTTTGTTGGCGGTAGCAGGAGAACAGAAATAGCATTTTAGGTTTTCTGCTGGTTAGTGATTTATAACTATATAAGTGAAGGAAAACAAAGAGATAGTTTTTTCTGTACATACATATTTTACTTTGACTAGATATTAAAAATGTAACTGGAAGTGGTCACTAGCTATGTCAAGCAGTTTCAGGGAAAATAAATTATCCCACACAAAACTATTTTGCATGAAAGCACAGGACAGGAAACACAGAAAGATACGTGAAAGGAGAATAAACTGATCAATAAGAAGATAAAAAGAACAGATATCACTGACTGAATAATTCTATGCATCACTTACTACAATGTCTGGCACACAGCATGTGCTCAATAAATACTGATAAAATAATGCTTTTCTTCGACCTGCCCTGTACCCTCCACAGAATTGATCCCAAGAGTAGCATCCATACAGAAAATGGGGAGAGGAGACACAGCAATTGTTATTCCTCTAAGAAGTCCAGAGGAACGTGGTACCTGATTAGCTGTTTCCTCTTCTGGCTCCTGGATGTTGAATACAGTTGCACTGTCAGCACCTAGTAATCGGCGAGCCATTCTTTCTTCATATGTTAACCTCTACACAAAGCAAATCACACAAAGTACAAAGTGAGAAAAATCAGTTATATATTGCCTCACGAAAAAGAACTGTAAAAACCCCAACAAAGTTTGAAGTTTTTTGTAACTACCTCTCTCCCCACCTTCAGACACCTGTGCACCAAAGGAGTCTGTTTCTTTCCCTCGCTTCAGCTGACCCAGCTCTGCCCTCCCCTGCTGGCCCAGTTCATGTGGGAGACGGGCTAACTGGTTTTGAGAGCCACCAACTGATGTAACACAGATTTAAGGTGAGCAACAAGGCAGAGCTGCGTAGAAAATGTGTCATAAAATTATCCTTAACCACAGACGTTTAGACCAGCTGGCAGTGATGGTCCTCTCTGTGTTGGGGGGGGGTGTCTCACTTCTAAGAGCATTTTCCTAAGTTGTTGTGCAACATGAAGGTAGGGAGATACAGTCAAACCTTGGTTCTCAAACAGTTCGGTTCTTGACCAAGTTCATGGAAAAAATGTCTCGGTTGTCTAATGAAATTTCAGGTTTCGATTCTCTGCCTAACAGCCTCTCATGCCGATAACTTTCAGCATGATACAGGTGACATCTTTCAGGTGACAAAGGAGATTTGGTTTTCAAACAGATTGCTTCTGCAGTGGTTGTCCAGAATGAATCAAGTTTGAGAACTGAGGCCCCACTGATCCACCAAGAACGTGTGCACATGGCTGTGGTAACAAGAGAAATGTGAACAATACTTTCTGATGCTAACATCTGCGATTCTGCTCAGAGGAAGACGGCTTGCCTATCAAGCAGAGAAAATGGTAATGTTTTAGCATCTAGCGACCAGCTCTTTTGGATTTGACCCAAACCATTTTTGCCAGGCCATTCTTACACCAAAGAAATGCCAACATTTTCATTCTGTGTATTAGGCTGATTGCTGCCTTTGAATGTTGGTCCCAACATGCCTTAGAATTAGAGGTCTGAGATGAAATTTAAGAGACTATTTGCCCCATCAAGGGGTATTTTAAAAACACCTATTTGATTGAAAATAGAGAATAATTAGTAAGGTAGAATCTAAAAAAAAGAGTACAGAAATTACTTCAGACAAACTTCCAAACTTCTGAATATAGATACAAATTTATTGGAAACTCTCTAATCAGAAAAATATGTTGGGTGAATTTACAATTTCCAGTAATTGCTGGTTCCAGTCCCAGCTGAAACCAGGAATTGAAACAAGTCAAGTGCCAAATGACAAACAGTCCTCAAGTTCAAATTATTTCCTTTAATAAAGAAGGGGGAGAGGAGGTGGAGGGACGTGTTTGGTGCCTGGAGTGTCTCAGTCCAGTATATGATTATTTAAATTAATTTTCTCATGTTCCTCGAAAAAAAAACAAAAAAAACTGATTTCCAAAGTGGGTTTTATTACCTGCTCCCTTAAAATACCTCCTAATGTTTGTTCATGGAGAACTGTATCAGCCCCTGAGAGGGGACTGGAGTAATTTCCATTCTGTTCTGTATGAGCAAAAACATCCATTGGATATCTAGCCTTCACCAGAATGCACTTTTTCCAGGAACAGCCAAATTCGCTCCACAGTTTTGTCTCTAAGCACTATGCCACATGGATACATAAGCCCTGTCTTTGGAAGCCAAAAAGAAGTAACAATAATATGTAACATTAGGAAAAAGTTGTGTGAGGGTCCCATTTTCTGAAAAGGGAAACCCTACTTCTATTGCCCTTTTAAACTCTCCAACGTGGAAATCTATGGAACTTATTGTGAATGTCATTCATTCACTTCAAAACAGGTATTATATGTATGATATGCAACAGATCAGTAAAAATATTATATGTGTATAATATGCATGGTATGCTGTAACAGCTTACAGAAGTCTTACTTTAACTAAGAGAATTTTGGTCCATGAGGAATATTTAAACAAACAACCAAAAAGGAAAAAAGAAACAAAAAACTGGAGAGATGCCCTTCCTTACCTGGCTTGAAAAAGTCCCCATAGGTACCTGTTTTAATCTTTCAAAGGCTTTAGTTGACAGAGCCAGAGAAAGCTTCCAGAGTATGTACAGGTACACATGCAGTCACTTACTTCAGGGAGAAAACGCGTTCCCTTTGTGGAAGTCTGTTCCAGCGGAAAGGGTAACTAACGCAGGACTGCATCAGAGTGTCAATCTTCCCGAGCTCAGGGCAGGGCGCCCTGACAGTGAAAGGCCGCCCGCAGCACCCGCCCTCTATTCCCTGCCTTTCCAACCGCTCAGGGTCTGTTCTCACATTTTTATTGGACAATGCTTGATCATTAAAATTCCCAGAAAAATAATTAGAGAGCTTTCTCTGAAAAATGTGTCTGAGAGGGACTCTCGTACTTAAGAGCCAAGCAAATTGTTTCTGGTGTTAACTCCGTAATAAAACCACAGAAAGCCTCCTTTCCTTTGCCTGGGAAATCTTATTTGCTAGACTTGCTTTTCCTGTCCCCTGAAAATACGCTGATGTGAGAAGAAAAGGGGTCAGTAAAAAATTGAACAAACACAAAGACGACTGAGGGGAAAATG
Organism: Tonatia bakeri; assembly: GCA_004024845.1. Taxonomy (NCBI): domain Eukaryota; kingdom Metazoa; phylum Chordata; class Mammalia; order Chiroptera; family Phyllostomidae; genus Tonatia; species Tonatia bakeri. The sequence goes on along the minus strand of PVIA01000604.1, from coordinate 361,195 downwards.
TTTCAATCTAATGGAGCAAAATAATAATATATACACATGAGCGGGGACCCCCATAAAAGCAGAATTTATAAAACATTGTTGTATTTAGTCTTACATGTTTAAATTCAGCCACCTTCAAAGTACTCTCCATTCGATCTCTTTATCTACTCTGCCATTCTGCAGCCTTCAAAATACAATCATTTTTTCCCTGAGTCTCAGTGTCTGGCTCTGACAAACCGCAAGATTGGGGAGCAGCTCTCACTCGCTCAGATAACCGAGTCAGTATCCGTGATTGGTAGAACAGGGCTGGATGTCAGCAATGGTTTCCTTAGTATAGCTATTTTTTGTGTAGCAGCCGTGCATGTCATAGATCCCAGCTCTCCTCTTGGCACCCAAATTCCAATTCACTGCCTTGGGGTAGGTACAGATCACTCCAGAGCACAGCTTCGCCCTCCCTCCCAGGGATCCTTAACGTCACAACTCCTCATTTGTGCCACTCCACACCTTAAAATCAGCCTTTCCTCCTTCCTTATCTCCAGCTTGCTGTCAGGGCTCCAAGAATAGTTTCAGGACTAATAGAAGGAAGCCATTTCACTTTCTCCCTTTCCCCCAGATTCCAGCCACAATACTAAGAGGAACGTTGAAATTCAGAGGCAACAACATCAATTTTGTGGACAAATCTTAAGAACCTAAGGCTTAGTGAAACGAGGGAAGAGCTCTTTGATGTGGGGAGCTAATATGCCAAGTTTGGGCCCCAAATATCTCAGTACCGGCTGGCCATTGTTCAGGAGGTCCTCTTTGAAGCGAAGTTTCCGTTCCAGGTCTTGAATGACAGCATCCTTTGTGCCTTGAATCTCCTCATCAGAGGCTATTCTAGCAGTTCTGTTGGCTTTCTTTGGAAATCCCCTGCAGGACAAGAGCACAAGGCGGTATAGTCAGTTGTCAGACATATAAACCCAAGTCAAACATTCAAGTCCAACAGAGATTAGTACAATGTGTCAAGTGTGTCTTCCCGGTCTTTTTTTTTTAATGCTACACCTGTGCCAACTAATTATGGAAAGAACCATGAGAGCTGGATTCAGTGCTCAGGTAACACTCATTGGATCTGTCTTCAGGGGAAGCTTCAACACCTCGGCGGGATGTGCCTCAGTGGGTAGATGAAGGCCAAGGACTGGGAAGGCCTGCGTTTTAGCCCTACGGAGGCAGGCGTGGAAAGTGAGAATACGTGATTTGTAATAATCAGTCCTAGGCTTAAAGTCTGGCCCTGCCTTGTATTGGGTTTGTGACTTTAACTAGTTTTCTTAGCATTTGTATGAACAGGAATAAAAATACATACTACATCTGACTTGAGAGGATTTGAAAGAGTACACGTTTCTTTCATACTTCCATAAATTTAACCCTTTGATCCTTTGTAATCAGTTTATTCAACAACAGTGCTTAGCCTACTCTAAGCAAAAAGTAAGTTTGTTACTTTGCCTTCTAATCTAACTTGATTAGGGAGGGTCTTTTTTATAGGACAAGGTCTGTTCATACCAGCGGACCCTGGAAGGTCTGCAGGTCCTGCTACATTTGGTGCACCCCAAGCCTTCTAAACCTCCCGGAGAGCCTGGGGCTCTTAGGGGAGGTGGCGTGCCAGAACCTTCCCTTCCGAGATCAGTGACAGTACGAGCCATGTGGGGCCAGGTGCCGGCATTGGCGCTGGATGCTCGGTAGGGGTGCAGTCCACTTCTGTTGGTGCCTTAAGCAGTTTGCTTCCTACTTTTCTTCCTTTCCCTCTCTCAAGGCTGTGGGTGAAGATTAAGGAGAAATGGAATACCTGTACCATGGACTCCTGGTCTTCCCAAGAGTCATTCCTTCCTCCTATCAACTCCCCTTTGTTTCCTTGCTGAATTCCCTCTGATATTTATTGGAGTGGTCATCCTTTCATGTGCTTAGAAAAGGTGATCCCCACTCGTTTCCGAACTCAGGGCCCATTAATCTAACTCAGTTTGAGTGGTCTCAATGCCCTGGACAGTGATTAGTTTAGCCAGAGGCCTGTGATGGACCTCTGACTAACGAGATTGGGGAAATGGAGGAGGGAGTGAGAGGGTGTGGCGCTGTGGTTAAAAATTCCCCATCTCAACACACCATACAGCGCACAGATGATGTGATGTGAAATTGTGCACCTGAAACCTGTATAATTTTGTTAACCAACGCCACCCTGATACATTCAATAAAAAGGAAAAACATTTTCCCATCTGTAAAAAGAAACACATAGGAAGAGATGTCCTCCTCCTTTCACTGGCTGCCAGTGTCCAAAGTATAGTGCCAGAATCTGCTGCGTCCACTTCGTGACCACGAGGTGAGAGCCCACAACATGCCACAGATGGCAGCTGGAAAGAAGACCACCGGCCCCTGACTGTTGGGGGACACTGATAAGCTCCCACAATGACCCCACACGTGTTGTGTAAGACAATAAACTCCATGCATTTAATCTGGTAGTTGAGTGTTCTGTTACCTATAATGGAGAGATTCTAGCCAATAGCTTTTTCAGTTTCTTCCTTTCTAGTTGTTTGCTCCTGCAGTTCACATAGGATGATGTCAGACATTGGTTTTAAAGAAATAAAGAAATAAAACACTGTGATTCCCTGAGCTCAAAATACACGAGTAAAAGTGGTTGGTCAAAGTTTACATTGTATCCTACTCGCTGGAAGTGGATCTTAGTTGCTGGGAGATGGGGAATGAACCTGAGACATATTACTAGCAAGAGCCATAGGGATTAGGATTTATAACCTTAATTTTTAGTACCATGCAACCCTTTAACAAAAATGTACAGAATTTGCCAACTTTCCTACTCCTGGAGCCTCTCCCCCTTACTCTTCTTCTTGGGACGGTGTCGCTGGCTCTCAGGCTTTGCCTTCCTGTCCCCGCGGGAAGGAGGCCCTGACCGAGTCTGCCCCGTTGGCTACTGCTCCGTGCTCATTTGCTGCACAGCCCTTCCTGTACATATGCTGTCATCCTTTCACCGTCTCCCTCTCACCATGCCTCTTCGGTTCATCACAGTGCTTGTCAAAGAGCAGACCCCCAGAAACCATCCACGGAACGAGTGAACACATGTACTGTCTATCTCCACTTCTGACCTCTCTACCTTCCCTCCTCAGGCAGGAAAATTTGTGCCAGAGCCATGTGAACTCAAACCACATGCAGCAAGTCAGGCTCAGAACAAGTTAAAAAAAACAACACATAATTATGGAAATAAAGTTCTTCGTTGCTTTTGACTACAGCCTTGCATCTGAGAACCAGAGGAGCTAGGTTTGGAAGCCACCAAAAGGCAGTACTGAAGACAGCTAGCTCACTGCACCAGCTTTATTGGGAACACACGGGTTCCCACTGATACTCTGAACCTGACAGCGTGAGCCGGCTGCACAGCTGTGCTGAAGAGTAGCCTCAGAGGACAGGAGGCTCACCGCGCGTCTGCAGCAGACTCCGCTGAGTGCTGTGTTCTCGGCGCAGGTGAGAACGGAAGGGGCAGACGAGCAACTTCCGAGGGCAGAACAGACCACATAAAGGAAGGGGCAGGGAGCTGTGTTTTTAGAAGACAGCTGCAAGTTCTCTTGAACAAGTAAACAGCTGTCTATTTGTGACGGAATAAGTCCTGTTGCTTAAGCATTTCTCAGTGCACTCGACTCTTTAGGGGACCTAAGGACACCCATGCTAGACATTACATACAGAAGACATTCACTTCGGTTTGGGTTCCTGCTGCTCAGGTACTTTATAATTTCAGAGCACAATTAATACTATTCTTTGATCCAGACACAGTGCTCGATCACTCCGTATTTCTTTTAACAAGACAGTTCCCTGAGCCTCTGAAGATCACCAGAAGTAGAAGGGCATTTACTTCATCCCTGTTTCCCCCTATTTTTTAAGACATTATTTTCTACTTACAGAATTTAAGGTACACATATTTTCTGGATTCCGACCAATTAACACTGAAATAAAAATCAATTCGAAGATTTTTAAATGTCTCACAGTCATTTCACAAATATTTATTGAGCATCTAGCTTCCCTGCAGTGTTCACGTGATTCTGGGACTCGCTTCCATGCTGGAGCGTGTTTGTGAGCCTAGGTAATCTACACATGACCTCATGTGGTTTCCCCAGTGACGCAGTGAGAGGCATGCTACGGACACCCCACGGGGATGTGGAGAAGAGAGCCAAATCCTAAAGGATGGTCAAGCCCGATCAAGGTGGAGAATAAACGAAGGAGCGAACTGTGCGGTAGCAATCGGAGGTGCCGTGGGAGGAAGAAAGAAGTGGAGAAGGATGTGGCTGCCATGACTGCGGAGGAAGGAGCCGAGGTCTGGAAAGGGGATGAGGGTGTAGACCAGTGGAGAGGGGAGAGGAGGGATTCAGAGTCGGCATGACTAAAGGCAGAGAGGTCAGGGTCTCTATTTTTATCACGTAAATGCTGTGTGGCTTGGGCTGGTCACCTAACGACTATGTGCCTTGGCCTCCTCTGCACACTGTGGTGTCAGGAGTGCGCCTCTCACAGCATCACTGGGAAGACGACAGGAGGTCCTATGCAGACTACCTAGGCTCACAGGCTCTCTCTGGCATGAAAGGGATCCCAGAGACGAGACTGGCTGAGGGGAACAGAGTGAGAGGAAGGAAAAAGGGTGCCAAGAACTCCTGGCCGGACTTTGCAAATATGTGGAAATAACCTTCCCTAACGGAGTTTTCCATGGCCAGTCCTGTTCTAGAAATGCAATGTTGAACAAAACTCAGTCGCCATACCTACAAAAACTATATTCTATGGTGGGGAAGGACGGGGAGAGGACAGATGGGAGGAAGGACACATCAGGAGGTGGGCAGCGCTATGAAGGGAAAGGACGGTGAGTCAATGACTCCATTAGTATAGTTCATCGCTGGTCTGTGGAGCTGACACTGCAGCTGAGGCCAGGTGACAGGAGGTGCCAGCTGTGTGAAGGCCTGCGGGAGAGCTGGGCAGTGCAAAGCTCCTATAGCCAGAAAGCCTGGCAGGGTCGCAGGCATTGCCGAGCCCCAAGGAAAGAGGTGCAGGTGGTGCAGGTTACAGTAGTTCTCATACTGCTGCTAGTAAAGAACCTTTTCTTTTTTCTCAGACGGTGTCTCATTTGGACTAATTTTAAGAAATTATGTTTAGAACTGAGTAAAGTGTTAAGAAGTTAGTATATAAAGAAGTTAGGGTTAGGAACCAAAATGGAGTGTTTGGAAGGGAGAGGCACCAGCAAGAAAAGTAGTTAAGTGTTTGAGGCAGAGCTTTGGGACTGGGTTCATTTTTCCTATAAAACTAATTCTGTGTTGGAGTCTAACGTAAAATGGCCATGGTCCACTCCCCCAAATGGCACCTACTTTTGATAAATGAAAAGCAGCAACTTGTTGGGAGATAAAGTGGCAAAAAAGGGATAATGTGTCCAATTAAAAAATAAAATGCTCATTCAAAGTAAACTTACCCAAACCAGCCCTCTTCACAAAAACTCTTACTCAGAAGCAAACTTCACCGGGTAAACAATTCGGACAAGCCTCCCACATGAGACGCTTCAGCGTGGACACGCTCAGCCCAACTGCGCAGCCACCATGACTGATCTGTTTACTCTGGCCTCAGCAGTAAGTCACTTGCCATTTAAAAATAATACTCATGTGGCTTGGGGTAAAAACATCTCAAGCATATACACAAGCATCTGGAAGGTAAAATCTTCCAGATTCAATCACAAAATACCAGGGTTTTTTTTTTTTTCCTCTCCCTTTGGCTACCAAATAATCTTAAGAACATCTTCCTCTTGATGCACTGTTGTAGGCTGATTCAGTGTGTTTCAGAAACCCAGATCTCCGGAGTACGGCCTCGATTTCAGAGGCCATGAGCCTGTCCAGCAACTAGAGACATTTTTTAAACTACTAATAGTCCCCTGGTGGGTAGTGATATTGAATGGTAATGACGTCCCCCACAATTCCAGAGTGAGCAAAATCATTACTGTGTTGGCATTTCATTATCCCTCCTCGGATTCAAGAGTTTAACACAAGAATTAAGACAGAACAATGGAAGAGCCCCCGGTGTACAAACTGAGTGCTTGCGTATCAAAGCCCAAGCTGTCAGAGTACAGTGAGCACCTTCAGCCCATTCTTAAGGAAAACAGATCACTGTATGCTAACATTAACTTCTCCACACATTACTTTTTGGGTTCTCTAAGGAATAAACTCACACACCTGCCTGTGCCACACCTATTTGTTAGCCCCATGCAACTTAGCACAGAGCCATCCAGGATGGAGCAGGTCTCTCTGAGCTGCTCCTGGGGCAGACATTTCAGCAGAATTGTCACTGGTCACAGCAGACTCTGCGACCTGTCCTACTAATTCCCTGGGAATACTTGCCCAGGATTAGATGCACCTTTGTGTAGAATCCTCTAAGACACAGGACCCTAATGAGCCCAATGCAAAGGCCCTGGGACAGCTTCCACCCCCTCAGGCCTCTACCTCTAGTGAGGAAAGACGAGACCCCACCCCTGTTCCCTCAGGACGGGAGAGAGGCAGGAACCATGAGGTGATGTCTGCGGAGTCCAATGCAGCTTTTGTCTTTTCTGTAAGTTACTATCCAACCACTGTCTTCACTTGAAACCTGTCTGAAGTGCATCTGCATGTTTATAAATTTTCCTTAAGCCTCATGTGGTTTGGTTTTGTTGGTGTGCAGAGTTGTCTTTAATTAGGAAACATCAGACACCAGATTTAGCAGAGATCAACCAGGCAAGGCATTAGCTTGAACAAACACCCTCCTTGTTAAGCTGATCCCAGAACCCTGGGAAATGCCCTGCCCCCTTGGTGCCTCTCGCCTGGAATGACGACAGTGTTCCCGCCTACCTGTTCCTTTATAAGGAATAGGGAGAAAGACAGGGCCAATGACATAACATCTACGGGGAGCTCAGTGACTACAGAGTAAAAGCTAATTGAGACCTTTTACTTTGGACAAACAGGGGCTAAAGTTTCAAACCTAAGTCGTACTTGCGTAAGAGAGGCAACGAAGAGTAGACACATGTAGTACTTGGGCTGTGTGGCACCCCCTTGTGAGAACAGATTCCAAGAATGTCAAGGTGGGCAAAAGATACAGTGCCAGCCAGTGCCCATCTGGGTCTCAGCAGTGTATCTCATCTGATTCACCCTGAGCTTGATACCACCGCACGGAGACCAGGAGAGACAGAACTGCTGTGCCGTCTTCAGGTGGCATTCCCAACTCCTCAGGATCCCCACCACCTCCTAGGCTGACTTACTGTGCTGCATAGAAGAACAGCGTTACAGCAATGGAAGCTGTAAAACTATCAGCAATTGTGAGGGGAGTAGAATACATTAATTTTATAAAAGTGCAAACAGATTTCTTTCTAAGGCATGTTCTCCTCGTTGCCTCCATCTGAAAGATTTAGACACCTTAACATTTGTGTCTGTCAGCAGCTTTGAGAAGGGCACTATTTTCTCTACTAGTGACCCCAGTAACCTTGGGGGAGAATGTAGCTGTCTGAAGAAAGAAAGGCACTAGTGGGACTCCACGTGTGGAAGTTCCCCAAACCGCAATCAGCCATCGGCTGAATGCTGCTGCCGTTTCCAGGCTCCTCACTGTCATCTGTCTTCTTGACTGTGGTTTATCACTGGCATCCATCCGCCTTTGTTCCCTGTCTTGACCTCTGCTACCCAGACATTCAAGATACAGAAACTTATCTCCAGACTATTTAGAAAGTTAGTAAATAATCAACCGTTAACAGGGACAAGGCTAAACACGCAAAGGAACTAAAACAGCTAGTATGCAACTGATGATTAAGAAAACATCCCTGAAATTTACACTTAAGATTTTGGTGAAACAGGCAGGCGGAAAAAAAAAAAAAAAAAAAAAAACTTCCCCTAAACACCAAAACTAATGTATTTGTACTTCACCGAGTCACGTATAAATCAATCTATTTACTGGAACTTGACACGTAACGGCAGAACCGTCCAATTAGAGAAATAACATAGAAGTGAAACTGAATTTGCTGTGACATTAACCACAAGTAACCAATGGAATATAAATGAAAGTAATTTAAAAGATTCATTTGACAAGAGTTTGGCAGTTCCTCCAAGTTCAAGGATGCCAATTAGGCATGGCAGCTCTGAAAGGGACACACAGTCTGTGGCAAATTATGAGGATTATTATGAAGGATAAATAGCTGCCTTTTTTGTTTGTCTAATTCAGAATGCAAGCGAGGGATCTCTAATTATGCCAGAGGAAAAAATGTTCTAAAAGTCACATGTATCAAACCCAGAGAAAGAATTTAATAGTGAGATTCAGCAATAGTAAAATTTCTTGAAGACAAAGGACAGCCATACAGTGGTGGCTGATCAGGCCAGCACAGAGCTGAAAATCTGCTGCCTGGAGTTGCTACTTGCCTCTGGTGCCACAGCACCTCCTCCTCGCGGCAGTTTGTACAGCTGCAGAGTCCACAGGACTTCCCCAGGAGCTTTAAAGAAATGGCAGGAGCTACTGAACTCTTGTGTCCACAATTATAAAATATTTTGGCCCCATACAATGAGTAACTGCGATGGATACTGATAAGAAACAAGTGTTTGTATTACTTGAAGTAATCTCTTAAAACTGCTTATCTTCTTCAGAGAATTTCAAAGTCCAAGGTCAGAATAAACCACTGTTTTCACTTAGGATGATAAAAGGCATGGCCACCCAATGCCTTTGATACTCCAGTCTTTGACCAGATCCTATATGAGGAATAGTACATTATTTATCTTCCTGGAAAGCAAGATTTGGTACCACTTCATAGGAAGAAAGGAGAAAGCATCATGCAACAAACTCCCACTTTTTGAGGCCAGCAGTTAGTGTCTTTGTAGCGACATAATGCTTCATTTCCTACCAGCCAAATAAAAACCGAGAGACATCGGGGTGAAAGAAAAAAGTTTTCTCAGGCAATTTGACTGACTCAACTTTCAACAGAAGCTCATTATCACATCATTACTATAGAGACCCCGCCTTTATGCCACTAATTTATGTATCCATTTGACTGAACTTTTTCCAATAAAGATTTGAGAAGATGCCAGATTTCAAACTTAGAATTCATGTACTCTGCATTTAGAAAGTGCCTAACAAAAAAAATACATTGCTCACCGAAGCTCCTAAAGCTAAACATTGCAAGCACTCATTCTAAGGTGGCATTAGTACATCCAGATGGGAGACTTTTCCACATAAATGAAAAAAACCTGCATTCTAAGGTCCTCTCATTTTTATTCTTTAGTAGGGTTTCCATCTTTTCTCTGAACAACACTGGGATTCCAGCGAACTCTGAAGCAGGATTTCAACAGGAAGAGTTGAGATACGGGAACTGGCCTGACCTCTGCTAGCCAGCACTTACTTATTTCTGAACTCTTCAGTCAGACGAGTGTGTGCTAGTTTATCCACAATTTACTCTGCAACAAGTGCATGCTGAACACCTGTACGGCATCGTGTCTGAAGGCGTTACTGTACTTTTGTAGATGGCACCTTATTTATCCCCAGATTTTCTACTTAAAGATTTCGGAGGGCTGCACATCATCGTTGTGACATAAGGAAAGGCATGTACTAATAAATATGAAAATAGAGAAAGAGGGTCCCTGTCACCTCCCAAGAGATCACTGTTGGCTGGGGACCGAACCGGCACCATCATTTCCTCGCTAGATTGCACATGCCCTCACTTACTTGGGTAAACAACATAAAGACATTTACATGTTTTTCCCCCCTCCAGTCAATCACTACATCAAATGTAAAGGCTTCTTAATTCTGAACATTTAGATCAAAAACATGAAGTGTGCTCTGGCTGGTGTGGCTCAGTGAGAATGAGCACTGGCCTGCGAACCAAAGGATCGCTGGTTCAATTCCCAGTCAGGGCACATGCCTGGGTTTCAGGCCAAGTCCCCAGGTGGGGGCAGTCAAGAGGCAACCACATATTGATGTTTCCCTTCCTTTCTACTCCCTCCCTTCCAATCTCTAAAAATAAATAAATTCTTAAAAGTAATTAAGTGTATATCTAATAACCAATCCCTAGCCCTCCTACTTCTATTTTAATACTGATCTGAAATGGAATTGGAGTCAGACATGCATGGATTCAAATCTCATTTTGGTGGCTCTATGACCCAGGGCCAATTGTTTAACTGCTAGAATCTTCCCTTGTAGGTGAGGCAATCATGTCTCTTAGAAATGTGTCAAATGGGAGAATAGTAAATTGCTTAGCACTGTGCTCAGTCAATGGTAGCTGACGCCACTCTCATGAAAATTAAGAGTACTGCTTAGATTTTGGGTAGTTCCTGAGAAAATCTTGCATTATTTAATGCAGAAGAAAAAGTGTTGATCGTAATAATGGTAAGGCAACTATGCAAGAACTTTTTGATAAAATTGCTGTGATAAGAATTTGAAATGTGGATGAAGGGAAGTATACAAAAATGTTACAGTGGTATCCCTGAGCTGCAGGTGCACTTCCAAGGGTGTGTGTGGAAGAGGCAAGGGGGCCTTAGGTTGGGAGGGGGTGAGGCTGTCACTCACGCGGGGGTGACGCCCTTAGGCAGGCCCAGGGCGTTGACGGCAACAGGTGGCGGCTGCGAGGGCAGCAAGGCGCTGAGGAAGGCTGCGGACGCCTGGCTGTTACCGAAGCGGGCCGCGGGGGAGGCGCAGTAGGAGGCCGGGGATGAGCTCGGCAGAGGTGGTGGTGGAGGTGGCAGCGGAAACACATCCGGCACCGGGAAGGCCGTAGTGGGGCTGAAGACTGGGGGCGGCGGTGGCGGAGGTGATGGCGAGGATGAACCCCATGAGGCCTCGGCCTCGGAGCCAAAGGACTGCGTGAAGGGGGGTGCGGCTGAGCGACCAAAATGCTTCGGAGTTGGGGACATGGGCGATGGGAGGCTGGAGGAGCTGGGGCTGGAGGCCGGCGTGCCGTGGCTGGACGCTGGGCCCAGGTTCTGCGCGGCGATGAACTGCTTGGGGCGCGCGTAGTTGAAGGAGCCGGAGGACTGCATGGTGGGGGCGGCTCGGGAGGTGAGCGCGCTCATGGGCTCCGGGGCAGCAGGCGACGCGCAGGCCGCGAGCTCGGGGAAGGCGGGTGGCGGCGGGAAGGGTGGCGAGGGCGGCGCGCTGTGCGGGGCACCAGTCGAGGGGTGCCGTGCGCTGGCCTCCTGCTCCAGGCGGATCTGGTTCTGCAGTTGCTGGATTTTCAGAGGGTCCCTGCGGAGAGAGAAAAGCGACACCTTCAGAGAGGGAACTAGAAGGAACGCTCATCTGGTGCAGTGAGGTTAGGCTGTGACCATGACTTCCCACGCCTGCCAGCTAGCTTCACGCTATACCGGGCAAATAAGGCACAAGTGTGAACCTGGAGTGTGCTCTTGTCTGCAGTGAATTCTGGACAAAGCACAGAGTCAGTTTTGTACGATCTGTGAGCTCAATCATCTTTCCCCTAAGACGGTTCAAACCAGTTCACACTGTGGTGGAGATTTCTCATTTTCACGGAAATCAGAAGTATTAAAAGAAAACCTTGGACATGAGTCTTCTTATTTGTAGCCAATTTTTGGAAAAAGAAGTCTATCAGAATGAGACAGTTAAGGAAAAAACACTTGATTTGAGTTATTTTTGGCAGATTTAGGTTAGTCCACTTTGCCTACTTCCGTGCTGTCAATCAACGTTGCCTTCAGTAAACACCACAGGCTGATTTTGGAGGAAAGATCCACTTTAATTTCTGTATTCCCTCCCCCCCAATACGCAAAATTTACTATACTTGAAATTTTAGTTGTAATCTAAAATGCCGATTTTTACACAAATCTTAATAAATACTGATACACTTAGTGCCATATCTAAAACACATGAAATAATATCTATGTTTAATATGTAGGTGTTTAATAAGAAATAACAAATTACTAATTTATAATAATGCAGTTTTAATTCCCAAAGTATTTTTCCATCAAGAAGAGACTGGATTTTAATTTTTCCATTAAGTTTTTAAATTAATTTTTGAATTTTAGCAATTAGCTAAAAATCTTACTCTATTTTACTCAGAATTTTTCCTTTTTAACTGAACCGTACATCCATGATGCTCTCCTTTATTCGGGCAGGCAGTGACCAAAGGCTGTCTGTCAAAAGAACCTTCAGCACTAGGTGGCACTATAACAAGCAGATGAAACAGGACCAGTTCCATGAATAGGCAAAGCTGTGCTCCCAACTTCAAACCTTTAAAACACACAAAAAACTCAAAATCTTCCTTATCCATAGGTATTTAATCTTTAAAATCAAGCTTCCATAAATGCAAAGCAATAACAAGAATTGAAGCTGCCGGTAAGGTAAAAAAACATTTAGATCTGTTATCAAGTATCATTAGATGTGATAACAGCAAAAAAGTTCTAAATTCCTTCCTGTGTCTTCTAATTGCTTTCATAATTATCCAGTAAAGTGATTATACTCAAATCCATGAAAAGAGAGCAAGGAACACTTTTTTGGCAGCTGAAAAGTATAAAGGGAAGATAGTTCTCTGTGCTTAATCCATGCAGAATTCACTGCCTCAAAGATTCCAACACCAAAGAACTCTGTGGGGTCCTGTGGAACTGACTCCTGGCATTTTAAAGCATCACTGCCACTACCGGGATTCACCAGGACACCCAAGTTCCATATGTCTGTATGGTTTTCGGTAGGCTGTCCTGCACATATGCTTCTGCGCTCCTGTGTTTAGAACTGGCCCAAGAATAGAACTCATAAAAACCACCCACCAGCTCTAAAACCCACCCTTCAGCACTCTCATCCAAATCCCCAGTGCCCCCTTCTAATCTTCCCGCCTTTGCTGTCTCCTTTTTATTTCCTAGCTGTGGCAAAATGCATGCTATTCCTGGAATGTTCATCATCATTCACCTGCCCTGTGCACCTGGGCTGGGAGTGGTCCGTGTGGTCCTCCTCAAAGCCACTGCACCCCTGCTCTGGGCATCCTGGGCTCACAGCAGCCGGAGCCTCAGCTGTGTGTGATGGTATTTTAAGCTTGGTCTGGCGTCAGCAAATAGCTGTGCAATGGCTCTGGTGAGGCTGCTACAAACATCGTATGATAGCCTGTACATGGGGTGAGGAGTTGCCTACCCTGGATTAGGGAGTGGTTCCTGAGAAGCCAGTCTTCAAAGAAGTAAGGGCAGGAAAGCCCAGACCACCACTGCACTGGTCCTGAGTCTTTCTGTGGGCGCCAGCCTTCTCATTTGGGCATTAAAAAGAACCACCAAGTTTGGTAACCCCAAGTGGGCTCAAAGCAGCCATGATGCTACTTTTAGTAATAAAGTGACAGCTCAAAAAATTATTAATGTAGTGTTTCACAAGAAATGAGTAGTCATTCTAGCATTGTGGCTACTATATGTTGCAGTGAGGAACTCCACTAGGGTTTCCACTCTCTCCCATTTTGTACTGGGTGAGGAGGGCTATAATATTCAGGGGATTGGAGGGGTGGGGAGGGGAGAGCAAAACAGTTGTTTTGAATCTTCAAGTGTCTGACTTGATTTGTGTACAAATCATTTAAGAATGCTTGAATTAAATGGATCTGACACTTAGATTCTGAGATGATGAGATGTACAATTTTAAGTCACTTTCTCAGTCCTTATTAAGGTTTTGTTTTTGGTAAAAGTTGATTTTCACCAAGATAAAAAGGAATGAAAGATACCAGAAAGGGAAGATTACCTGCAGCCTTTGGAAGTTACTTAAAAGTTACTTATTATAACAATTCACCACTTTTCTGGTTTTCCCATTTTTCCTGCTGCCCTGTTCTCTGAAAATGAAATAAAATGAAACAGAACTGAACGTCTTGGACATACTGTGTAAAGGTTGAAAATTTGGGTTAAGAGTTCTAGATGGCCGAGTCGCAGCTTCAACACTTTTGAGTGGCACAAAGTCTCCAGTTTTGCACACCTATTCCATCAAACCCTGCCCAGCCCCTTTCCCTCTCCCACCCCACCCGTAATTCAGAGGGTTAAGGAGTTTCCCACTCTTGCCCCTCCTTCAATTCTAGACCTTTTAGTACTTAAGGAAATGAGATGTCTAGATTTTTTTTTGTCATGCACCTGTCACTGTCCATTTACAAATGGGAAAGGAATTTTAAGTCACTAGCAAGTTACCTGTCTAAGCCAGGTTAGACCAGTCTGTCTTTGGCTCCTTTTCCTACACCAGACATGTCAACATAAAAGAACCCTGACCTAGTACTAGACTTATTGGGAGGGTCACTTTGTAAGTTGCTGGTATATAAATGTCTAACCACAATGCTGTACACCTGAAATAAGTAATATAATATTACATGTCGACTGTAATTGGAAAAAAAAAACTTAAAAAGAGGAAGTAAAAAAGAGCCCTGACCTTCAAAATGATTAAAAAACCTGTGGTCATCTTTCCCTCCTAAGGATTTAACTCTCATTCCTCCCTGAAGCCATAGCAACCAGGCCCTGTAGGGGCTGAATCATCAGTGAAGGTTTGAAGTATTTACATATTTAAGAATGTATTTAAGGATATCTGACTTCAAACTTGATTCTTTTTAAGGTGAAAGGGGGCAACCATGAAAAGATCTTGGCACCTCAGGACAGGGATATGTAAATACTAACTCAATGGATTCTCCTCCTACATCACAGGAAATCAAGACCCCCCTCCGGCCCCCCACCACAGTGGATTAGGTATAGCTTTGAATGAGAATGGTTTTACAGAGAGTCAGATGAGGCCAAGATTCGGGTTGAACTGGATTTACTCTCCAGTTCAGTGCTCTCTCCTGCCACTAGATGAAAGCAGCCATGGAGAAGGCGAGCAGCCATGTGGTCCAGGAGGAAAAGGCTGGACTCGCAGGTGGATGGTACTGGGTTGGAACATGACTCCGCCAGCTCCTAACCCTGGGTGACTGTGAGGAGCAAGTGAGCACAGTGCCTGGTGCAGTGTGAACTCAACAGATGTTCCACGGCAGAAGAGAACAAGCCATCCATCCTGGTTACCTTACAAGACAGAGATTTCAAAAAACAGAGATGATGTTCTACTTACTTCAGGGGATCTTCCTCTTCATCTGTCCCCCTGCAAGTAGCTGGCAAGGACAACGGCAGTGGCACATGGGGACACGGGGAAGTGGAGGTGACGGGTGAGTGGCCAGACCAGCTAAGACAGCCAGTCTTAGCCACTGTCCTCACCCTTCCGCCCACGTAGCTGTCGTGGGGGTGGCAGATGAGGGACAGCACTTATCATCTTCCTGCCACTGGACTGACTCATGCACAACCCCAGGAGGTGGTGGGGGTGGTGTTATCCCCATTTTCTAAATTCCTCCTACATTAGTGAGGTCAAGTCACCTGCCTAAGGGCAGAAGCTAGAGGGGAAGGGTGGCTGGTTGGCTCCAAAACCTCAGCTACGTCATTCTCTCTGAAGCGCTCAGTAAAGAAACAAGGTTTATTAGACTGTTAGTCATTGTTACTGCATATCACATTTTCTCTGGGGAACGGCAGCCCGAGCTCAAAATAAAGGATGTGAAAGTAAACTTCTGGAAAACAACTTTTCTGTAAATGGGTAATTCCCAGCGTGTCTCTCTGGAGCAATGTCTGCATGGCAAGAAGTAATTTTCCCCCTGCTTGTACAAATAGAGATGGAGTATTTATAACTGTCTAGAGAAACTCTTGGGATCATGAAGCTGGAAAACATTTGTGCTTTCAGAGTAAATATGCCATTGCTTTATATATTTTCTAGCCTTTTTTATTGTGTGATACAGAAGCCACTGGGTGATAAAGAGCTGCAACACTGCTCCCTCTGAACAGGAGCTGCTCTGGTCCTGTTGCCCACAAACGCTGTGAAGGCAGGGACCGGGGCGTGCCAGCATCCTCCCCACACTAAACGGCAAGCGGCCTCCCAACATCCAGCCCCACACTAAACATGGCGGACACAGCACTGTCAGTGGCGACACCGATGCTGATTTCTGGCTGTTTCTATACCCTGCTGCTTCCTCGGACACAGTCAGCAGGGCAGCCCTGTAACAGGGAGCCCGTATGGACCAGGGATTCAGAGACTTTTCAAATGATGGTCATTACGTAAACCAGTCAACTGCTTGTGTGTTCCCACAACACACTCCCCTCTGGCTGGGCTTAGCTCAGGATCTTATGTATGAGAGAGCTCAAAATATTAATTCTGAGGACTTATAAGAGGGGGAATGTGAAACTCCTACAGTTCAGGGCATACTCATAAAAGGTCCATCCATGGCTTTATTACATTTGTACTTCAGTTGTCTAGTTTTTCTTCTGTTACTCATTTCTTACTCAGGAAGACTCATTTATGTCTTCATGTCAGAGAACCTAGGTTCACTTGCTGAGGGTCAGTATTTAGGATCTTGCTTGGTTCAGCACTATGTTATCATTGCCCCTCAGGAAAAGCTATAGAAGTAATGATCTTGAGAACAATCATTCACACAATAAAAACAGGTTAATACGAGCCAAATGAGAGCATATTACATTGGGTTTGTGTGAGGTTACAGTACAAAAATAACTGAATTTAAATACATTCCTTATAAGGGCAGGAGAGGGTGGTGGTAGACTGGGATTCTCTACAGAGTATCATAAACATAAGAATGTACAAATCAAATTAAAGTTGACCACTTTGGAAATGTGTGGTTAACATGTATGGCAAAATGTCATAGGTTTCTTTATAAAAGACCGTTTCTTTGATCTTTAATTCATTCTAAGCCTTTTGTAAGTCTTGCTGACTCCAGACAGAGCCAGGACTGAATGCAATTAATTACACTGGGGGGGGGGGCGGTTCAAGGAAGAAGCGACTGCGTGATGAGCCCACAACTTGAGTCTCTGTCAGAAGGAAGACTCATCCTTTCCACTTAGAAAAAGAACTGCATTGGGCTCTTCTACAGAAAAACAGTAGCTCTTTATGTCTTGTTACATAAAGCTGACCTCTATTATAAGTCATTACATGCACCATGAGAAACAGAGGGAGCAACTGCTGATTCATAATTCTCCTCGGAAAGTCTCAGGAATATCAAAGGATGGCTGTGTCTCTCATGTGGCAGAAGGAATAAGGACTGAGAGATTGGGACATGGTGTTCTGATAAAGGTCAATACCAGCATGAGTTTGTTACAACTTGAACCTACAGCCGGCTTCCCAGATGCAGAGGGTCCTCCTTTTGGAGGTGTGTGGAGATCCGGCTCTCTGGGCTAAGTAGCCTTCTGGAAGCCAGAAGGCTGCAGGACGTGGTCGGAAGCACTCACGGCCCTACCAGAAGACAAGGATGTGTATCTCAACACAAATTGACTGTGATAAGGAGGAGGCTTTGATGGTGTCCGCAGTCGTGATAAGCCTGGTGAAGCCCAGTGACAGGGAGCTCCAGCATTTCAGCCTCAGCCTTTTCCGGGGCGGGGGCGGGGCGGGGGTGGGGGTGGGGTCAGGAGGAATGTGAGGTCAGGTTCTAAAAGCATCAACTCCACATGACAGTTAAATGCCTTAAATAACTTTCATTTCTATTGCCACACAGGCCAGTGAAAACAGCAGGAAGATATTAGCTGCTGATTCTTATAAAGACTCTGCTAATATAATGGACATGAAAAGAAATTAATATGGACTATTGCCAATTGAAAATGTTTGGTATTAATTCTTGACATAAACAAAGTACATTTTTAAAGAAAATCTGTTCTCCAACCTTTTCGGTCAATGCTTGAGGCAAAATCAGTGATCTCATTTCTAACTGAAACACGGAAGAAACACTGCCCAAGAGATAGGTGTTGAGAAACTTTAAGGACTTACGCATACAAGTACTCAGAGATTTTAAAGAACTGGGGAAAAAAGATGGACAGACCCTCATCCTTCAGCCTTACAATGAAATGAAAATTTGGCATACTTTAGGGCTTCATTTGGTTGATGTTTCCTCAGATTCCCATGTTACTGAGAGAACTGTCCCATCCCTTCCACACCATTTCCATTCTAGTTCATGTTTGCTGAACTGGGTGTCTCTAGAACAGGGATGTGTGGCTTGTTTTTGTAAGAATGAATTATTACCGAGGACAAAGTGTCATATCTTTGCAAAAGAAACAACCATTACCTACTCGCCCAATGGCTTTATTTTACTGAAAAAATAAAACAGCAATTCCCTCCTTTCTCTACCCTTTTCAAACATTTTGTGTTCAATATCTCCCTCTTTGTTCTCCTGTGAGATGCTCAATAAATATTGTTGAATTTTTTCAAACCCCCAGGTTTCTGTAAAGTACAGAACTAGCTGGCCCACCTCAGGGTCAGCAGCTGCATTTATTATCCGAAGGCAGTGCAGATACCTTGCACAGATAAAGCCACAATCACACAGGCTACTTACGAGGAAGGACAGTCAGTCAACCAAGCTAGAGAAATGTTCAAACGGTCCGACTCCAGCTCGGCCACTAGCTCTTTATGCCTTTGGATAATTCACTTATCCTCTCTGGAGCCCAGTTCCTCCACTTTAAAATAACGTATTATCTATAAAGTCCTAGTAAACTTTCAGATTTTATGATCCTTACTCTTTAGTCCAGTAACATTTAAACATTATAAAGAAGCTAACTTTAAAGCTACCTGTAAACAATGAACCAAGTCCAAGTATGGTGCGTATTCATATGCATATATCGACTTTACACATACGCTGTTTTCACATCTGTCCCAACTGTTCTGAAACATGAATATATCATTTTCAAAGGCATTAGAGAGGCAAACTAAAATAATTCCACAGTAAATCTTATAAAAAGGATCCCTTGGTGGAGGACAGCGTACTTTTTATACTATGAATAACCAGCACCGAGGCGGTTAACAGTAGTTGCATTTTCTTCTTAAGACAGATATACTTGTAGATACATTCTGTCCAAAAATTAAGAAAAATAGCTTTTGGGTTTGTGTGTCTCAAAATAGCCCCTATGAGAAGTGGGTTGGATGTGGTTCTGCTACAATGTTCTCCCTTAAAGAACCATGTGAACTATTTCAGTGGCTCAGTCGCCACTGTTCTGTTAACAAACCTTTCCCCTCTTTCCCCTTAACTTTTTTGTCCTTTGGCTTGACTCCACAAACCTTCTAAAAGCTAATTTAAGGTATTTTGTTCGATAGAAAGGTAGCGTTAGGTTGAGCTCAAGACCTGCAACCCAGCAGTCCGGTCTGTCTCTGTCCTCATCCTCACCACCCTGGCCGCCTCTGGCAGTAGGAGCTCCTGCTCCCTCTGCTCCAAGCCCTCGCTCTTCTCCCTGCCTTTGACACTGTGCCTGTTGTCCCTCACTGGTCATCTGCCAGCTCTCGAACTATACACATGCCATCAAGATCTGAACTGTCTTTACCTTCTCCGGGTAGGAGGAGACAACAGCTTCCCCACCACTCCCTAATCTCTGTCTCTAACCCACACTCGGCCTTGAATTCCAATTCTGTTCCCTACTTCCCTGGGACGTAAACATGCCACTCCGCTTCAAACTTAGCATGACAAAACGGAGTCACCCTCACCCCAGTCTAATTTCTCCCCCAGTGATTTCTGATATTTGAAGATACCCTATACCTGGCCCAAGGCAGCCCCAACATTCTTATCTCCAGCTACTACTCAATTTCCACTTCTCCATCCTCCCAAATTAGTCTCCTTGCTCCCTGAACTCACTGTGGGTTTTCCTTCCTTTTGGCTTTTTTCCAGGTACTGCCCCCTTTTGGAAGGCCCACCCCCACCAATTTCTCTCCATCCACTGAAGCTGTCTGATTGTTTTGTGCCCCTTGCCATGTCTCTTTTCTTGAAGGCCTTCCTAATAACATCTAGAAATTCCTTCTCCCTCCAAATTTCTCCAGTTCACAAGGCTGATCTGGCACCATCAGGGTTTGGCAGTGATGCTGTCACCCCCGTGGCCAGATCTCCTGGAGCCAGGCTCATGCTCTGTGTCCTGCTGGTGACCCCCGCAGCGCTGCACACACGGTTGTCACTAAACACCTGTGAAGAGATAGCCAGGCATCTTTTTGTGTGGCATGTGGGACAGGGAACCAATCAGAGCTCTTATATAATAATGAGGGTACTTACCTTGCTAGCTTTTCAGTATCCAAAATACGAAGCTTGAACCCCCCAAGTGAGAGTGGCTGTGAACCCAGTAGCTCAGTTCCTAATTTGGCGCCTGCCAGGCGCTCTGTGTTCCAGGCAGCCTCCCCTGTACCAGTGCCCATTTTCCCTTGTATTTGGTTATCAGTCAAAAATGCCCCAAGTTTATGTTTACCTTGAGGGAAAGTGCCTCAGGGATATTTTCAGTACTTGGTGAGAACTTGAGTCATCTCCAGGCAATTCTTTACTTTCCTAGGGGCCGTTCTTCCCATCACTGCAATGTTCTGAGCCATTTTTTTTCCCCCAAAGCATAGGCTGTATCCTGAGATAACACAGTGGGTCCCTGTATAGAGGGAGGAAATGGTTCGCTTGTGTGTGCATTGTGTGGCAGGTCATAAAGACCCAGCAGAGTCTTACTAACGACTCGGCATTGAATGTCTGTGCCGGGGGGCCGGAATCTGAGGCATTGATGTCTGCCTGGGACTTCACACTGATGTCTGGACTCGTTCAAGTTGTTGCGAAAATACTGCCAAGAGTCCTTAATTGCTGATAGGAAGTTAAAGAACGTGTAGGCGGAGGCCAGCCTTTATTCCTGGCAGGAGAATGAGGGCCCTGGTTGGTGACATGGCAGTCAGCATTCATAAGAGCAAGTAATGACTCAGTAGTCAGGGGAGAGCTGAATGAGCTCCTTCTTAAAATCACAGTTGCCTGAAACTCCAAGAGGAGGAGACGTCTGTTGTTACTGTCTATGATTCCTGCCTTTCTTTAAGATCTGCTTCCACCCTATTCCTCATGGGTTCGCCAACTGCAGTTTCCCAACCCTTGGTCACAGGGTGAGCATGAGACCCAGGACTGGTTCATCATCGTTTGGCTTTGGCGAATCATGCACGGGTGAATACAGGGTGGGGAAAAGTAGGGTTGGAGTTCTTCATGTGGAAAAAGACACTCAGGTTACGATTACAATAGCTTTCTTCACTCTGCGTTTTGTGTGCTCACCGCAGACCTACTTTCACCCACCCTGTAGATGGGCCAGTCAGGACCTTTTGTATTAAAGATGACAGGGAAATGTGTCTCTGTTCTCTGACCTCGGACACGAGGACACATGTCCCGAGTTGCTGTCATGGAAGAAAGCACCTATAGGAAGGAAACCCATACATGAAAACTGAGTCCCTGTGGAGAGACGATAGGCAAGAAGAGAGACGTAGTCACGCTGAAACGCTGTCTTAGCCCCTGATCTGGATCCAACGCTCAGACCAGGTTTATCCCGAATTCCACACACAGGGTGGTTGCTCTCTGTCCTCCCCACCCCCCCTCCCCACCCCCGGTTATTTTCTCCTTTCTCGAGTTAGTGTAAATGCTCTCTAACACTTCTAAGAAAGTGGCCTTTTACACTACTCCATCCAATTCCTCATTGTATAGACACAGAAAAAGACACAGGGAGAGATTAAGTAACTGCATAAAATCATCAGCTTGTTAATGCCAAAGACCTGACCAGAATGTCTTGCTGGTAAAACTATTATTAAAAATTAATCTTATAGCACTGCTGAGGTTGATGAATCACTGAATGGACAAATACATAGACTGTTCATAAAGTTGTGAAAGAAACCATCAGAAAGACTAAAGCAAATAAATGGGAGTATTTATCTCTGGAGGATGAGACTAGAATGCAGTGGAGGAAGTCTTATTTTCATATTTTATCATCGTCTGTACTTGTAGTTTGAGTATTTTTAACCTAGCACACATAAAAAATTAATATAATGGTTAAAATATATAAAGTTCTTAAAACATAATTATAAACATATAATTCTTAAAACACATAGAATTTCAGAAGTTTATATTTTAAAGAAAATCGTGTCATAAAGAAGATAGAGTGTATTGCCTTAGACAGCCGCTAAGTACCCTGGAAGCCTGAGGACAGCCATTCCCTGTGACCGAGGCCCCCTGGGGTGCTCTCCTCCAAGGAATGTCGTGGGCCACGAATATTACTACTGCTGCTGCTACCAGCTCCAACAGCACCATGACACTGCCCCTAATGATAATTGCTATTACGGCGCACTTCCTACCTACCAAACACCCTTATTCGTGCTTCATCTACATGAACTCATTTACTCTTTATAAAAACCCTAGGAGGCAGGCCTCTTGTTATGTCCATTTTGCAGAGGAGGGAGCTGGGGCAAGAGGGTACACAGCTGGAAGCAGTGCAGGTGGCATTCACATTGAGGAGGTCTTGCACATGGCTATTATGTTGTGGGACCTCTAACGGAGGCCGCGGGACTCAGCTTACTTTCACGTGCACTGGAGTTCTTCAGCAGCTGCAGAGGACCTTTCTAATGTGGGTCCTGCCTGAGACTAGCTGTCACTCTGTCACTCCTATTCCTAGTTTCTTAGCTCCTGGGACATGGATCTTGCTGTGGAGTGCAATGCCACTGCGTAGAGAAACAACCTGGCTGTGTCCTATAGACATTTCACTGGTATCATTTTAGGTCGGTAATATTTCTGATCCATATACTACACTTTGCAAACTTTTATTTACTGAAGAAACTAGAAGAATATATAAAGCAACTTGAAGGAGTTGGTTTTAAAAGTAAGAAATTAAATTTGCCCCCAGAATTTCTTACTTCAGTAGTTTAGTGATCAAGCAGCATGCATACATGGCATTGAGAGACTATTAAATGCCTGGTCTGTACTATAACTAAACTTCATCTATTTACAGCCATACACTGAGGGCTGAAAATGCAGTGTGGGGACAGGAAGAGGAGACTAATTGGTAGAGATTTTCAGTGCATATTTTGCAAGTTAAAATCAAAAGCAAATTTCTGAGAAGACTGAAGAGACAAGTCACATAATAGCAATCAATACTGCCATGGAGTTCCTTGGCACAAAATTCCCACGCACTCGTTCTGTCCTTCACTCTCCTCTTTGAAAAAGATCCTCATTGTAGAAAAAAATAAATAAGAGAAGAGCAATATCCTAAGTAACCGGAATTGAGTTCTTAAAAATGGCTTTGTTTCTGCAGTCACGGATTGCTCCTTTTAGCATCTCCTGCCCAATAGGCTACTTAGTGCTGTCCCTGGCGGGAGTGTTGATGCCACCAATTATCTGTGTGGCCTGGACTAAGAGAGACCCAAGTTTCCTCTGATCTGTGAAACAAAAAGTAGAACTCTTTTTAAATAGTCCCTTTAAATATGCTTTAAAGTTCGCCCAAGCTATAAAGTCCACTATCTGGTCTTTCAGTATTGGACATCTGAACATTATTAATTTGCTATGTTACTCTATCTTTTGAGAGGCCTCATCATTTCAGTATACTGGAATTTAAAAACATGAATCTTCCACATGCTGACGAACACCACTCATTTATAAAGATGAATTTTTAGACTGCTATTAACATTGACCTATCACAGAAGAATGAAAGAGCATTTCTGAATAAATAAAAAGCTGCCAATAACATTTTCTCCATATTTCACTCTCACGAGTGTAAATAATGGAAGGAATGCACACTTGGACCTGGGTACTCAGAGTAATTTCTTTTCTCCCAAAGGTCGATCACTGCTAGGTTCACATTAATGGTCAAGATACGCAGCCAAGGGCTCCGCAGTGTAAAGGCAGGCCTCGCCTCGCCTGATCACTAGGCTCCAATATTAACCTCTCATCCAAGGAGGGAAAAAGTTCTTGAAAAAAATTCAAAAATGCATTTTGGCAACCTCAAGAGATGTAACTTAGCAGCATGAATTAAGAGACTTGTGACCATGAAAAAGAATTGTAAATTTTAAATGTCTTTGACCCTTCTTAGCTTTTGACCAACTGACTCTGGCATTCCTCAGAGGCCAGGGGAGGAGAAGGGCACAGCAAGGACAGTGCTGGAGGGCGGGAAGACCCGACCCTCCCCACAGTAAAGGAAGTCTATCCAAATGGGCCTCGAAAAGAACTGTAATAGATGAGGTTCCCTCCCTGAGAAATGACTAAAGCCACTAAAATAATTCTTAGATAAAGCAACCCAATTATTTAATGTAGTTACTCTTAAGAAAAAATCGGGAGAAATTTATCACAGCCCCATGCAGGTTCCAGCATGGCTATAAATGACTGCGCGTGTTGTTGAGTCATTTATCTGGTCCTCTGTCAGATGGCGTCTTCCATAATGTGGTAGTTACAGCCCTCGCCAATATGACGAAAAACATGGAACATCTTGAAATGCCTTTTGGAAGAACACTATATAGTATGTACAGACGCAAGAGAGCTTATCTTAGTATGTTTTATTCATCTTTTCCACAGTATGTAAATAATGAAGTTTGTTGCACACCACATTGGGTTTTTATGATTACACTGTAGGATGTTCATACATTAGGTGGTCCTGCATTTAGGGGAGCAGTATGGACACCTGGATGTGGTGGTTCTTTTTAAGATATAAGACAAATAATGGAAAAAGCCACTGGAGTGGGTACAGTGTCTCTGCGATGACGTGCCCAGGAGGCCCATGAACGGTAAGATGGAAGCACCCAGCCGTCTTGCCCAGAAGGGTAATAAGAAGGTTTGCCCAGGTGCCATGCAGGAGGCCACCGACCACCACGCTGAAATCAGCCACTCAGTTGTTTGCTCTTACCCTCTCCAAGGAAGATGTCATGGTACAAACTTCCTTTACTAAAAGGCTTTCACTAATGGCTCAACCAAAAGGTCATTTCTAACACAAATGCAGACAAATATCCAAAGAACTAAGGAAAGATGTCCCACCTCAGTCAGGTTGCGACAAGGGCTACTTCCTCCCGCAGAGCGAGGAGTGAGCCTTTGCTTAGGAGTAATGTAGCGCTAGCTGTGCAGCAGTTCCTGTATTTTGCTGTGTGTGATACGCACTTATTTGCCCAAATTTTTGAGGAAAAAAATAAGGATGCGCATTATACATGGGTAGTACTAATTCTGTATCTATATACATGTTTTTTAATTCTTTTATTTATGCTTATGCATTAAAAGTGTAACTCTAGAAAGCAATAACGATATCCATATGCAAAATACCCTGAAATATAATTGGTTTTGTTTCTAAATATAAATAAAAAATTGAATTAAAAATTGTCTAAGATATTAGTCCTGAGTAAAAATAAATACAAAGTATATTTAACTATACTCGAATTCCTACCTTGACCCTTGCAGTATGATCTTTTATCTCGATTGTGTCCACCAGTAAAGAAGAGCATATCTGAAATCTCAGAAGCACAAGCAGTTCATACCGGGGAACCAACATTAGTGAGTATTTTTGTTGTTAATGCCTTCTGAGTAAGACAAGCTTAATGTAATAGTTACAGAGTTATGAATGTACAAGTTATGAATTTACAAGTGATTTTTTTCTTGCTATGGATATTGGTTAGTCTCTAAAAATATCTCATAAGGCTAAATTAAAGATCCACAGAATTTTTTAAAAACATCAAAATGAGCCAGAAGACGCTAAAGTCATTTGTGGTATATGTTAACGACTTAATAGAGTAAACTTTTTCTTTTTTTTTTTTTTGCCTTTCAAGAGCACCATGCTATCAGCTTTGACGAATTATTGCTATGTAGTATCTGCAGGCATCAGGACACTGAAGGAGCGGGCACTCTCCCCTTCACTGTGTTCACACATGGAGGGACTTCTAGGATAGGAGCGTTCCTGGCCTGTGTGCTCCTTCCCCTCCTCGTGGGGGTGGACAGTGGACCCGGGCATGCCCAGATCAGCCTTTCCCCTCCTCTGCTTGCTTTGCACCTGCTGCTGGCAGGGAGAGGGTTATCTTCTCCCCATCTCTGGAGGTGGGGTCTGCCTCAGTGGAGCTGCATGGTGCTGCCTGGGGATAGGCAGCTCAGCCGCTTAACTCCAGAGTGAAGTACGTATCAGCAAGCTGACCTGACCAAGCAGCCCAGCTCCTTTCTCCTCCAGTCCTCCCCAATACAAACTCGAGGCTTGGATGGCTCTCTCTCTGATGCCTCAGTTTACCACTCAGATGGCCCTAAACTTGAGCAGCCCTCCTAAAACATACATTATTCATGCATTTTAATGGTCTGAAAGAATCTTACATATTCATGCATCTTCAAGCCAACAGGCATTTGTTAGGCATGTATCTGGAGAGGCTAGCCTCAACTCTGGTAGAGGGCAGAAGAGGTGTGGGTGGCTGAGGGTTGACTCAATGCAACAAAATAAAAGTGTTAAATAGACCTGCTTCTTCTTGGAAGGCGATTTGCTGACCATCTATTGATAGCGCAACTTGTGCCTTTACCGGGAGAGCCTCATTCGTTACCCAGGGACATGGAGGAGGTCCCCTCCATCAGCTTCCCTTAAGGAGTTCTGTCCTTTCATTTCCTGTATCCCTATCCTCTCCTGAAGACAGAAAATTTACATTTATACCCCTTTACATTCAGCTGACCTAAATACTTAGTTCAGACTTATCTTGACAAATGGCATATAACATTTTTAGATTCTTACCTAAATACTCCCATCAGCTTGGTTATGAAATTGGTTGAAAAAACAAGGCACCAACGTAATCTTTTGACCAACAGAATTTAACTTCTTTGGCTTAGAGAATTAAAGCACAATGAGAGTTCTTGAAAATCAGTATAGCAGTCATAACAAAACCCTTTCTTCCAAAAATTGAACTCATAACCAGTAAATAAATTCATTTATTTATAATAAATACAGAAAAATTCATTTCCATACAATATTTCTTTTTATCTTTTGAAATTTAAATTCTATTTCTTAAGGCACATGTGATTAAAAAAATGCAAAATGAAAGTCCTATTGGATTTTCATGTGCCAAAAAATGAACCTTAACCCACAATTCACATCTTATACAAAACTTCACTCCCATGTACCTGAAACTTAAATATGAATCTGAAACTATAAAATTTCAAGAGGAAAACAAAAGAAAATCTTTGTGACTATCAGTTAGGCAAAGATTTCTTAGATAAGATGCCAAAAGTTTGATCCATAAAGGAAAAACATTGAAAATTTGTACCTCATTAAAATGAAAACTTCTGCCCTTCAACAGGCGAAAGAGAGAAAAGGGGCACCTTGAAAAGTATGTTTTCATGTCTTACTCTCTTCCTCCCAAAGCAATCCCCCACCCTGCCCCCACAGCATCCACTCAACACTGTTACCATTTCTTGCATTTCCTACGGAGCTATCCGGTACACAATAAGCACAGAGACAGATATACTGCAGGGGGTGGCAAACGCAGTTCACAGGTACGAGTATGTGAAACACAGTTTATTCTTGTATTGCTTATTAACTATTGAATTCCTTTCCACATGAACAACTGGAAGCCTACTCTTGCTTACCCCATATACGACAGTTGTATTGCTCTTTATATCAAGATTATTTTAAACACAAAACTTTCATATTCAATATAATTATAAGATTATTCTGTGTAGTCCACACTTTTGACAGCATTCACTGCTCCTGCACATAGCTGAGACCAAATTCTTTGGAAGTAATTAGTTTTGAACTTTTACTTAAGCAAAGATGAAAAAAAAAAAAGATGAAAAAATTTAATTTGTTGGCCTTGGTTAAACAAACAAAATTTCCCGAGTTCTCAGTCTTACTGCGTACTGTTCGGGCCACGCTCCGTATTTTGGTTCTGTTGGCTGCTGTATCCTGTGGGAGAGATGTCAGCTGGGGCCTGGTACCAAAATCTTATTTGAAGTACATCGAATCCAGTTTCTGCAGTTGCTTTCATTTCTTTGGGTATTGGTGTTTTTACATAATAAAATTCTCTTTTAAGGAAAAATGAGACTCTCTTTAGTCGTTCTGGTAATTAAAGAAAGTATTTGGCTAAGGCTGAACTGAAAACATTTTTCACACTACACAGCTCAATTCACTTCCTAAATGACTCATTTAGTATGTAAGTGAGCAAGAAGAATACTCCTGTCTCATTCTCATTACCCCGTTTCATTTCTTCACAGCATTTATCAATGAAATGACTGCATTTACGTATCTATTTTTATACTTTCTGCCTGAATGCCCACCTCCACGCCAGCCCCCACACCCAACTCTGGGAGGCCAGCACCATAAGGGAGGGAACCTCCTCCAGTTGTACATGGGCTAGAGTGGGTTCTGACACACAGTAGGTACTCAAAAGACACTTCTCCATGGAATGAACTATGTTTCTACTGCTGGGATTGGCTCCGATTCCTGCTGTATGGTTTGTAAATTCAGCAGCAGCATCCAGATGTGAAAAGGTGGATGTGACCATTTAGAATTTTTCACATTGTTTCTGCTACACTGGCTGGAAGCATAAAGGTTTGTATAGACCTAATTTTATATCCCCTAGACCTGTGCTGTCCGAATATGGTAGCCACCAGCCACAGGTGGCTACCAAGCACTCGAAATGTGGCTGGTCCGAATTCACACGCGCTGTTAAGGTGTAAAACACACACCAGATTTTGAAGACTTAGTTTAAAAAGAGGGTGTAAAATGACTGCATTTATAATGCTTATACTACTTACATGTTGAAACTATTTTTAATATACTGGGTTAAATAAAATATATTATTAAAATTAATTTCATTTATTTCTTCTTTAAGGTGACTACTAGTAAATTTAAACTGCATATTGTGGCTGGTATTTTTGGTCCATGTTATAGTGCTACTAGGCAAAGCTCCTAGAGGCCTGGTTGGTTCTCAGAGTTCCCTCACTTCTCACAAGGGTTCTTTTTATCCTGTGTAGACACCCCCCTAGGAGCCCCACTGAACTAGGCTCATAGAATGCAGAGCCTTAGAAACCGAGGACAGATCCCTGGGATAGTGGTGATGGATTTGTCCATGACTGTGGCAAAAAAGGTACCCTCCGTTTTCTTCCTTATTTGCTGACTTTCCAGCAAGCAATGTCAGGAATTATTCCGTGATTATGTTTCTCACTGTTCCACTCTCCTAAGACATTCACACACAGTAGGCCTATTCGGGACACACTCGGAGAGCAGCCCATCATCTCTGGCGGAGCATTCTCCTTCAGGAAATACGAGGAGACTTGTTTCTTAACCTACTGAGGTCATACTACAAGGCCAAGGTTATGTAGGACAGTCCTGCCAGATGCAATGAGCATGCATAGGCATCAGCGATGGGCAAGAAGTTGTGAGGTGAAAAGCACAAGACTGCAGGCTCTAGGGTGGAGAGGAGCTGGAATTTCCTATCACATGAAATATAGTACAAGCTTTGGATCACATAATAACATCACGTGTCAACAAAAAATGGAACAACCAAGTTAGGAAGCCAAGGTATTACATTTAAATAAGAGGACAAATTTGATTTCTCCAGTGTATAAAAGTATTTAAATGAAAGTCTTAATGAAAAAGTACAAAAACTTAAGATACACTGGCTATTACTGCATTTGGAGTAAGTTCAGGGGACAGGAGAGCATCTAGACTGAGTAGTGCCAGATCGTGGGTGGTACACGGCTCTTCCGTGTATATTATCTTATTCATCAAAGACTGCTCCCCTTACTATTGCCTCCTTGGTAAAGTCCATCCTGGAAAGCAAATACAATCTTCTGAACCATGGTATTATCATTAAGTATCTATCTTTTGACCCAAAAATCATTGTCTCAGAGAAAACCTGCCAACTTAAAGAGAGATTGCAACAGATACTTTCTTCATCCTCAGAGTAAAAGGTAAAATGTTTATGAAACTATTATTTATGCATGTCAAACTTTATAACAAGATGATGCCTGGAAAAACATCTTATAGTACAGTGATGAGTGTACAACTTTGAAAAAATGCCTCCTGGTATTACTGACTCAGTTTGGCTAAATATAGTCGGCAGCCAGCTGCCCGCAGCCCGAGCAGCACATTTCCCCTGGAATTCAGCTAATGTAAATAAAACAAACAGAGCAGACCCAGCCCCCTCCACGAGCATTACATCAGTCTTCCTTATTAGGGAACTTCTTCAAACCTGACATTTTGCTCTAAATAACTGGAGTTTCATTCTCAATGAGCAACTCTGGACAGGGAGCCGCTCTGATCAGAAGGGCGGCTGAACGTCAGCAGATCTGCGGGCGGCGCACAGCCTCATTTCACAGAGAGATTCATCCCTTAGGAGAACCATTGTGGAAAGGAGTGGGAGACGCATTTGACGTTTCCTGATGAAGGTGCATTCAAGAAAGCACATTTAGTGTGCCGCAGTTTTTTGCTTTCTACATCTGTTTTGATACATGCCTGTGATGGTGAACAGAAACAGGAGAAATTCTGAGATTCTTGATTTCTCACAACTGCGATAGTGGTTCAGACAAAAGACTTTTGCATATGATTGATCTTAAGATGATGTAGAAGTTAATAAGCTAAGAAAGACCTCCCTGTGCCATGAAACGTTCCTCAATGTGATGTTTAATGTGTTAGACAACTCAGGGTTGCTGTCTTTGTTCTTGAGATGTTATTATATTCACACGCGAACCTGGCAGCAAAGGCAAAAATAAACTGGAGGTACATAACTGAAAGCTTCTGCCCAGCAAAGAAAACCACCAACAAAGTGCGAAGGCACTTTCAACCATCTGTCTGAGGAGGGGTTAATAATGTACAGCATGATGACTGTAGCTAACAATACTGAATTGTGTATTTGGAAGTTGCTAAGAGAGTAAATCTTAAAAGGTCTCATCATTAAAAAAATTGTAACTGTGAGGTGATGGATATTAACTAAACTTAATTTGATAACCATTTTGACATACATTATATATAGATATATATAACATTGGAAAAATAAGTCATATTTAAAAGTGTTGCATAATACTCTTGTTTGGAAAAAAAATGTTAACTAATCCAGACTTCTTGTTATGAAAGGTAAGATTTATGAAGTTAAAATGTATGTGTAAAATAAAAATCAATCAAAGTAAACCTTTTCTTTAAACACTTTTTCATGAGTACAAATAGGGTTATTCATCAGTTTTCTGATTCTACCTAGTATTTTATCTTTTTCATCTTGACATAAAGACTATTTTCATGAGAAATAAAAGGGTTGAAAAAACTGTCATAAATCTAAAGTTCACAATGGTGCAATGGTATTGGCGAGGCCAACACTACATTCTAAAATGACTGGTTTGTAAGTAAACAGTCCTGAGATGCAATGAGTTGTGTGGGTAATGTGATAATGCAAAGACGAAGCCTTCTTATGCAGTGGGCTACTTCTGGCAGGCAGTAAATAAGAAAGTACTCATTTATTTCTCATTTTCTACTTTGGTTCACTAACAAAGTTAGGATAATCACATGTTCATGCAAATGTGGAGGGTGAGGACTGGCTTGTGGCAGGAAGAAAGACCGACCTGGAAAATAAGGGAGGATGGTGCTAACAGTTCCAAGTTTATATTTCTAAATCGAGCTTATTGCTGAACTTTTTTCTTCCAACATTTGTTTTTTCAAAGGAAAGAAAAGCAAACACACCTGAATCTCTTGCACTCAGTACAATATAAATGGGATTGGTGGATGGTCCTCATTGTTTCCTTTAAAGGGCCCGGCAACAGCAAATTGGGAAATACCGTTTAGGATCTCAGAGTTTTCCCGTCTAACAGGCCCTTCCATCTTCTGGGAATTTTATCTGCGTACTTCTTACTGAAGTTGGCATTGAAGGTCATGGTGTATTTCACAGGAATGTAGAGTCTGGAGTTAGAGAGCCTGGCTTTACAAGACTGGGTGGGTGTCCTTGACCACTTAGCCTTTCTGGGCCTGTTTCCTTATCCTTAAATGGGGGTCTTCACGGCATTTGTCCCAGCTGTGAAGATGGAATGAGTTATTCCATATGAAGTGTGTAAATTATTGCATATGAAGTATGAAGTGAGCAAAGCTTGAGCAAACCTTCAATAAGTGTTAGCAACTAATATTCAGGACAACCATAATTTAGTTTTTAGCGTTTAGTCTAAATGTGGACCCTTTTGCCTGGGACATCTGTTGAACTGGACAGAACTCTTGGACAACAGGCAAATTGACAGTCCTGGGAAGAATGGAGTATATGATCACCCCATTAACACTAGGTAATGTCAAGGTCACACAATGTAAAAATAAACTGATTTATAAAATTCACAAAACTTGCACCTCACTGGGTACTAGTGTATGAGATTAGATGGCATAAGAATGCCTTAATTAAAAAAAAATCACTAACTGTAATTTGAAATGTTTATCTTGAAAGAGACCTAACAGTTATGTTAATCACCTACTTGTTAAACTTTGAACATCCCTTTTCGATATTACCCCAAATATATTATAAACTTTAGTTTAAATCATTTTAGCACTGTTCTCCTTCTTCCTCACAGCCTCTTTCGCACAGACACCAAGCCATGGGGGAGTGGGGTGGGGCGGGGAGGAGGAGAGCAACATCCAATAAAAGGGCAAACAGCAGCGCATGGTGTCCACCGGGGCCTCAGCTGTGCTCAGCACAGACAGACCAACCGCATCTCCGCCAGCAACTCACTGGGCTGCTTCCCTCCAGACCTGGGGAGCCGCCCCTCAGTACGTTGTCATTATAGAAACAGAGAAAACACATCTGTTAAAAATGAGCTTTAGTGGAAAAAATTCAGCTGGCATTCTCTTTTCTTCTCTGTCTTTTTTTTTTTTTTTTTTTTAAATAGCACTCTTATGTAAGTTCTTTACTATATATAGTAGAGAACGGGCGCTGACGTGACCTGCCCAGAGGCCGTCAGACCAGGGCCTTTCCTACCACCTCGGGCCCACAGGCAGCCGTACCTGCGGGGCAGAGGAGCAGCCAGGCCCCACACACCCAGGCCCCTTTAGACTCAGACACTGCCAAGCAGCTGTCTCCTCTTTTTGGATCTTCAGCCTCCCCACCTATAACACTGGCACAGTGCCTATTTCTGACCTAACACATTGGGGGTGCCTGTGGAACCTCAGAGAACATCTGGGAAACATTTTTTTGGCTTTGTCAACTATGAGTACTACCGACTGCCCCGCTCCCCAGGGCCCAAAGCCATGTCCATACAAGATTTACGCAAAATCTAGAATGCTAACATTTCTGTCTAAGGGTCCTAGAGCATCCTCCCATCCCTTACCAGCCTGCCCAAGCAAGATAACTGTATATTTATTGTCTGTTCCTTCCACTGGGCTCCAAACTCTCTAAGGGCAGGGTCCACATCTGTTTATTCCCTGGTTTATTCAAAATTTAGCACAGAGTCCATGAATGAACGAATGAATAGGCAGTAGCAGCGAACATTTACTGAATACTTAATAAGCACCAGACACCGTCTGTCTTATGTGCTTTCCCTCTCTTTCTCCTTCCCTCCCTCCCCCCTCACATGAATATATAAGTTCTTTCCAGTACCTACTAGCTGTGTGATCTGACAATCTTTCTGTGCCTCAGTTTTGTCATCTGTGTAATAGAATAATAACAGAACCTATGTAATAGGGCTGTTACAAAGTTTAAATGAGAACAGTGCTTGGCACAGAGGTGTGTTCTGTTATTTGCTGTTACAGTCCTCTCCTTCTCAGTAAATGACATCTTCCCTGATATAGTTTCACAAGTCAGAGCCCCAGGTGTCATCCCTGCTGTCCCTCACCTGCCTTATCTGAACCACACCAAGTCCTGCCTTTCTCCCTCCTAGATACCTCCCACACGGTGTCCCATTCAGACAGCCCAGAGAGGTCCTTCAGATTGCACACAGAATCTTGTGACTCTCACTTACCTGCCCCCAGTGGCTTCTGTTCACTCCTGGGATATATTCCAGACTCCTTAACCTGGCCCACCAGCCTGGTCCACCGGCCACAGCCTCCTCTCACTGTGGCATGACCCTGCATTCTCTGAGGATGGTTGGCCCTCCTCACCCACGTGTGGTGGATGCCTCCTAACTTAACACCTACCCTCCCCCCTTCCACCTCACCAATCATCCTTCTGAAGTCAGTTCAAACATCACTTCCTGGGAAAGGCCCCTTCTTCAGACCTGGGAGCCGGAGGAGTCCTTCAGTTTCCTGTCCTTAGAGGTCTTGGAACATTCTGCTCACCCATTTGCCATAAAGGCACTCTCTACAAGCCATTTATCTAGTCTCTGAGGTTTCACCCACCCAGACCGAGCTTTGGGAAAGTGAGAAGCAAGAGGCAGTGTGGTCACAGAAATGAGCGCAGGCTGGTGTGTCCAGCATGGACTTCTCCCGGGGTTGCCCTGTCTGACCTTGACCACCTTGTAAAATCTCCTGTACCACACTTGTAAGGGCAAAATTTCTATTGGAAGAAAAAAAATCTCTGCACATGCATGGGACAAGCTAGGAATTATGCTGCACGGAATAAAAGGTTCTATGTGAGACACCCATGCTACATTCTCTCAGATGCTGCTGTCTCACCTCTTACCCACCCGGCTGGCTGTGACTCTTCTCCCTTCATGCAGCATTGTGGCCTGTTCTGTTTCTCCCCAATGACCAGATGTATGAAAACTGATTTTATGAATCCCAGAAAGTAAACTTGACTTTTCTCACGAAGTTTAACAGTGAATGAACAATTAATATCGCCAGCAATAATTAAGGCAGGAAGAAAAGGCAATTCCAGCTCCAAGTCTTAGAATCCACTCACCATCTACTCATGAGTCAAATATTCTAAATACATCATGTACATTTCTTGGTATCTGCACCCAGAAAACATTCCAGGGTATTAGGAGAAACAGTGGCCACTTAATTCATCTAACAGTCCACAAAACAGAATAAATCTAATTATCATGGCTCAAGGAAAAATGTAATGCCCTTGCAAAATAACCAAAATTCAAGCTTAAAGAGCAAATATAAACTCTGTACCTACTATTAACTTTGGAGATGGTCTTTTTTCTTCTTCTTTCTTCCTTCTGCCTCTTGCCCACTGAGCTCGGTGCTAGGAATCTAGCAATAAACACCACACATCCAGTGCTGGTCTCCGGGAAGCCCCAGAAAAGCCAGCAAGCAGTGTGTGGCCTAAAATATGAGTGTTGAACTGCATTAAAGCAGTGGTATTCATATCACTGGGTGGAGTCCATGTTTCTTCCCTATACGATTTAATTTATTCAGCTCTAAATTTGTACAGAACTGCATGCCTGATGGGAAGACCTTCGGATTTCTGAGTCAGATGGCACGGGCCGGGGGTGCTGTGATTTTGGCCCCGCTGTGTCTCCAGCCTTGCCGGGCAGCTTTGTTATATGAACTCACTCAAGAGGGCAGGTGACTGCCAAGTCAACTCCACTGTCAGCAAGGGCTAAATGCTGGTGACAAAGCTGGCATCAGTGGACTCCCTTACTCTGCCCTTATCCGCAAGCTGTTGCCTCCAGTTTCCAGAGACCTGCACACACTCCCAGGAGACAGGAAATGTGCTGGATGGGTTCGACATGAGTATTTTGCTAGAACTGGCTACTATTTGGGGTTCCCACGAATGTCACCTTTGTGCTTATCCAATGAGGATAAAAGAGTCATAGCTTTTTTTTAACTTCTATCATTAATGGCTTTTGATAAATTACTCATTAGAGTGCTGAGGTATAAGTCTTTCAATACAAAAAAGGTTTGAAATACACTAAAAAAATTCACAAGAGATTGGATGATTGTTCTATTAACTTGCCACATAGAGTTTTACCCTGCCTCTTCCTCTTGTCTTACATATGCAGGCCACTTCTAATGCACGGGAGTATGAGGGAAAGACATGATCTAGAGATGGGGAAAGGTCAGCAGTCTCCAAAGCAGAGCGTGAATGCTGGTGTGGCTGGCAGGCTGGAGGCGCCCAGGGAGGAAGCGCAGAGAGGCGTGATAACTAAGACAAAGAGATGGTAGGAAATGGTGCACACGCTGGCCTCAGGGGCTTGTCCCCACTGGTCACTGCCTCAGTGATGCTCGGGTCTGACTCATTCATTCGGGAACTTTTTCTTGCCTGCCCACAATATACACCAGGAACTGTGATAGGATCTGGGGACCTGCACGCTAAGCCAGAGTTAGAAGTGTATGCTTTGTCCGACACTTGGCTACTTCTGAGCTAGACCCAGGAGAGAACATATTACTAATGACAGAACTAGAAATTGGTATATCATTACCTAAGTGGCCAAAGGAGATTGCCATTCTCAACAGTGGACTGGATTTTCCAGGCTTTTCAAGTAGGTTTGGAACAGGAAGAAGTGTCATCTTTTAGAGGACTTTCATGAGGGAGTTTAATAGTATGCCTACATACGCCATATGAAAACAAGCCATTTTATAGTCAGGGAAATGATTTCCTCTTATCTTCTGAATTCCTGGGGCAAGTGGGGGCTGAGCCTTTGTTCTCCCTGGGAGCGGGAGGGGGGCTTCAGAGGGAAGGCCCCTGTCTGGAGGTAAGACAGAGCCCAGGGTGCAGGCCTCACCAGCTACCGCCCCCCATTCAGCTTCTGGCAGATCACTTAAATTTCAGGAACCAGGCAAACTAAGTTTCCTGGCTCTGTACTCAGACAAAAACATTTTCTCTGTAGTCAGATCCTTCACCTCTTAGTATTTTTCAGGTATGAGGGAGGATTGAGGGAGTTTATTGCCTTTTACAATTACATATATTGAACAGGTTAGGAGTTAACTTGTTGTATTTTATGACACCAAATTTTAACTATTTGCTCATATGTGTACATAATAAAAGGGAGAAAATACACTCCAGGATCCCGTATTTTTAGTGGGGGTGTGGGGTGAGGAGAGGGCGTGGAGCTGGGGTTGGCTTCGCATTCTTATCTTACTATGTGAGAGTGAGAAGGTCAGCCACAGATGGTCTGGATCTTAATACTGCCGGTTACTTCATCGCTCCAAGCTTCAGTGTTTTTTTTTTTTCCTTTAAAAATGGGCAGAATAATACCTACTAAGGAGATTTCTAAAGTTTAACTCAGGCCATGAACGTATAAGTATAATGTTGAACCTGGCTTTCAAAAAATTTTAGTTTCCTCTCATTTTCCTTCGATATTGATAAACTATGAGTATTCATTTTGGTTTGTGTTGAAATCCTTTCTAAGGTCTCAGAATCTAGCAGAGAATTCAATTCAGACTTTTAAAAGCAGCCATCAAAGTTTACTACAGGTTTGTTCATGAATTCATTGTTACTACTAAAACTGCCACGTGCCAAAATATACAGTCTCTTCCCTTCTCTCCACAAGGAGTCTGCCAGAGCATTACGGAGATCACCTTAAAAATGTACTCTTCTTCCCCCCACTGGCGTTTATACAGTGATGAAAGTCTGATCTGGCTTCTTGAAAAGCAAACAACAACAAAACATCCCAAGCACTTCACAGAAGCCTGGGTCGCCCAGGGCAACGCTTGCACAAGGGGCATGGAGAAGTCTGGAACAGATTACTGCGCTGCTCTCCAGGGGCTGGCTTATCTCTTCCTCAGATGCTATCAGTTCCCAGGCAGAGATAAAGACACAAGTAAACTGCTGTCCCCAGTCGGAATGCGAACCTGTTCAAGAATGTTGCAATGCGCAGAGCTAGATTCTGTGGAGACGTGAGTGGCTCTCATGCTGAGGACTGAGTCAGTGTATTCTGCTTTGAGGGAAAATTCCCATACCCTGCACAACGAGCTAAAAACTAACCTCCCTCTCTCCATGGAGCGTGATTAGTATTCTTATTATGTTGCATCTTAGGGGAGAGTTCACTTGTGTCTGCAGTGAACTTAGAATTAATCACACTACAAAACAGTGTGGAGAACGAAAGTCTTGAAATTCTTTCTTTCCTGAAGTCAGAGCTCCCAGTAGCTTTTGACATTGATAAAGTCCAAAAATAAAATACATCTATTCATAAAGTTGAATCTTCTCATTATTTGGCAAAAAAACTATGATTTAGAATCATTATTCAGTGTGAGTAAATCTCAACCTTCCCTTTCAACTAGGTATGGCATAGAATGAAAGTATATTCCACATGGAAGGCTAGAATCCTACCAGTGCTTAAATCTCAGGACTGAGAATGGTTTTGACAACTGTTCTTTTTGCTTTTAGTATTGTCTCCTTTCATATACTGAGTGACTGTATTTACATTTTCTTCAAATTATTTCATGGTCAGTGATGGTGTGAGAAGTCTTCCTTTAAGAAAAAAGAAAATAATTCCAAGTAGAATTGTGCCCAAACGGCATGGCCTACTTGTTGGGTTGAAAGGCAGTGAATAATGAATGGCTCTTGCTCAACAGTTCTGGTTTCAGCCCCCACCCTCCCCCACCCCCCACCACAAAGATGAGTACGTTCTATCTCTAGATTACAGAAGTCTACACGGTAATTATCAGTCTTAGAACACCTCAAGGATAAGCCCTAAGACGAAACAGTGATGGGCTCATCTTGGCATAGTGGCCGTGGACAGAAAGCATGAGACCTCCTTTCAGCTTGATTTGCTTTCAGTTCAGGGAGGGGGTGACAGGCCTCCCCTTTCCTTTTTCTCTGTCACCATGGGAGGGGTCTGGACTCCAGTCCCTTAGCCCCTCTGGGCTGTTTCCTCACAAGCAAAATGAGTAGATGAGGTTAAATTCTAGCTCTAAATCTCTGAGTAACTGTTATCTGGAACGAAAACCATCCTGAATAACACTGATTGGGCAACAGAGGGTCAGAGGACAGCATTTAGCACTGCTGCTAATTAGCTGTCCCTAATACTCCAGGGACTTCATTTCATACTAATCTTTTTTTTTCCCCCAAAAAGGAATACGTATTCATTGTGGGAAATTCAAGTATGAGGCAGTTAAAGTGCTAAGATAATGAAGTGAAAACTCTGCCCCATATTAACCACCCATCTTCATATAATTCCCACTGCCCAGGAAAACCATGTTAAAGGTTCAGTGGTGAGCTACCTTTCTAGAACCTTTACCGTGCACATACAAATACATATAACACACATGTTTACAGTCCGGGTTTCTGTTCACAGAAGTTTGATACGGCACATGCATCTCCCCTGTGTTTGTTTTCAGCCCCCCAGTACACGTCTGGGCAGCCTTCCCCGTTGGTTCAGCTCTACTTCGTGCTTTTCCAAGGCCTCAGAGTATTCCACGGGACAGTGCGCCACTCCCTGAATGATGGACCTGCTCTCTGTAAGTGCTCATCAGGACCACAGCAATGTAGAGCCTTTGTACAACTTGTTTTGAGTTTTCTGTGGGAAAATCGCTAGAAACGGGTGGGTCAAAGGGTATGTGAGCCCAGCTGCCCTCAGAAAAGATCTTAGGACTATCTGGAAGAGCAGGGAAGAGCAGATGATCCACTTCCAAACTTTTTCCAACTGAACTTTCAGTTCCATTCAATTAAGAATCTTTTAAAAGCAGAATAGAAGATGGGGTCACTGCTGAAATCCAGACCCCTTTTCACTGGTCCAGTACTTTCAAGCTTTTGCTTCATTAACAAGTGTTGAAACTATATTCGCTTTGGTCTCTGTTGTCAAATTAACATTTGTTTCTCGGTAATGTTGCTAGCCATAAATGACAGTATAGATGACCCTTGAATAACATGAGTTTGAACACTGTGGGTCCACTTACATGAGGATTTTAATAAATATAGTAAATGTATTTTCTTTTTGATATTCTTAATAACATTTCTTTCTCTAGCTTTATTGTAAGAATACAGTATATATAATACATATAACATACTAAATATGTGTTAATCGGCTGTTTATGTTATTGTTAAGGCTTCCAGTCAATAGTAGGCTATGAGTAGTTAAGGTTTCAGGGAGTCAAAAGTTAACATCTGGATTTGTGACTGTGCAGGGGGTTGACAGCCCTAACTCCCACATTGTTCAAGAGTCAACCATGCTGCTTGTTTCTAGGAGTAGGTAAGAAACGGATGCCCTGGCATTGGCATATCATTACTTTCAACTCTCACTTATTTAAGGGACAACAACTTCCTGTACAGCAGTGGTTCTCAAACTTTGATCGGACCTAAGAATTATCCAAAGAGCTTGAGAGAACACAGACTGCTGTGTCCCGCCGCAGAGTTTCTGATTCCGCCGGTATGGGATGTAGCCCAAGAATTTTAGTTTCTAACAGAATGTCAGGTGAGGTTGACACTGCAGGTATGAAGACCATGCTTTTTTAGAACCACTACTTTTCAGAATGCTCTTTAAATATCAGGCATAACCTTGCAATTCAAGGACCACTGTCTCACTCTGGTTAGACTGTAATTTACATGAGTTTGAATGATCATCAGTCACCTTAATTACTGTAACACATCTTCTGTTACACTTTAACAACACGACATACAGGCACTTGTAACAGGCTACCTATGAGCATCAGGCTGCAAAATTCCACAGGGCTCGTTCCCTGTGACCTCATATGTACCACACCTACCCACTCACACATAACTGGTGCTTACAATTCATATAAGACAGTTGCAAAATAATTCTACTTCTTACTCATCCTACAGAGGAAACTCTGTTGATCAGATGGTATTGGTATGGTGTCTTCTGTGTTATTTAAGGCCTAAGTACATGATAATCATCAGGTACCTGTAGCTGCTTAAATCACACATATCAAACAGACAAGTTTAGCTCTCAGTTACCCAAGTGATAAAAGCAAACACGAAAATGGATGACACACAAACTTGAACCTTCACTTTGACTGTATGTGATGGACATACAGTGCCCTCCCAACACATTTTCTACTCTAGATCCTATGTTTGAGAACGAAAATAGGAAAGCGTGCAGTGGATGTAAATTATACAAATGTACAAGATAATATTTACATATACATGACAGGACAGTGAATTTTGTTGGCAAGAAGGAAGAAAGTAGGTTATAGAAATTTTGTTTTCAGAAGAGATAGCCAAATCTGTCAGGATGCATTGTCTAACTAGAGACATTTCCACCGATCAGTTGTGATATTCCTCGTTCATGGTGTGTTTTCAGAGTTGAAGTCACAGAATTAGTAGTTGAATTCATTTATAGGAGATAATTTAGTAGTGAAATGACCAAAAGTGATCACTAAGACAGAAAAAGAAGGAGGAGTAAAAACAATTTTAGAACAACTGTTTGCTCTCAGATTATAGGAAGAGAAAGCCCCATTCATTCAGACCACACTAATTTGTGATACCTCTGAGAGTTTTCCACTGCAGTTAAGAAGGGGGCTTGTTA
The DNA here is from genome assembly GCA_004024845.1 of Tonatia bakeri. Classification (NCBI taxonomy): domain Eukaryota; kingdom Metazoa; phylum Chordata; class Mammalia; order Chiroptera; family Phyllostomidae; genus Tonatia; species Tonatia bakeri. Next base: position 320,187 of record PVIA01000604.1, on the reverse strand, counting down.
AATAAATCAGTGGTATGAAGATCAGCAGGACTGCTTAACACAGGCTATTCTCAAGTCCTTTGGGAGCATACATTAATATTTAAAACTGTGGCTGTACTTCCCACCAACACTTTCTTAGCCTTGACTATTTGAGTTCGTCATATGAGTAAATCTTTGTTTTTTAAATAAATATTATGAGTTTGGAGTCTTTTAAACGTATAGCAATCTGTTTAATGGGTAATCAAAATCAGTTGATGTTATGGCAAAGAACAAAGGTGTTAATGGAAGTGGTAAATAGGTCCTAAGATGCCTTTTAAAAAGCATCTAGAAAGACTTCTCACTACAGAGATTGAACCTATGGATAAGGCATAGGCATATAGATCAATCACACATCGATTGCATTGAAAAATAAGAGAAATCAAAAGACTTCTTATAAGGATAGATACAAAACAATCTGATCAATTTATGAATGTACCTCTTCACAGAAAAAGCTATTTGCTTGTCTTCTATGACTCTGAGGGTGTGGCAGGCCAGGCCTTCCACAGTCTGGCAATGCCCTCCTTACCTCCCACTTCACCACGCCCTCCTCACCTCCTTCTACGCAGGCTCCTCCCTAGTCAGGGGAGCTGCCCACCATCCTCTGGACACAGAGTCACTCCACTGCTGGGCCTTCGAGCACGCAGGCGAACTGCCTTCTCCACCCAGCTTCCAAACTTCACTGCTGCACTGCTGTCAGGACTTGGGTCTCTCCTGAAGCTTCCCCTACACACACACACACACACACACACACACACACACACACACACACAACGCACCCCAGCAGATCTGAGTGCGTTGTGTCTGCTTCAGTTGCAGGCCTGATCAGTCCATCTTGCTTCAGGGCTCTCCCCTACCCCAGCCCACAGAGGGCCAGGTCAACCTCTTACTCACTCAGGGAAACACTAAGCATGGAACACACTGACTGAGCTTTCAGAATAAATGAATGATACTGGCTTTGTTTGCTAGCTTTTCAAATCATATGGAAAGCTTTGCAAATATGTCATACTCCAACAGTAACTTGTTAATATTTGGAATTCGTCCTCTGTTTATGAGGAAGTTGGCAGGGAAGAGATGCTGTGGGATATCATAGCTCAATTTCCTGTTGCACAACATTTTTTCACCTCATATATCCTAATAAATCTTAGATAAATTAGATTTCCATGGGTTAAAGAATACCACAGAAATGACAGAGTCTTGAATATCGAGGGTGTAGGTTTTGAAGGGAGACGGGAACTTAGAAAAGCTCAGAGTGAGCTCCGTGGCTCCTGGCCTCTCGGAGAAATGCTTGAGCTTCTCAGGGCTCATGTTTTCCATCTGTAAAATGGACATGCATATAGGTCTTTATAAGGTAAACAATGACCTCATGGGATTGTTGGAACAATGAACATAGAATGTATATAAAAACACTGAAGATTAGCCCTGGCTGGTGTAGCTCAGTGGATTGAGCGTGGGCTGTGAACCAAAGTATCACAGGTTCGATTCCCAGTCAGGGCACATGCCTGGGTTGCAGTCCATGGCCCCCAGCAACCACACATTGATGTCTCTCTCTCTCTTTCTCCCTCCCTTCCCTCTCTAAAAATAAATAAATAAAATCTTAAAAAAAAAAAACACTGAAGATTAACAGCACTGAATAAGTGAATATACCCAAGCCATCCGCTTCGACTTGGGTATAAAGAAAGATCAATTAAGAGCCAACTTTATTTCCAGATAGAGGTAATCACGATTTAATTTTTAAAGGTGATCTAGTAATTGTTTTCTAGAGGAATTGTGGCCTAAAACCAAACCAAAACAGAGCTCTTTGTGAAAACCCTTTGATTGTATAGTCAAGTACATTGCTTTCCTTGTGGATAATAATTCACAGTAAATGCCATTTATGAGCCCCATTTTCAAAGGGCAGGGGAAGCACACCTACATTGCCCTTCTCTAATCTGCTAAAATGCAAGCATTACTGATTTCTTCTTTACTTTATTGGAAGTTCTTGTTAAGAAAAAAAGTAAAGCTGTAATTATTCTTGAGGCAATATGAGAGGTACCTATATTTTGGCAAGGTGTGGTAAATTTGGCAGGTACGGTAAGTTCAATTTCCGTAACATTGCTTCCAGCCCAGGAAATGTCTCAGGTGGCCTGGAATGGGCGAGCCGCTGCCAGTTTTTCGGGTATGGGCTTGCTGCCCTTGGATGACATCATTTGACTGAATTCTTTATTCTGCCTACCCCACAGAAGCCTCTGAATTCAATTAGTCTCCACTTTTCTGAAATACCTCATGTGATTCCAAAAGCCTAATATGGAAGGCCTCAAATTCATGTGATGAACCTCTTTGGCTATAAAAATAGCAAGAGCATTTACTAAGGTACACTGCAAAACCACTATGCAATGGGAAGACTTTCTGATTATAGCATAATTATTACCTGCAACAATGGGCTATAACTATGACCACAGCATTATGTCAACAGAACTCTCGCAGCGCATAAATACTATATTAAATATGTTTATCCCAAGGTCTAAGGACTGAGATCATTGAAAGTCAAATGTAAACTGAGAATGTTCTTTTCAAATTATGTAAACTTTTCTCTAACTTGAGCTAAACAGAGAAGCTAAACTCCTAACCAGGTGGAACCTGTGATTTTTGCAAGCTAAACTTTTTCCTGTTACCCTAGCTTAGGCATTACACCAATTCATTAATTAATCCCATGTTTCCCAAATTACAGTGTGTCCAAAAGGTATCATCTTCTGAATTATAAGTTAGCGTAAAGAATACCAAGAGGTTTGCAGGGAAGTCTTTTATTTATGTGCCATGGCCCGCTAATGGCAAATCTTTCTGCCTTTAGAACTCCTTTCTGGCAAAGCCATGGCGGTCATGCTTAGAAGCGAGAGTTGGCTTCCATGACACACATGTACAACCACACATTTGTTTAACCACCTCTATCATTTTGGGGAGTAACCGGTACTTGGGACTTCTGTGAAGGCTTATTTCTAATACAGTTTTACCAATTATGCACAGACTTATAATTTGGAACTTCGATTAGATGTCTGAGATGCATCTTTCTACTTCTATAAGACTAGGGAATCAGACCCCATAAGGTCCTCAACTTCTTAACTGTTTCAACCAAACATTCCACGAGAGAGTGCAAGGAAGACGCAGAGGAAAGAAGTAGATGTAATTAGATGGGCATGCCTTTTATTTCCCTTCTGACATGGCGCTGGGATGGTAAAGCTGAGAAGGTTACTGAAGCTCATTTCATCTAGTCTCTATTTCGTGATAAGCCAGCAGAGACCCAGGGGCACTATGGGATGTCTGGAAGAAGACAGCTGTCAGTGGAGAGCCTGGGCCATCCCTAGCAGGGATGCTCCTCAGAAGACAGACTTGGGGTGACAGCCATTTCTTCAGCTGGTTGAGAAAATAAAAGAAGGCAGCAGAAAGTATGCCTGAAAATCACTGATGCATTTCTAAACTCAAGATATCCACACCACTAGCTCAAGAATCCGCACCGACATGCAAATTTCTGGGTTGCCAAAGAAAACACCAGGTGTATGTTACCCTTGCCAGAAGATGACCCATAGGTTCCACCAGACCCTGTGGTTTCCTGGCACTCTGACTTTTAATCCAACTGCTAAGAACTTGGATGCCGTCAATCTTTTCCCAATTCATCATTTTAGTTGAATGCCTATTGCCAATAAAATAGATTTTTTAAAAGTGGAGGTTGTAGAAGGTTACTTATATTTGAAACCAGACCTAAAGCAGAGAGATGAAAGGATGGGCTGCTTATGTCAAAGTCAGAAAAGAATCCAAAAGCCCTTGTATTTTGAAAGAACCAAACCCAAGATTCACAGCAGAGCCCAAGGCACAACCAGATTTTGTTGTAAGGTATTCAGCCTTTGTTAGATCTTTCTAATTATTCAAATGACTGAATATTAAAAATGTGGCTGGATTACTCTGTGAATGCTACATAATTATTTTGTTTATTTAAACCAATAATTGTTTTACTACATAGGCAATGAGATCATGCACTATCAATGTGATTTTGAAATATATCCTAATTATAGATGTAGGAGTGCTATAGTAAAATAAAACAACTATAAAACCACAATAACATTGAGCAAACATTTAAGAATCCAATTTGATTATCCTTCTCTTTCATTTTCAGATTTGTATTTGGCTTAATAAATAGATGAAATCAAAATGACGGGGTTAGGAAGGAGATAAACACAAAGCAAGACTGAGCTCCAAGCAGCGATGTAGAAGCCACACTGGGCCTGCCTGGGAGCTGCTTACACTATAGACACGTATATGGGGAAGGAACAGACACAGAACAGCAGGAGGCCCTGCACCACTGTGATGCCACTCAGCTGCCAGCCCAGGGCAGGTGGCCAAGCTGCAGAGAGGGCCATTATGTAGTTAGTTCCCTGCGTCACCCGACCAGATTCTTCCATGGGAATTACTTTCTCAAGTAAACTGGTCTTTGAGATTTTAAACATTTAGCACTCACCCTTAAAAACTTTCCTCAACTTATGACCAGTGTTCTCAACTCGATGGCCGGATTTGCCATCTGTGTGTAAGCTTTCGGAAATTCTGCAGGTGCCGCTAGCGTATGTGTTCAAGTGGTAATATTGCCCTGCATCTCAGAGAGGATGCTATTGTGCTGAATAGAAAAGCACAGTTGGAGTCAGGAGATCCAGGTCCTCTGACAAGTGCCCCTTTGGAAAGTCACAGCCACTCTCCACTGGGTTTTCAAAATCTGTGTCGCAGAGGTAAGGACACCTGCCTTGCCCATCTCCCCTACTGGGATGTTACAAAGGTCCTGGAATATTTAAATGAGTAAGGCTCGGCCTTCATAAACAGCACTGGATTTCACATGTCTGAACTTTGACATGCTTGCAATGGGCCTAGATTTAGACTTTCCTAAATCTCTAAATATAAAGTAATTCCAGGTAACTTTTCAGATTCTGTCATTTATTTGTAGCCTGAAGCAAGGAATTTGACCTCAATGGGGAAAAAACCTGGCAGCTTCACACACCTGGTGGTGGCCTCACTGAGCATCTCTCTCACTCTGTTGAACAGTTCTGGAAAGGCAGAAGACAAACTGATATTAAATGGAATAATTTTGTATTTTTGCAAACGGACATCTCCTGCTGACTGTGTGTGAAGAAGGGCCAAGGAATGCTTGGGTTTGGACAAGGGCCGTCCCATCCCTAGATGATTCTTCTACCTTTGGGAGAAATTTGTAAATTCTCGTGTACCACTCTCTCCCTTGCAAATAAAGGCTTTGGAGAGGTGAGATCCAACTCTTTATCTGCTGTCCCTGGGTATCTCGCAGTCACTTGCCTGGGCAGATTTATAGTTGCTGGTGTGGACAGCATGTGCTCAAACATTCAGTTACATAACACAACAGTGTGATGTGCGAGAAAAGTATGGAGTGTATTTGGATACATTTTATCTCTTAATAAGTGCCTAAAATAGATCTTTTTAAAAAGCCACATGTCACTTTTCATATAAATATAGCCATTTATAGTTATGAAGACACATAAAAAATGAGGCTCTACCAAGGAAAACCACACATTTTTCCAGCTCCAGCTCTGAATGAGTTCATTTGTGGTTTCCTGGGGTATGCTTCCCTTCAATACTCTGCCATTGGGCAGGATTTGCAAGTCTACGGCTCAGTCAAATGAGGGGGACTTTAGGCCACCTTCAGATACTGCGCGTAACATTCTCTCACTTCCTGCTCTCTGTGGGGACAAAGTCCGCTTCTCCCAAGGCTTTAATGACCGCAGGTGTGGGTAATTCCCAAATCAATGATCTCCTCCCAGAAGGTCAGACTTAGATTTCTAAAGGCCTCCGGGACACCTTCACTTGGAATATTCACAACCAAACGGGTCCTGCCTTCAGGGCTCCTCCACCTCCTGCCCCAACCTCTCTAACTGGCAGCCCTATCTGCCCCCAGCTGGCGAAACCCTGGGGGTAAGGCCTGATGCACCCCCTTCCCTACCCTTCACACACCCTCGGCGCCAAGTGCGGTTAATTGTATCTTCTAACCATCCCTGAATCCAACTTCATTTACTTCCTTTGACAGTTAGTTGATACCATTCACATCTATTCCCTGCATTATTCTAACTACCCCAACTGATTTTCCTGTTTCCCAGCCGATGGCCTACAATGAGTTAACCCACCAGGTGTGACAAAGTAGAAGCAGAAGACATCCTTATTGTGCCACAAAGGCGTAATCTGGTAGGGGTGAGGTTCAATTTAGGGTACCATTGGAGAGAAATATACAAGACCATATAATTAAGAGTTGTTTCATAGTCTAAAATTCAATCTTAATATGGGAGAGATGAGATTAACTCAATAGAAAAAACTTATGTTCAAGTGCTGTTTTAGGGACTCCAAGTGTCAGAGCATTTCAGAGTAGGGAGGGGTTAATGTGATGATTAATCTAGAAAGTGTTATATAAAATTTCTGGACGAATGTGTACGAAGTTGATTTTAGTAGTCACTCAACAAACACTGATCATACATCTACTAAGTTAGGGGTGTCAAACTCGTTTTCACCGGGGGCCACATCAGCCTCGCAGTTGCCTTCAAAGGGCTGAATGCAGAGCTCCTTGCACTTAGCTAAGGAGCAGTTACATTTACACAGTCCTCAAATTACATTCGGCCCTTTGAAGGCAACCAACCGTGAGGCTAATGTGGCCCCGGGTGAAAATGAGTTTGACTAAAGCCCCGTACTAAATGAAGGGCTTCGCTCCATATAAGTGACGAATAAAGAAAGACAGTCCCTTTTCTCAAAAGGTGAACGAGATCAGAATTCTGAGGGCCAATACCCTGCACACGTGGAGGCGGAATGCAGCCTTATGCAGACCTGGACTGCACACACCACCAGCTGCATTCGGGCCTCTCCTCTCAGGGATGTTTCACACCTTCTCTCTCCTCACACTTCCCTCAAACACTCTCTCTCAGCTGATGACCACCCTTTCTAGGTCACGAAAGTGGAGGCAAGCAGTAGAGAACTTCCAGGAGCTCCTACCGCCCCTTCAACCCACTCTCAGGCACCGCTGCCTTTCCAGGATTCCAGAGGAATGGCCTGTGTGCTCTTTGCAAAGGCCAGGCACCAGCCATCTCCGGGATGTCCCTCTGGCAACCGTCCCTGCCTTTCCTGACCTCCAGATAGACAGAAGCAAGCCCTTCATCTGTGGTCCCTAGATAGCTCCCAGTCCCTTACAGGAGTGTTGACGGTGACTAATGAAGATGCCGCATACACAAGTACTTAGTTTTACAAAAAAAGAACGGTTTGCCATGAGAAATAACAGTGAAGTACTTGGGGACTCATTCTGTGGACTCAGCCACACTCCATGCGAATTTTCTACCTCACTGAATTGCCACCCCCACCTCTAACCTGACATTCCTAATCCCCCTCCCCAGCTTTATTTCCCCCCATAGCACAGAATTCCATCTGAAGCCCCGGAGGTTTAGATCACTTGTTTACAGTCTGTTTCCTACCACTGGAATATAAACTCCATGAGGCCAGGATTTTCTCATACTTGTTCATTTAGGTCACTACTTCATTCCTGGAGTCTCGGCCAGTATCCAGGGCACCGGACTTGCTCAAGAACATTGACTGTGTTAGTGAGGACCCAGCCCAGCCGCTTCAGGTCTGTGGCTCTGGGCAAATTACTGATCCTCCCAGAATCTCACTTTCTTTCTTTTTCAGACTGGGTGGGGGGGTGGGGTGCTGACAGTACTTACTACATGGGATTGTGGGGAGGGTAAACTGACAAAGTGTGCTAAACACTTTAGTACACTTTCCAATACAATGTAAGTATTCAACAGGTGGTATTTATCATGTGTTATTCAGAAGATAGTAACTACACACTAGTATCCAAGTTCACCTCAAGTCTATCCACTCCCAAATAGGTACTTGTTTGGGAATTTCATGGACTGCCATCAAAAGGAAAAATAAAAGCTTGTAAATTTGCTCTCCTTCTGTGACTAAAAATACCATCCAAAACCTAACCCTGACTTTGAAAATAAATGAACATATAACTAAGTAGCACTAAAGTCTAGGTCCAGGTTCTGTAGCAAAAACTATGTTTAGAACAGAAATAATGTGAACCAACCAGCAGCTCACATCGACTGGCTATCCAAACGCTGGCTGGCAACTGGGCCAACCTTCTGTCCCATTTCCCCAGGCCTTTTCCCCTCTCTTCTCTTTCCCCTGGGCTGCTATGAAGCCAGCCACTGCTGGGATCCCCTCCCCACGGCTCTGCTGCCCGGGGTGGGGTCTCTATTAGCTTAAGGGGAGTGTGAAAGGAAATGTATCTCTGTGTACCTTTATTTTCCCTTCAGGGTTTCAATGGAAAAAGAGAAGGCGGGGCCCTTTTTGCCATTGTTGCTGGGATTAAAAACCATTAATAAAAAAATCAAGTTAGAGCTGCGAGTGCATTTTCCCACACACACAAAAAAACATATTATGTATATAGTGGCTCAATTCTAAGGTACTATTAATACAGCAGAATATTTTGGCTACAATTTCTGAGCTGCACTGGGAACCTAACCGTGAGGTGTACCAGAGTTTCAATGAGAAAGTGTGTTCAGAGTTCCCAGCAACCAATTTACAAATCTACATCCAGAATCCAACCCATCTGAAAACTGAGGGCTGCTAATTCTCAGTAACGTGGACAATTTCTCAGTGGCATCACTAACATCTTGCAAAGTGGGGTCTATATGGAAAAAAAAATTGCAAAGTTTTGCCCACAGAAACCAGAAAACAGTCATTAGCTTATTTCTCCTGGCTGACACACCTTTGCAAATGGCAGCTTCTCTCTCAGGAGGAAATCTTTTCCATCAAATAAGCCTTTCCGCCTTCCACAAGTCCATGCCAAACTGTGGAAATCACCCTCAGCTTACCGTAGTGGCGGGGCTTTGACAGCTGGGCCGGCACGTGTCCAGTGGGAGAGTCAGAACTGACATTAACTGTCCACCCCACATCTTCAGTGTATTTCCTTGTAGGCATTAACACAGTTAAGAGAGGCTCACGTGTGTGGAATAGCTTGTGTTAGCGATCACGGTTAACCCTACAGTACACAGCCAATAAGACAGCTAACATTTACTGCTCAGGAAGAAATCTGTGCCTCTAACGGTGGATGGGGCTGGGCAGAAAGCAGCACATTCCACTGCTTCCAGAGGGTGTTTCTCCTGCCCTGCCACCTCAGCCTTCCTCACTTCCATTTGACCCCCGTGACTTTCCTACCAGAATGGGCCACTGCTTCCAACTCACAACATCTCCATGGCTGAAACCTCTCTCCTCTACTATCTCTAATTCTTTATCCTTTGACAAAATCTGATACAGAGCATTCCTGAAAAAAAAAAAAAATCCCTTGTATTAGTATAAACTCTCAGAGATTTTCTGAAGCAAAAAACCTGGGACACAGAATCAGGCACATCCTAGTGCCTCAGTTTTATCTCTTGATCACCCTGGAGAAAATTCTTCCTTTCCCTACACCTTTCTTTAAAATCTGGTAGAGTTCCATTTCTTGTTCTGTATCTCAATATTATCAGAATGAGCTAATAAATGTAATATGGTGGGAACAATTTCAAAGAAGAGTTTAGAACTCTTATAACATAGCCTTAATTTTTATTTTTTAACATATCTTTATTTCTTAAAGTGTATATTTAGCATCTACCCCCTCTTCCCATTTACCTGAAGAAGAGAATTATTATGTGAGATGTTAAATAAGAGGTAATTTTAGAAGTATAGTGAACTTTGACTACCTGATGATTATCAGGATCTTCTGAAATAAATGCTGAAAGAATACATTTTGATATGAAATTGTTTATGTGGAAATTATACACAAAAGGAAAGACAATGTCTAACATGTATTTTTACAGTTCTCAATAATTGTGAAAGTAATCCGGAAAGCAGGGGGGTGGAAATCAACAATTGCTTCCACAATTAATAATTGTTTGAACAAATGAATAGCTTCCTCTTAAAATAATGACTTTAGCGCCTTGAGCAGTGGAGACTTCTTGATAATTTCCAAGAAACACATTATAATTCAGTAGTAGATAATTGTTTCAAACATAGCAGAATATAAGATTTAACAGGGAAAATAAAGTTTTAAACACCAACCACAGTGCAACGTGGTAAGTAGTATTCACTTTTTATTCTATCTTAAAAAGCTTGAGAAGTAAACTAGAAACCAGAGCCCACAGGATATGCTGACGTGTACCAGGGCTACTCCAACTAGCACAGCTGTCCAGTGTTTACAAAGGCAACATCTTCACCTGGAACAGACTGAGCATTCAGTTATTGCACCATTTAAACCAGGTAAGCTACTGTATCACACCAGCTGTCAGAATTCTGTGATTCATGGATGTCAATGGTCACGAACAATAAAGCCACATTATTTTTAACCAACTACCTATGCTCTTCATGCAGAGCATCAAGCTTTCACACAGCCAAAGAGATGGTTAGGAGGCTGGCATATTTTGTTATTCATTGTATATGGCTAGTTTCCTACTGAGGGATGTGAGATAGGCACCGGGCAACCCATCCCATGCTTACTGTAAAGACTAAAAAGTAGAATAAATATTAAATAGATCTTAGTTTATGTATAATAAATGGAGTAAGTAAAAAAATAAAGCTTAGGAATTAACTGAAAATCTATTGATTATGTAGGTCTTGCCTATTCATTATACATTGGTCAAAGATGTACTAACCACTTAACTTCCTCTCTCAAGGTATAACTCTTACAATCCCTCTAAGGCACAATATAAACAGATTAGGAAGAAAAATTTCCTCAAACCTCTTATCACTAAGTCAAATTTTGCCAGGTCTTGAGAAAAATAATATTCCACTGCGATTGAAGTAACCAAACCAAGGTCCCTGGACAATCAGCTGGACAACTTTTCCTTAATGGCAGCTACTGAGACAGTTTTGACAGAGGACTTCATCACACAAACCAAAGGCAAAACTTTGCAGTTTCCAGAGCTGGTAAGCACACTGCTCTGCCTGAAGGATCAGGACCAGGTGGGACTGGTGTGGCAAGGGCAGCTTTTTCTAAAGCTGGTTACCAGGGAACGTACTGTTCACTGCCTCAGAAGCTTGGGCCTCTCCACTTCTGCCTTTCTCATGCTTGTTCTATGTGACTGCGAATCAAAATGTAGATCCAGCTAGGGTAGAATGCCTAAAGACCGCTGGGCTGGGTCTGACGGGTGCACAGCGGTCCTAGTGTTTCATCTGCACTGGACTAGCCCAGGCCCGCTGCAAAAGGAAGACCCGGCTCAGTAAGGTGGGAAGACGCCTGCGCCCAAGGTGACCCACTACCTGCCTCTCCTTCACTTTATTGCCAGCCTGTGCAAAAGTCTCAACCTCACTCCGGGCTCACTTCGGACCAAACTCTCCATTCTGGAGTCGTGGACCACTCACTCACCATTCCGGAAAGATACGCCCCCAAATGTTAAATAAGGCAAACAGGAGAAGTCCCCAGTCTCCAGGCGGGACCACTATTTCCCGGGGCCAGACCTTCTCCTCCCGCCACCAAACCGTGCGCCCCAGGTTTGGGAACACGGTGCATTCTAGAGAGGATCAGCCTGACTATGCACAAAACCCCTTCAGTTGGCTGCTGAAGCTGCAGCCACGTCGTGGCCGGATCTGAGTAGCTGCTAACAAAGCCAGAGTCACGAAGGAGGTAGAGGTGGAGCTCAGGGTCCAGAGCACCAGCAAGCCTGCAAAGCGTACCTACTGTGCGGTGGCTACCCCTTACAGGTAAGGGAAGAGTCACCCAGCTACGGGCAAATACTCTGAATAGCATGGGAGGGGGGATGTCCTTTCTAAAGAAAGGAGGATGGGGTCGGAGCGGGCTGAGGGTGCAGCGCCCAGGCTTGGCTAGGGATGGACGGATCCCTCCTTCCCCCACCAGCCGAAAAAGAATGAGATCATCCCCCCTCCCCCAATCTCTGCCAGCTTAGCTTTCTCTGCCCTCCCACACCAGATCTGACCCCTCCTAGAGAGGGGCCCCGATTAAGGGAGGAATGGGCTTAGAAAAGTTAGAAGAGCGGGAGGGATCACTCCGGCCAGCAAAGCATCCCCAGTTCCAGCTCTTTTATGATGCAAAATTCCCACCAAAAGCTCAGCTTTCAAAGATCCCTGCGCAGATCAAGCAAGAGGAGGGAGGGAACTTTGCGAGAAGACCAACGGCAGTAGTGGGAACTCTGCATTTACAAGTTTTTCTGCCTTCTCCCTCCCCACACCCACTCTTCCTTCTAAAGCCCTCCCACCCCCAGCTCTCCACCACCCTGTACCCTTCAATCCCTTTAATTCATCCTTTTCTACCAGGCAAGGGGCCGAATCCGGTGCCTACCTCTGGTCTCAGGGCTGCGCCCCGCCCGGTGGCTCTCCAATCCCAGTCCCGTCTGGTGCAGCCTCAGCGGGCTGAGACACCAGGCAGGTACCGGGCTATATACCGCTGTGACTCAGTGAGTCTCCGTCTGCCTCGCGGTCCTTCAAAATAAGAGTCTCCGCCCCGGCGAGAGGCCCGTGGGAGCAAAGGGGGCGGGGCTCGTCCTGGGGAAACAGCCCCCAGTTTAGCGCCAGCTTCCCCGTGCCCTCCTCCTAATCAAGCCCCTCCCTTTTTCTGGTCTCAAACCCCTTCCTGGGCAGCTAAGTGATGAATGGGGCTTTCCCGGAACTTGCAAAAATTGATAACGGGAAAGCATTTAACTTTTAACTTTTTTTCTAGACCAACAGAAATGCTGCGTGTTAGGATGAGTCGTGATTATGTTTTTTCCTCTATAGACTAAAACATAGTGTTCAATAAATCCGACTCCATGGTAGCACGGAGGGCAAAGGAATGAATGCTCACTTTAGAAGAGGAATCCTGAAGGAATGACAAGGGCGGGGGCGGGGCGGGGCAGGGCAGGGCAAGGTGGGGTTGCAAGGGAAGGGTAAGGTGGAGTGGGAAGGTCCTGCTTCCTCGGGCTGCTCACCTTTAACCTGGGCGCGGAGGACTTGCAGGTATGCTGCAGAATGAAAGGATAACTTCTAGATTTCCATTAATTAGTTTACTCTGATCTGCGTCTCAATGAGTAACTAAATTCAGGACCTTTAGGGTAAGAAGTGTAGCATTCTGATTTAGCAACTTCTTAGGAACACTGTCCTTGTCCTGCGTTCTTCTGTCATAAACTACTAGAGGATCTGAGTCACTTGTGTGCACTTACTACAATGGGGATGTCTACAGAAGTGTTTTAAAGGAAGAAATTGACTCATTGATTCCAAAATTAGTTTCCTATGTAAAACGTGTGAATTACATGGGCTTCACCCTACGTCCAGACCAGAAACCTTCTTCCACACACTCAGTGAAGGACACCCCTCACTCCAGTAGTTGGGTCCACACACTAAACCACAGTCATTGCTGTCCTGCCTGTCCCACTGCACTGTGTGCTCCTTGGCCAGTGGGACCGAATCTCTTTCACACACAATAAACTGTCAACAAAATGAATGCATGGATGGATGGATGGATGGATGGATGCTAATATCTAACATATTGAACACCTATTACTATGTTAGGCCTTTCTGCACAATGGTCACCAAGTAAATACCAATCAGTGTCATCTAGATTTGAATAGTAGTGGACTGTGTTTAGATGGCCTAGTAATTATACCCCTACCTTCATCATTAATATCAGGCAGTAGCGTTTCCAGGTTGACAGCCTGACCCTATCTTTCTGAAATAGCTTCATTCAATTTTTAGCTTAAGTTATGTCTGTGAAACATTCAAGCAATAACTCCAGTGTGGATGCCTCTCTGAAATTCTATCCTCAGAGATAAACACTGTTAACACTAACAGTCTACACTTCCAGACTTGTGTATACATATTCGAACACATGTTTTAAACATAGGTTAGATCATCATTTACATGATTCTGCAGTGTGTGTGTGTGTGTGTATGTATATATTTACCTACAGTATATAGTAGCCACACATAACACAAGGCAGTTTCATCCTTTCAATTTTTGAGATAATGATAGGTGAACAAAACCCCCCAGTACTTCACTGTTTACCTTTGCCAATTTTTGAATTCTTAATTGGCTCAGTTCTGTATTAAATGACCAGTAGGACCATAGAAAAGCATCACTTGGTTCATCACAGGGTTTCCTTACAGACTGCAGTCTGATACTGAAGAAAGAGTCCTGAAAAAGACATACTATATGGCCCAGCAATTCCATTTCTGGGCAGTTATCCAAAAGAAATAAGAACACTAATTGGAAAAGATATGCACCCCTATGTTCACTGTAGCATTATTTACAATTATCAAGCTATGGAAGCAAAGTGTCCATCAATAGATGAATGAAGATGATAGAATATACACATATACACAAAATGGAATATTACACAGCAGTAAAAACGAATGTAATCTTGCCACTTGCTATAACACAGTTGGATCCAGAGGGTATTATGCAAAGTGAAAGGAGTCAGGCAGAGAAAGACAAATACCATGTGATTTCATCTATATGTGGAATCTAAAAAGAAAACAAAACAAAAACAGACTCATAAAAAGAGACCAAAGGGATGGGTACCAGAAGGGAGGGGGTGGGGAATGGGTGCAAAGGAGAAGGGGAATATAGTCAACAATACTGTGATAAGTTTACAAGATGACTAGAATTAGTGGGGTGATCACACTTTAAGGCATAAAAATATTGAATTACTATATTGAACACCTGAAATTAATATAATCAACATGAGATTGTATACCAACTACACTTAAATAAAAATTAATTTTAATAAAATAAAATGAGTTAGGACTTATCAGTCTGTGCCATTAACTATGGAACTCTGGGGTTTTCTTATTTCCACAACAATGGAATTAATTTAATAAATTTAAAGTTATAGTTCTTAAATTTTGTGATTTTATGATTTCAAAGTCCATTTTGAACATAAGCACAGAAAGAATAAAACAGATAAGCATGAGTTACTACCACTTCAAGTGTTTACTAACCATGGGAGTGTGTCTAGGATGGAATAGACTGGGAGAGTTGACTAACTGCCAAAAAACCTATCCAGTTCCTTTCTACTCAAGCAGCAGCAAAAAGAAGGATGTCCCATTAGATCTGCCATCTCTGCCTTATTCTTAGTACAACGGCCCATAAAGATGCATTCATGTGCACCAGTTTTCATTTTTCAGAGCTCAAGTCCAGGAGGACTTAAGGAACTGGCACAAAACATGAAATATTATAATGCTTTCAACTCTTAAAGATGCATACATGATGCATGCATGCCAACGGCCCATAAAGATGCATAAATGTGGGAGGCATGGGTACATCTTAGCTATTGCTTTGGCCAGTCCCAGAATTGTGAAAATTCTTATCAGCAGAAGCACTGATAGGTCTTGTTGCCAAGTGGGAAGAAGAACACTCTGTCCTCTTGTGCACATTGCAGATTCTGATCAAGAGCCTTCTCTTTAGATGGTCCTTTCTTCCTTCTCCCTGAGTGTGGCAGAAGGTCTGTTTTAGAACTCTCACCGCCAGCTCCACCATGACACGCTTTGGCTCACAGACCTATTACTGATAGGTCTGTGAAGTGATTTGAGATGAAGTCATTTGCTCAGTTTTCCAGTTGTTCATGGTACAGTGTATAATGGGTGAAGGCAATCCTTAAAATCATTCCTTTATTCTTCTTTTCATATTCTCTCACAAATGAAAAATGTGAAACACAGGTGGTTAAAAACTAAAATGACAGAAGACAACGGAAAACAAATGGTATTCACTGAACAGACAGAGAAACAGGTATACAGCTACATAATTCTTGGCAGATGCTACAAAGCACCTATCTCAGAAATGCTCACCATAGGCAGTAATGGTTCAGCAAGTCAAGTAAATGTCTACTTGCCAAGTGTCCACTAGAAAAGCCACCACCACAAGTATATGTTGCTCAACCATGCTTTCATAACATATAAACTGAAGCCAACATTTGTATTTTCATTCCTTTTATTTACATGTAGCAGGAGAAGGCGCTTTGCTTAAAATAATATTTTAATGAAAATTATCAAAAATTTGTGATTTTCTTAGAAGATTCTTGGCTTCTGGACTGACATGTTCTCTATCAGGAGGCTGTTGCTATGTATTTCCTCAGAGTGATCTGTGGTACATATAATACCTGTTCTGATATCAATTCAGAAAAAGAGTCTATTTCCATTCATTTCTGGTGCTTTGATATTATTTTTTAAAAACCTGTTGATTTACCTCTTGCTATATCTTTAAAAGGCACAGAGTCTTGGTTAAATGGCTTCAACACTACATTTGCAAGGGCACCTCACCACATGCAGCAAACAAGAAGAAGACTAGAAAAACAGTAATTACAGATTCTACCTGATATTTGATCCAATTGATATTATTTTGGAAAAAATGTTTCTGAGAATAAAATGTTTAAGATCAGCTTTTATTCATATTTTTAATGAGCACTTTGAATTTGACTCTGTAATTAATTGCAACATTTTATATGGAATATTTATTTCAATAGCAACAGCCAAAATGAGGCACCTTTACAAGTAAAAATGTAGGTCTTCTAGAGGCCAAGCCCTGTGCATTATTTGATTATGAACACAGATTATTAGGGGTGGAGGGAGAGGGTAAACCTCCAAGGGCAATTTATACTTTCAACATAAACACAAATTAATGTATTCCATTGGCCAAGGTAACTTTCCGGCTCTTTGTACGTAACTTTTTATTAAGAGAAGGAACAAAGGATAAGGGAAAAGGAAAACAGAACTGTTTGTATTTGTGCAAATGTGACTAAGAACCCAGAGGAAATAAAAAGTACTATGTAGGGGGCACCTGACAACCCGAAGGTCTGCGGTCATGGAATGTAAAGAAAAACCAAGAAATTGTGAACAAAAGAACTGACTGAGTTTGTGAGAGCAAAGGAAACCCTGAACTTCTAAACCAACTCCAGAGGAATCAGAGAATCGGAGCTAGCAGGGGCCCGAAGAGAGAACCTAAAGGAAGGGGGTCCTGAAAAGGGCCTGGGCTTTGGAGCCAGATGGACTGGGGTCGACAGAGGGCTGCTTCTCATGACCCGGAACTCACAGGGCTTTGTGGTCTCATCTGTGAAGCGGAGGAAGAGGTGGTTACCTTGGCCTGCTGTTGAGAAGACAGACAGGCTGCCTGTGCGGCGCCTAACACCCTGTTTGGAATGTAGCAGGTGAGGGTCAGTCTTCTTCCCCTTCTAATGTGTCCATTTGTAAAGTTATAGTATCTCAGGAACTTTTGTTTTAACAAAACACAGTATTTAGTTAGGGACAGAGTAAAAAATAATAATCTGAACTTCATCTGTGTTGACACTCTACCAATCACTTGACATGCATTCTCCCATTTATCTCACTCTACAAGTCATGGCTGTTACCATCATGCCCCCTTCATAGAGGAAGACAGTGAGCACAGAGAAGTTAGGTAACTTGTCCAAGGACACACAACGGCTACATGGAACAGCAATAACATAAATTGTTAACTTCAGAGCCAAAACTCCAGGGATGATGAATTTGGAGTAAAAAGTATATATACAATGCACTACTACTCAGCCATAAGAAAAGATGAAATACTGCCATTCGTAACAACATGGATGGATGTCAAGACTATCATGCTAAGCAAAATAACTCACATAGAAAAAGTTAAGAACCATATGATTTCACTCACATGTGGGATATAAAACTGAAAGCAACAAATGAACAAAGAAGAAAAACAAATAAAACTCATAGATGCAGACAACAGCAGGGTGGTCACCAGAGAGAATTTGGGGGGTGGGGGTAGTAAAGGGTAAAGGGGATCAAATATCTGGTGACAGAAGATTAGACTTTGGGTGGTGGGCACGCAATGCAGTATACAGATCACGTATCATAGAAATGTACACTGGAAAACTATATAATCTTATTAACCAATGTCACCCTAATACTTTAAAAGTACATATTGTGGAAATCCATTAACAATCTCAGGATACTAAGAACTCCATTAGTAAATCAGTAGTTTATTATTGCAAGATTTTAGTGTGCACAAAAATGTCTGCTTGACCTGAAATAGTTAAGGCAGCTTCTAAACATGCCCTGCTTTACCCACAAAAGAATCTGACTCACTATTAAGTACCCTTTTCCAAATCAAATGAGTTATGCTGGCTTTGATGGAATCATCCACAGATTCCACATAGATTACTGGAAAAGCATAGTTACAAGTAGGAATTTGCCTTTTTATGTGACTCTCCTGAGTATATGGTGAAATACTGCTGTGAGTTGACTGGTGAGTTTAACTTTAACCTGCATAAGAAAAACCTTAAGCTGTGTCTTATAAATATAATGACTCATCGTGGACTAATATGACATAATCCATTTAGGATTGCGCGTCTTTACATATATATTAATCCTAATGGCAATTTATGAAGTTATAGGTGAGATGACACATAACTCAGTTGATTCTCTTAATACTGTTACCTATGGTGATACCATAACAAGGAATCAGTGCTGCACTTCATATAGACACATTCAGATGCTTCAAAAGCACACAGGTCAGCTCTCATTCTACCGGTGCTCTCAGAAATATAGGAAGCAAAACTCCCTCCCTAACAGAGCTGCTGTAGGTGCTGGGGGCCTTTCTCGGAGAGATGATTTCAATGCGGAAGAAACCATGGACTCCAACAGGATGCAGACAGACAACCACACGGCAGGGAACAGGGAAGCAGGCCTATGTTCTCTAACCCTGAAACCATCCCTCTACCAAATCCGTCACATCCTACACTTGAGCATCCATTCCCTCGAATTAATACACGAATGCCCTGGTTCAAACGAATAAGACTTTGTTATCTGAAGTGCTTAGTTTTTCTCATTCGGGAAATACACAGAGATTGGCTGGGGTGCTGCAATGAAAGGTTTTCTAGCAAAGATATCCAACTCCTGAGAGGACTGTTGAGAATATTTTACAGTATATGTCTTTGCCACAATAAAATATGCAAATCTGGACTCTGGTACGGACAGGGAATGAGAAGAGAGAGAGAATAAGGGGAAGTCATATATTCTAATTAAATTTTCTTTAAAAACAGAAATTTAATGAATGCATTATACATTGGAAAATTCTCTGGATGTAGATCTTAAGCCCCTTATGATGAAATTTTGGGTAACAGTAGTTAAAGAAAAATTTATGTGATATATAGTATACACGATCAACAGTTAAAACAATTAACGTAATATTGATACTGCTGATTATGGGCCCATTAAGTGAATATACTATGTTGCCACAGACACAATGAAGTACTAGATTTCAGAGAAAAAAATCAGGATGTTTACCTAAGATCCCATTAGATGTAAAAAAATATTCCCATTGTTCCAAAGAGTTGAGATCATTCGTGTATCAGTATATCATATTATTGTTTGCTTTTAGTTATGTTAGAAAGAGTTAACTAATTTTGGGGTAATTTGACCACTTTATGGGAAATCAAGAGTCTCTTCAAATTAAACTTTGGTTCAGTGTGTTAGATTAAAAGAAACTAGTGGCCAATTTAAATGTTTTCAAATGACCATGTCCCTTATAATATGCAGTAACTTGAAGCACATGAGTACAGTTCAAAGAGAGAAGACTACACTGAGGAAAATTAGAGGGAGTGCTGGTTTTAAAAATGTAATTTTTGAGCAAAGTTGACCAAAAAAAGACTCAGAAAATAAAGTTTTCAACAGAAGAAAAACAATAACAACCATAAATAAAGACTAAATTGAGCCCTCTGCCTCAAATTCAAGCCCTTTGCTAATCATTATCTTAATTTTTTTAAAAAAGCCCCATTGCACGTTGATTTATTAGTAACAGGTCTATACATGTTTCCACCCATTGCTGCATTCAGTTCATTAGCTTGTAGGTGGTGGCATCCTTGTTCCATCCTTTGTGGGTGGCGTAAGCTGAGCTTGACATACTTCGGTGTCATTGTTCCCTTGTTTATTTGCCCACTGTATGACACTTAACAAAGCCTGGTGTCCCAGGAATGGATGAACTGGTCTGACAAAAACTGTCCTCTCCAGTTGACTCCACTTTCGAGAACAAAGGCACAGTCTTTCGGCATCGTCAAGGAATTCGTTTTGGGTTCAGTCACCTGCCTCGCGGTCATCATGCCATGGCTAAAGGAACCCCCCAAGAGCAGCCCTGCAGAAGGCCAGTTTTTAAAATGCAATTTCTGAGCAAAGTTGAAATAGTAAGATTTAGAAAGCAGAGTTCTCAACCCCACAGGGCTTGCTGGCTGGCTTTTCTAGGACGATGTGACTTTGGGAGAAAGGGATCCTTGAGCTACTTGTTGCTCAGAGAGAAGTATGGAGAAACATAGAAAAAAGAAGTTAAAGGGACTTGCAGTGCTCAGTACTACAAGGAGGGTAAAAAGAGGGGAGGCCAGGTGCTGTTTAGGAAGTGTCCTTGCCCGTCACCTCGGTCAGGGCCGCCCATCAGTCACAGCGGGAGCAAGACAGCACCTACAACACTTTTGGCAGCCCACAGGAACTTTAAATTTTAAATATTTTTATGCTCAGAAGGAAAGAAAATGAATGTAAATGTATATTATAAGGATGATTATATAATAATGAATCCGGTTTGGGTTTCATTCCTCTTCATACTAATGCTGTTGTAAAATATAATTCTATTTTTTTTTTAATGAAGAAAAGGACCCACAAAGACAAAGTGCCAAGGGCCCGTGACAATCATAACACAGCCTTAGTCTTAGGGAGCTGATATTTGTCTGAGCCCTTCTTTTCTTTCATTGGCCATAAAGACAGGTTTTCCCATTTGGTTGTTTTCTGTGTGAACCTGAGTCTGTAGGTGTCACAAGTTTTAAATGAAGGAAACCCCGCCTCCTATTCTCAGGCTCTTTGTAATCTAAGTGAGGAGACAAAATCAGCTGTTAACAACAGGTGCTTTGCAGTTGTTCATTCATTTGGATACTTTTACGAGTTAGTTGCTCATAGCTGCCTTGTGAACACACTCCACATCTGGGGAAATAAAACTGCCCACAGAGAGTGAATTACTGAAATGGAGGTGGAGCACAATAGTTAATTCATTTGGTTACCCTTATAAGGCTTAACAGAAATCCCTGCAGCATTCAGAAGTTGGGCTTCTTTGTGTCTGAAGAGTGAGTTCGCGCCTGGCTGAGGGCTGCAATGTGGGAACATGTGAATCCAGTTTAGAGCACAGCCTCCGGTCCTTCCCTGAACCCTGGTCACCCACTCTCATCTCGATGCCACCCTTCCCTGAGCATTTACTGACCCTGGTGTCCTTCATTCGCATCTGCAAAATGCGCTACTTTTCCCTTTTAAATTCCTAGAGTTCTTTTTCAGTTTCATCGTGTTCATGGGAAGAAGGGAGCACATCTGCTATAACCCCCACCTCCTACACCAAAAACAAACCCCCAAACAAAAAACTCCTCTATTTGGTAAAACAAGTCCTAAGCTTGGTTCATTGCTGTCACATACCTATTTCATACTGACTTTCCCAGCTTTTTAAAAGTATGGCTGACATATAAAAATGGTATATACTTAAGGTGTGCAATGTGCTTTGATATAAGCATATCTGTGTAATTATTACCACAGTCAAGCAAATTAACATACCCTTAAGCCCACATAGTTACCCCGTGCGTATGTGTATGTGAGGTGGGAACACTGAAGATACACTCTCTTAGTTCCAGTACGCTAGACTTTAAATGTACAAAACACCTCATCAGGTCCCGAGTTTTCTTGGAAATGAGGTCTTTAGGCAAAAGTTCCTTAATTTCATGGTTTCCTCATCTGTTCCGTGGAGGAGTTGGATGGCATGATCTCTTCTGCCATGATTGTGGGATCAAGTTGAAGGTCACCCACCCTGACCGGGGTGTGGGATTTTAGTAACAACTCTTCAAGTGGGTGTTGGGCTATTACACAGAGCAATGGTCTTCAATGATAATCCATTGAAAAGTGAGGGGAAAAACATCAAAACCTGTCTTTATCTTAACCTTTAAAGTTTTCTATCTTTATGTAAATTTTATAGTACATGTAATAATACATAATATATGTCTATATTTTACATATACATATATGGGTATATATACATATATACACACTCACATACATATGTGTGTGTGTTATATATAATACATATAATAGTATACACACACATACAATACTTTACTAACAGGGGTACATGTCCAAAAAAACTTAGTATCCCTTAGTTTAAGGTACAAACAAACACACAATCAACTCAGTTCACTAGACACGATCGGGCCAGCAGTCTGCTGTAGGACGTTCATTTCTGGCTCCCCCTTCAGCACTATTTGGCTCATAGACATAACAGCTTCTATTTGGTCCATTTTCCACTGGTTTGGGGAAGGGGATGAAATGAAGGAAGGTCATTCCTTCAAATTCTTTCTTTATATGGATATTCAACTTAATACCAGACAACTGAGGCTAGAGAAAGCCAGAGCAGAGGCAGAAAGGCCGCCCACTGGGGCCCTGCCCCCGCCCCATGAGTTAGAGCTGATTAGTGTGGGTGCAGCTTTGTGTCTGCCATGTTTGGGACCGGGATGCTGTGGACAAGCAGAGCATCTGACCTGCCAGATCTTTTTTCTGCCAATGTGGCAGAACCCATAATCCAAGAACACAGAGATGTCCATTACTCAACAGTTTTAACTGAGACCCACACAATAGGTACGTAAGAATAGTCTCATTAGAGTCCTTCATTGATATTATAGATAATATTCAAAGTGCACATGTCTGCCTCCAGTTTTTTTGCAGGTGATTTTGGGAGCTGTCTGTAATTATCATTGTCATATTTGGACTGAAAAATTACCACCTGGATACCTGGCTTAGATATCTTGTAGCCCATTATTTTTTTTTTTCTGAGTTAAAGATGGATGTTTTTTCTCCTATCCTTCAGCATTTTCAAGAGAATTGTCATCGACTTGTGATACTTTAAGTGCACCCTCAAAAGATTTCACTACACATCTATGAAGTAGAATGACTTCATATTTAAGAGTTCATGCTCTGCATCTGAACCCCAGTTTTGTCACTTGCTGGGTGTGTGTTTTGGGGCAACTTATTTAACCTGTCTGTGCCTCAGTTTCCTCCTGTGTATAGTGGAAACAATAAGACCGCAAACCTCAAGTTGTGAGGGTTAAATGAGGTAAGCATGATTTGGCACAGTGCACATGGTATTGCTACCAGTAAGTTCATCAATTTCTATTGCCATCACTGAAAAATATGGCCACGTGGGGCCATTGAGGAATTTATATTCTAAATAAGTAACTAGAAGAAGCAAGCGGTTAAGGTATCACCTTGACTAAGTCAATAATAATATGGATTGAAGCTGTTTAAACTCCTAGTCTATCAAAACAAGACTGACAGAAGTGCGAATTCAATTCATCACAGAAGGGGTGGGAGAAGGAAAGGGCAATAAGTAGACACTTGATACAAAAACATCCACCAGGGACTTAAATGCTACATTCAACAAAGGCTCCACTGTTAACTCACTGAGATCTTGTACAATTCACTTCAAATCCTGTGTTTCAGTTTTCAAATCTGCCCTATGGGGGTTGGGTGAGATTACATCTAACATCTGTAATTAGTAAACAGCTAAGCATCATTAAAGTTACATAAGGATATATTTATTTCTCTGTATCTCTGATTTTTAACATCTAGGTATGTAAATAATTTGTGCATTGTTCTAAGTTTTAAATAACTTTTCCTGTAAATAGAATAATTCAAATGAGCTGATTTATGTAATGTGCTTTCTAAATACTTAGAAGTTATTCTAATTACTTTAGTAGCAGAGGGACCATGAAAACTGAAGCATTGAAAGGTTAAATGGCCTGCTCTCGCTGAGGGCTGAGGTCAGAATTCGGAGCTCTGGACATCAAGGTTTGCAACCAGGTGCTGTCCAGCGCTTTGAGAAGGAGACCCTTGGGTGGGTGCTCTCTATTTTCCCTTTAAAGTGGGGCAGTGGTAGGGAGGCTTTTGAATCTTGGACTGCCAGCCTCTGCTTCCCTCTCATTAACCGGAGCTATCCTGGAAAGACCACACAAAACTACTCTGCCATTTCAGCTTGATTTTCTCTGAGAACTACAGGTAGCTTTGCTCTTGTGACATAATTGACATATTAATTCAGTGAAGAAGTTCTCTAACTCACAAAGTCTGTGATAATATCATTAACTTTGCAAACAGAACATTACATGTGCTGAACAGATAAACTCTGGGGCCTCAGTTCTTTCTTACCCTGGAAATTGCCTCTTAGTTTTTTTTCATGTCTATTTTAAAAGGTGTTCATTATGAAAACGTAAAATAATGGCCCCAAAAGTATCCATATTCATAATATACCAACGCTATTATTTTCTCCATGTTGTTTTCCAGTCTTCAAAGTGTAATGTGTGCAATTTTACAAACTAACTTTCAGGATCATTACGTTATTTATCATTAATGAGTTTTCTGTCACAGTTGTAATCATTCCTGGTTCTAGTGGCTGCATGACATTCCATCAGTCGAGAGAACAGAATTACCGTGCTGTGTTCTTTGGCCCTTTGGTGTCTTTCTTTTGAAATTGTACAATGTGCTGCAGTGAACATCTTCAGGCTTAAACATCTTTTTTCCTCCCTTGAATTGTTTCCTCAGGACAAATACTGAAAAGTATGATTTTGGGGTCACATGCTATTTGTATAACTTTTGACATTTATTGTTCAATTGCTTTCCTGAAAAATTCAATATTTTGTAAGTGATGATAAATATTTCCTTGTAATGCTGACAGTGTCCCAAAGAGGGTAATAACATGGCTTAAATAGGGCTTATATCCAAAGTTAGGGGGCGGTTATTTTTGAAACCTGAATACACTGCATTCTGGGATCACCTCAATGCAGCGGTCAGTCTTTGGGCACTATGGTGTCCCCTTCTTTTGCCCTCCAGGCAGCTCTCTCTTCAAACTCTATTTACCATTAGTGTTCTGGCAGTTTCTGATTCAAGTCTGGGCTATCCAATTGTGTATATGGGTGGGAGCAGAAGGGGAGGTTCATTCACTTGTCTAACTTGAAGTTGCCAGAAATTTAAAGTTATTGAGGAAGGGGGTAGCCAAAGAACATACATGCACAACTCATAGACACAGCCAGCAGTGGAGATGGCCAGAAGGAAGGCGGGCTGGGGCTGGGTGGTGGTGGGTTGGGGGATGGGGCAGCGATGGGGACATTTGTAATGGTGTCAATGATAAAGAAAAGAAAAAAAAGTCCCAAAAAATTCTGACCCAGGATGAATGCCCTATATCTATTCCTAGCTGTCAACATAAATAAATTGATTTCTCGGTTAACAGTGAGAATTGCTATATGTTGGCTGTATGATACAAAAAGTTGTTTCTAGAGGTATACTGGAATTCTTTTTCCAAACTTCTGACCTCCTCTACCCATACTATAAAAATGTATCAAAATAAAACCAATGTTAATTCATGTTGTTGCTGAGAAGTATTATTTACCCCTTTGGAGAGTTTGGGAGGAGAGGCTGAGAAGAATAAAATAGATGCTGGGAGTTTCTCTGCCTAATTTGCTTCCTTTGACAACTTATTTAGTAACTATCAACATATTTAAGTCAGACAATATGTCTAATGGGCATTTAACTAATTTGTTAAGAGGTAAGCCTTTCCTCAAAGGACACAATTATAACTCAGTGCTCAGAGCACATCTGAAAATGGGATCCAAGATATTTTTGTGGCTTCTAGGAAACTTTCATCATCTTTGGTTAAAAGTTTCATAAATTATACATAAAAGCAACGCTGCGGTGCTTTTAATGTACAATTTGCATTTTTCCATGTTTAACAAGAGAATGCTTATTATTTCAGCTGTTCAAAGGGTTTCTAAACATCTCTTCAGGCACATGGCTGGAAAGAGCCAACGGGAAGGAGGGGGGCAATTTGTATTTCTCACCCCTGCCTAAAGCCCAGAGAAACTATTTTCCCTATATGTTTTGTGTTAGCAAGTGACACAAAAATCCTTTGACATTTTTCTTTGCTTATTTTTACTCTCCCAGATGGGCTCGCATCCCTGACACACTCCTATTCTGAAATCCTTCGGCACCGACTTCCTTATTTGGTTGCTGGAAGTGCTCTTTGTCTTGTTCAAACATTCTGCTAAGCTTGCAAGCCTCTTTTCACCCCCAGGCCTGGCCCAGTGCTCCTCCTTTCCTACACACACACACACACACACACACACACACACACACACACACACACACACGGCCGGCTCCAGCAGGTCACTCTGACTCAGCCCTCTGTTGTTCACTTGCCAATCACCCATTAGTTATGCCCATTTAAGGAGCACCTTTTGAAAATCATAAGGGAGCAGAGAGCTTTCAGCTGTTTGGAAAGACTGCTCTGTTGCACACTCTCCAAGTCACCACGAAGCATGTGTTCGTTCCACACAACTGCCCTCCTCATGTGGCAGGGTATGTATTTAAAAACAAGCAAACAAACAAACAAACAAACAAAAAACCTCAGAAAACTCCAGGCTTCCTAATTTGTGGTTGCCTTACTCCTCAGTGCTCTGGAACTTAACTTTGGCTGATTGAGTGGTTTCATTTGGTTTCCAGCTTTCCTTGATCTACAGTACATGCCAAAGTACTCTGATCTAATACTTTAAAAAATATATAACAGAGGCCCAAATGGATACACTGATAACACAAAGAGAAGTACTGGATCCCTAGGCAAAGAATATACTCCTCTCAGTAACTTGCTCTGGGGTTGAGAACTGCTAGGCACTGGAGTGCCGAAGGGTGTTTTCTGGTTTCTCTGCTCAGATGTGTGTGGAGAAAGCCAGCTCTCTGTATTCCCTATTTCAGAAAGAAGCTGCCATGGCCTCTCCAATAAAACAGAGCAGTGTTTCCTTACATATAAACAACGGAGAAATTCCTTGGGCAAGCACATAGCCTTCTGGTTCCTGGAACAAAGCGGATGGTGGTATTTATTATGTCAAATAAACACATCATCCACACTCCAAAGGGAACCCTAAACAATAAGCTGAACAAAGCAGTTTTCAAGGTTTTAATCCTTTTGCAATTAGCTCTTGTCTAACTTGACTGAGAAATTAGGAATGAGCTATTTTCCCAGACGTACCCTTAGTGATTAAAATGCCAGTTTGTTCTCAACACTTGCTCTGAAACAGAATCAGAGCTCTTTCCAAAGGTAAATAATATAAACATACAGGATATCCTATCACTTAATATTATTTCTCATTATCCATTGAAAATAGTCTGTACGTGCCTTTGTCTATTGTGCTAATTATCGAAGCCCTGTTACTTGTCAAGTCATTGGACTAGATTCTGCAACCAATCTTTATAGTTGCCACTCTGATAATTACAAGGAACACGTCAAAGTCTATCGAAAGCACATTTTCCCTCTTCCTTGTTACCATTTCAGTCAATTTTGCTTATTTGTGTTCACCATGGTGACCAGTGTGGAAATAGCATTCGGCTTACAGAATTCCCAAAGTGCATTGCCTTCTTTTATTTAGCACAGTTTCAGATTGGCTTGGATGAATTCTTGTTGGTAGAAGTCGTCCACCCTTCTTGGCTCTAGGCAGGGTATGAATTATAATATAATTCCATTCATTCACATGGGTTGAAGTCTCAAGGGATCTGCTGTGTCTTATACCATGGCTTGTCAGTTCAAACTTGTTCACATTTTAGAGCATGTGGAAGCTGTGACACTGTTACATTTAATTCTATCATGGAACACCAAGCAAGTCTGCTAGAAAGGAAGGATAAGGTATGCCTGTGATACTGAGGCACAGTTTCAAGCACATGCCCAAGAAAAAGAAACCTGTGAAAGCCTGTTTCTGAGTTTTTTTTAATTAATGTTTGCATTTGTCCATTCATCTTGTTTTTGAGAAGACAAGCAGTCTCAGTCAGTAAAAGCTTAAAAAAATAAGAGGGGCCCTGGCTGCCCCCTCAGTCGGTTGGTTGGAGTGCTATCCAGTACACAGAAAGGTTGTGGGTTTGGACCCTGGTCAGGGTGCATATGGGAAGCCAATGATTGATGTCTCCCTCACATCTATGTTTGTTTTCCTCTCTCTCCCTTTCTCTCCCTTCTAAAATCGATGACTAAAAAAATAAAAATAAAAAACAAGAGGGTACAGAGAGGATAAATGGTGATGGAAAAAATAACAAAATAGATGAACTATTTTATGGGAGAAAAATGTAAAACTGAGAAAATCCACCCATGCTTTGGGAAAGACATCCCTGTGTGCTCTCATCCCAGCCTTCTGGGAAGCACTGTGGGGAGCCGCTGGAGGTGGGGAGCCGCTGGCAGCAGGGACCGCCCCCCCCCCCCCCCCCCCCCCCCCCCCCCCCCCCCCCCCCCCCCCCCCCCCCCCGCCCCGTGCTGGGAGACCTGTGCTCCTGCCAGTTCTGCTGCGAAGGAGCTGTGTCAGTTTGGAGGAAGGCATTTCATCCCTAGGAACCTTACTCTCCACATCTTCTAAAATGCAGACATCAGTTTAAATCAGAATTCCCAATGAGGATAGGCTTCAACATTCCCAAAAGCCCAGCACAAATTGTGTATTTGCTTAAGAGAGACCACCCAGGCCATGACTTACTGAATCTTGACCCTCATTGCCCCTGCTTTGCTGGTAGACAAATTTGGTACATGAGTTGAGGAATCTGAAATCTGAGTTCTAGTTAAAAAAAAAAATCAGGAGCTACTAAATTAAAATAATTTCAAAT
This sequence comes from Tonatia bakeri, assembly GCA_004024845.1. NCBI lineage: Eukaryota > Metazoa > Chordata > Mammalia > Chiroptera > Phyllostomidae > Tonatia > Tonatia bakeri. Next base: position 291,457 of record PVIA01000604.1, on the reverse strand, counting down.
AATTTCCCCAAATCTAAACTCCTAAGCTCTTAGAAGGAGAAATATTATTGGTTCCTGTATTTTTGTTCTGAGGTCTTCACAATGGTGATTCCCAAATTCAGCTAGAAATTGAGGCTGATTGAGACCCATGCCCTCTCTCTTAGTGTTCTTGGGGTCATGTACTTCCTGAGGGTGGTTTGAAACTTCTCAAAAATGCTGGCAAGGCCTATTACTGACAGCCTCTAAGTGCATGCTTGTGTTGTCGTTTCAGCCCACACTCTCCCTACGGAAGTCTGAATTGACTTTAGTGGGCACTTCCTGGGCCCTGTCCCCAAGCTTCCCTTACCCCTCTGCTCACCCCCCGGGCTCAGAGGCACCACCAGCAGTGCTGGCCGCTCCACAATGCAGTGGGGCTCAGAGACGGAGAGAAGGTCTCTGGTGCTCACATTCTTTGGCCTCAACAGGAGCTTTTAAAAGCAGAAAGAATGACTTTCTTTTGTAGAAGGGAGTCAAGTATTATACACATCAAGTCTACCATTTAAAATATATCTGATGAGGCTATTAATTTTTTTTCATTTTAAGTAGATTGTAACCACCTTGCCCTGAAGCAGAGAAAAATGCTCAGAACAAGTTCTCCTTTGCTCTTTCCTGTGTACCTGGAAAAATGTTGGGAATGGGATGTAGTAGGGAGAGCCCTGACCTGGAAGTGAGGAGACAAATTAAGACCTATGGGCCCAGTAAAATTAATAATACTTGCATTATATCATTCCCTCAGTAACTTCCATAGGTTTGAATCTTTACTTGGAGTTACAATTATTTTTAAAAGAAAGTGCATCATTTGGGCTTTCAAACATGAAGCAGGAAAGAGACTCTTTTTTTTTTTTCAAAATAATTATCTTTTTAAAAGAAAACAGAAAGCCACTCTGAAAGAGCTGCATGGAGGACAAGCCTTTCTGCACTAGCATTCCAGCCATCCTCTGCCTTCCACGAGGGCCCTCCCTGCTGGCCCAGCCCCCCTTCTGAGAGCCTGCCATTCACGCTGGTCAGGGGATGTGCATGGGGGCTGGGAATCAGTGCAGGTTTTAGGCCTTGGTCTAATTTCCACACCCATATTTATACCCCAGGTTTTGATGGAGAAAGAAGGAAAATGGTTGCCATATGCTTCTCCACATTTACTTCAAATGCAAAAAGAAACACACACACACCCTTCATTATACAACAAAGCTGATTCCTCAGATGACTCTGAACCTAAATACTCATCAAGGAGACTTAATTGTGAATATAACATGCTCACAACATAATGTCTTCTCATTAAACTACTAATAGGAAGAGCTGCAGAAATCTCCCCTGAAATGGAAAATCTTTGCAAACCTGCAGGAAGGAGAGAGGCTGCAACTGAAATTATTACCAGCAGTGTGATGGAAATGTATTTTCCCTGACATCTGGCCATGACTCAGATCACCATCCTGGATGCTTCCTTGCTGAAGTTTCTGCCAAACTCTCTGTTGCATAGCTGCTGCCCTCCTTGCCTATCCAGGCAGATCAGCTCTCTATGTGACAGACTTTGTGATTAACCAGAAGAGGCCCAAGGGAGACCTTTTTATGCACATAGCGCCCGGACAAATGGGTGTGAAGTAAACCACCTCTGCAAAATGGCAAATAGAGGGCAGGGATTCTTGGCAAATCCTGGATGCCCCTTAAGAATGGTCTGTACAGATATATTTCCAAGGAGGTGGGATTTGGACAGACAGGGTCAGGAGTAATCCTTGCTTGACTCTTCACTGGCTTCAGGCCACCGTCTGAGGTTAGTTTTCTCTGAACCCAAGTCTAGCCTTTGTCTTAGCAATCTAAGAGAACAAGAAGATTTTCACAGAATAATTTATTGACAAGTTCCTCATCTGTCATCACAAACCATTCTCTCATGCTCTTCCCTCTCTTTTATTGAAATACTCTTTTCTACTCTGATGGCCTCATCTAATCAACATCCTAAAACAGCTCTGTAGCAATCACCTTTCTTGTCTCATTCAAGCCGATGAGGGTAGGACTGTCACCTTCACCTGGTATTTCTAACTAGTTTTCGTGCTTCCAGTTTGCACCCCTAACACTCAAAGCCGAACATATCCTTTTCTCCTCAAAGCCTTAATATTCTAAATATCCTGTTTCTCCCCAAGTCAATAAACATTTTCTGAATACCTGCTGGTTAAAAAAATACTTCTCTGTTTACAAAAATAGATTGAGATATTTATCTTCCCTTCCAAGTTGACACAAACGCAGTTCCAGTCTAACCCAGATAAACGCTACTACAGGAGAGAGGAAGGGGAGGTGTGAAACCCATCTAGGTGGGGTGGGAGAACGGGGAAATGCTCAAGCAAGATGACATGAGAGGCATCCTAGAGAATGTGTTTGGGATGTCACACTGCCGGCTTTTCATATTAGCTGAATCACAAATCTAGGCAATTCTGTCTTTTGTTTGCTCACAGTCCTTTTTTTTTTCTTTTCTTTTTTGGTGGGGGGCAGGGAGGGGGTGGTGGTGCTTGCTTGAAAGATGCACTGGGATAAATGTTGCTCTCCTCAAGCCATCAAATTTTTCCCCATCTCTTAACACCTACTTAAGATATCTCCTTCATCTGGCCTGTGGTCATTCAAGTTTCCAGTTCTCAACTTCTAACTTCGGAGGGGAAATACTATCCAAGCCTCAACTTTTGGTCCAGGCCCCATGCCTCCCCAGCCTCCTCCAGGGCCCGTCTGACTATCATACTTTTGCTTTCTTCACTTTTCCATCCTCTAGTCACTTCCCTTCGTCGATGGGCTCCTTACAGGTTTATCTAATTCTGAGACCATCTTCCATGACCTTTCTTGATCATCAAGGCGCCATTTTTTTCTCTTCTGCCTTTTATCGCCAAGTGTTTAAAAAGCACAGGCTCTCTGCTGACCGTCTCTATATATTCCTCTTCTCTACTTTCTTCTCGGTCTCTTGCAGTCTTGTTCCTTCCCCCTGCACTGTACTTACACTGGCCTGAAGAGGCCCTCTGTGCTCACTGGGGCACTAAGGCCAGCAGGTTCTTCCTAGGGTTTCCCTGTTTCAACTGCCTTAAGAACGACCCCTGCCTTCTTCATAGGCCGCCCTCCATGGTGTGCGACAGCACTGTGTTCCTCCTGTCTTTTTTCCTACTTCTTCAACCACTCCTACTCAGGTTTGTTCACTGACTTCACTTTTTTCCTGGGTCTGACCCTCATGTGTCAGCATTTCTCAAGTGTCTGCCTTCAGTCCTCCGCTCTTCTACCTACAAACTCTCCTGGGGGTATGGCTCCCATTGCATGACTTAAATCGTTCTGTCTAGGTGGATGACAAAACTATGTCTTTAGTCTCAGCCTTTCTTCTGAGTTCCAGGAACATTTTTCCAACCACATATTAGATATGTGCACCAGGATATACACCAGCACCATGAACATAGGTCCAAAATTGAACTTAATCGTTCCCCTGATTCTACTGCAAGTGCCTTGGTTTGGATCCCCATTACTTGTCATTAGCACCACTGTGGTTACCACCTAACTTGTCTCTCCAGCACACCCTCTGCATAGCTAGTTTCCTAAGACACAAATCTTAATCTAGACCTTCTGCTTCATATAACAGGGCTGGCTACCTTGACCTTTCACTGAAAACAATAAAGAAATGCATGGTATATTTACAAAAATCATTTTCTTCAAACGCTGAAATGCTGTTGAGAAGCTTTTATAAAGAGAAATTTAAAGGAAGGTGGGCACACAGAGGGATAAGCAGAGCACCTCACATTTCTGTTATTTCTGCTGGTTCTCGCTCATGGTGCCTTATTTCATGTGTCCTTAGTAGCTTTACATGTATTTTTATTCAAATAATTCCCTCAAGGGAATTTTCCAGAAGCTGGAGGATGAACTTTAGTTTTCATGGCCTCATGATAAGATCGAAAGAAAAACCCAAAACTGGCCTAAAGTGAGGAGTCTGATAATCATAGACCCTTCCCCATAAAGTTGGGATAGCTCACCAAAAGGCCCTCACTGATGGGGAACCAGAAGTTAACACCATCTGGCTGCACACCTATGGCCAGGGTGTTACAAAGGAAGTTACCTTGGTATTCAGGAGAACAGAGGCAGGAAAATAGTCTGGAAAAGCTAAAACTGCAGGTGATCCTTTTTGCATATTTACAACCCAAATTGCCATTATTAGTATGATTAAAGAAAAAAAAATCTTCAGGTCTTGAGTTTAGTTTAAAACAGTTCCAGACTGGTGATTTCTTTAGATGCCTGCCTGGCAGAATGAATTTTCTTTAGAAGAAGACACCTTCATCACAGGACCCTAGAAATTCTCACAAATAGTTTTCCAAGGAACACCAGTGGCTTTCAGTAAATAAATAAATAAATAAATAAATAAATAAATAAATAAATAAAATTACTAAGGACACATGGAAATAAGATACTATGAGCAAGAATCAACAGAAATTGTAGAAGAAACAGACCTACAAACACTTCCAATGTTGAACTTAGGTATAGTACACAAAAATAACACCATGTTTAAAGAGATAAAGCAAATCATTTTCCACCCTGACTGCGTAGCTCAGTTGGTTAGATTGTTGTTCCAGTATGTCAGAGTTGTGGGTTCAGTCCCTGGTCAGGGCACATACAAGAATCAAACAATGAGTGCATAAAGAAGTGCAATAACAAATCGAAGCTTCTTTCACTCTCCTTCTCTCCCTTCTTCTCGCTCTAAAATCAATAAATAAAATATTCTTTGGTGCACTTTAATGAAAGGGTTAGTGGCTCATAGAATATTTTTGTAAGTGTAGCCAGCTGCTTTGATAGCTTTCAGAAAAGTTACACGAAGAACCCAACTGTCAATCATAATGTGATCCACATTTACATTAAAACACATTACACAAATTAAAAAACATATTCTTAAAAAAGGCAAATATTTTCTCTTTTCATTTCCTCATTCGACAGTCCTTAGTTGATCCCCACACTGCAAATACTCAAAATCCTCGGTCTGTTGATGTTACACTCATCCGAAGTGCTTCCTCATACACACCTACTCTGTTTTAGCCCGGATCCCCTCTCTTCCATAAAGTCGTCTCAGATCTCAAGAGGAATGAATAAGTTTTCCGTTATATTATCATGGGCCTATTGCAGTATATAGTAGTCATATTATGTTACAGATAAGTTCTGATTTTCTCACTGGCCTCTTAAAAATCTCAAGCTTCTCTTTAAAAAAAATCTCTGAATGTGTCATAATACATTGCACAGTACTTTCTGTACCGTCAGAAAGTGATGAGTGTTTGTTGAATCAGGTTCCATTAAATATCACTCACAGCTCTCCGATTCTTGCAGCGCACAGTAAAATTCCAGTGCTCACAGCTCGTTGTCAGCCCCCAGTTTCTCTCTACAACCTTCAGTCTCGTCAGTCTCCTTGTAAATTCCATGCTCATTTTTTAACTTCTGACGTTCTCTTGTGTTATTTTTCCCTCTTGTTAATATGCTCCCTTCTCTCTGCTTATCAAAACGTTATCTTACTTATTTTGTTTCTTACTTATTTTGTTTCTGCATTACACATGCACCACAATGGTGTTTATGTGGTGGGGTTAGGCACTGTGGCATATGCACCCTGATCTCCAGAGCTGAGCTCAGCTCCAAGCATATGGTTGGCACTCGATATGCATTTGTTGGAAGAGTAAGTGAACCACATGTATGTATGCGTGTATGCACACACACACATCTTGTCAACTCACACATGTTGTGAGCTCCATGAAATTAAAACACATATCTTACAATTTTTATTCCTCCCATCTAACTGCTGCTTGATAAAAATTATCCATGTTGAATGACCAGTTCTCCAAGTTTAAGGGATAGTATCTACACTAAATTTTTACTCAACTAGGAGCAAGTGATAATAAGGGAATAGCAACCTGATTTTGTATTTAAAATGATAGGTGACTGGAGCTCAAAGGACTTCACCATTACCCTTTATTGAGTATCTATTATGCTGTGTTGGGCACTGGGCCAGGAGCAAGAGAAACAAATAGGATAAATGAGATAACATTCCTACCTTCAAGTACCTCCCATTCTAACAGGGAAGCAGAGATAAACTATGACTTAGAATTCTAAGCTGCCAAATGCTATAACTTATCAGGAGGTAAAACAGATAAGGCCAAAGCGATGGCTTCCAAGCTCACAAAGGTTTTTTTTGAGCTACCCCCAAAAGATGAGTAAGTTGGAATAAAGGGGGCATTCCAGCTTTGAGGAAAAGTACGTACAGAGGCATGAATTTCTTCAAGAATCTAGCATGCTTATGACAGTGAAATGAGTTGGAACATAACCCAAAAGGAAATTCAAGCAAGTTTAAACATTGGACTAGTCTGAGAAAAAGAGAGTGTGCTTCAGGCCTAAAATGGGAAAAAAGAAATTCCCTAAATATTGTTTTTCCTGCTCTCATTTTTGAGTTTCTTTCCAAATGGTACCCGAGCTCAAGCCTCTCTCTCTTTTAACACAAAGCTTTCCCCAAACCTCACATTCCTCAAGAGAAAAGTTATGTACTACTACACACCTTATTAGAGAGCCAGCCAGCAGACAAGGAAAGGTTTGTTGACCTGCTGAACACTAACCCTTTAAAAGCGCAGCAGAGGGATTTGGTCTCTCACTTCAAACTTGGTTAATGTTCTCATTTTGGAAACCCTTAAGATAAAATGGGCAACTCCTGATCTTTTTCCTTCACAGAGAAAATCTACATCGACCCACATTTATCCTGAACACATAACACTTGAGATGAAAAGAACAATACCCTTTAAAGCACTGACAAAGATTTGATGTTGTGGAATATACATACAATATTTATCCAATAGCAAAACTAACTTATATGCTTATTTAATAATAGGGCAGGTGTGAGTACATGCTTCTGAAAATAGATATTTGTGACTGCTTACCAATTGCTACCTAGGACTGCTGCCCCAATAAAGTAAAGTGGGGACGTTTGGTTACATGGCTCTGTATCCACAGTTGTCATTGCCATAAACCAGAAGTAGCACACGGGACCAGAGCCGTAAAATCTTACAATGAAAAGGGGCTTTACTTACTACTACAGAATTTGTTTAAACTGCTATGTAGTAAAAGATAATGGCCCTGAAAATCTGAAGATTGCTCTGAAAAACATCTACTTGTAGGCCCTCAGGCTAGAACCTGGATATTACCAGAGAGGTGATAGACCAACTGGTTTTGGTTTCTACCAACTTTTGGACAAATATATGGGCTTCATTACTGAGCTGCATGTTAGTTACCAAGTTAATATATTTCCAGTTTGCTTTACAAAGAAAGAACATACTTTTTTAATTTTTATAAAAAAACATTGCGAGGATAGATTTGCTGCCTGGTGCCATTTTGGGCAGTCCTCTCAAGAGCAATATGTACATGATCAACATACAGGGTGTGGGCAAAAGTAGGTTTATAGCTGTGTGTGAAACACCAAGTTTATTCTTGTCATATTATTTATTATTGTACTACTTTCCCTACAAACAGCTGTAAACCTACTTTTGCCCCACCTTGTACATTGTTCCCACACACAGTGAGTAATAATTTAACAATCTGAGCCTGTAAATGAAAGGGAAAAGATGACAGCAGATCACCAGCCCTGACATGCCTGGACAGCATTCCCAAAACCCTTTAGCCACACACACACACACACACAGACACACGAACAAACCCCAACTCTGCTGCGCTAGCAGCCCTCAGTCCTGTGCAGGGCGTGAGGGCATGTCCTCCCACAGCAGAGCCTGTGCCAGGGTCCTCTCCCCGAGCGAAGGCCAGCAGACCACTCTCTCTAACAACACCAGCCTCGAAGCTGTTCTTTAAACCCTCAGCCTTGGCCACAGTGAGAACCAAAAAGAAAATTAAAACATTCCTGGAACATTTTTCAACCAGTGTAAGGTTCGTATTTTTGGATGAGCCAGAAAGTAGTTTCATAAGGCAGGTAGATTTTTTAAAATAGATCCTTACTGTTGTGTAGTTTTTGCGGCTCTGTGTTGCTTGAGCAATTAACTCTTGTTATGTGAGGATCTAGAATTTAGACCACGTGATGTTTATGGCACAGGGGAGTGAAGCATTAGTGTCCTTATGGTTAGAGAATTCCTAATAGGCAACTCCCACTTTTGTAGGCTTATCAACATTCCTAAATGGTGAATGGAGAGAAGGAACACAGGCATTGAGCTGAGGGTGCTAGCTGGAAGCCAAAAAAAAAATCCATGTTATCTTCTTCTTCATGGGTGCAGTGCTAGATTACTTCCCCCAATTCTTTTATAATTAGAACAAATCATTATGAAAAAGACAGTGCCAACCATTACCTAGATATTACCCAGGCTGCTCCTGCCCTCACTTGAAGGAGAGATGCTTCATATGCTCAAAGGACCCCTTCGCAACTGATGTCACACGTGCAAGTGCCAGCAGTGCCTCCACACCCCGGCGAATAACAACAAAGGGAGAAGCAGGCTGGCCGCTCGATTACTGTCCTTAGCGCTCGAATTCTTGGTGGAGCCTACTTCACCAGGGGTATCTACAGGCACCTCTCTTACCTTCTCTCTTTCAAGTAATTCTTAAAAAAATTGTTTTGTGCATGTCTTAAAAAAAAAACTATTTATAGCTTAAGAAAGAATGATAAAGCAAGCACTCCTGTAACCTATACCCAGGCCAAAAAATAGAACCAGACAGGCACTGCAGCGTCTGCGTGACCCCCAGACCCTGAGCCCACAGTAACCACCAGCCCGACTTGCACAACTGTCTTCCCATGTGATTCCGTCTAGTTTACTATTCCACCTACGCATCTTTGCACACAATACTTTGACCCTCACCTCCTTTACATTTTACTTATGTAGAATATACTGCATGTAGTCTGTCTTCTCTTGTTCTTTACTATGTTCGTAAGACCTATCTACATTGATTTTGTCCAGCTATAGTTCATTTATTTTAACTGCTGAATAATATTTAATTGAATGACTACGCAGTTTCCTTGTGTGTTTCACTGTGTTGAGGGACAATGGGGATGTTTCCAGAGGTGGGCTGTGATGAACAGGACTGCCATGTGTGTTTTGGTACATGTTCCTGGCTACACACATGTAAACATCTCTTTGAGGAATATGCTTAAGGATGGAATTGCTAGGACGTAGGGTTTGCGTAACATTCAGTTTATTAAATGATGCCAAACTCTTCTCCGATGTGGTTGCTACCAACGTATACTTCCACTGGCAGTGTATGAACTATCCTTGCCAGAACTTGGTATTGTCAGACTGTAAATTTTTAACCAGGTGGGAGTATGATATCTCTTTGTTGTTTTAATTCATACTTTATTACTAACGAGGCTGAACATCTTTTCACGGTTATTGGCAATGCGGATTCCCTCTTTGGTGAAGTGGCTGCTCAAACCTTTCACCTATCTTTAAATTGCCTGACTGTCTTTTTGTCACTGATTTGTAGGAGTTCTTTATTTATATAGAGGAGTTCTTTCCTTTGTAGTCTATGTATTCTGGGAGAGCCCAGGGTTGTCTATATAAGTTGAATGTATTTTCCACTCTGTGGCTTGTTTATTAACTCTCTTGTGGTATCTTTTGATGACTAGAAGTTTTTTTTATTTTAATATATTTGATATTTATCAAACTTTTCCTTTCATGTCTTATTTAATCCATCTGAAATTAAGTTTTGCATATGGTGCAAAGAAGAAATTCATTTAAAAAGCAGCATTAAAGTTAGCAGGTATTATTTATAAAAGGTGGAAATTTTAAAGAAAATATTTTATATTTTCCTCCTTTACTAAGGATGTGTAGCCTGCCTCTAATAGGGATGCCACAGTGTCAATCTGTTAGTTCCTTTGAAAAGTAAGAATATGTGCGTTGTCATAAGCCTCATTCAGGGAATGTCCCCAAAGTTACTCTGTATAAGAGCATGAATGCATGCTCACACACATACCATAGAAATGCTTATAAATTCATGGACAGTTTTTGAAAGATGCACAGGAAATAGTTACAGTAGCCACCTGTAGGTAATACCTTTTTAAAATTTTGTGCCTTGGGAAAAAACTAATATAATGTTTAAGATAAGTTACCAGAGTAATTTAATGAGAAAATGGCATCATAGATACCAGAACTTATTCACATATGTCCTTTCAGGAATCCCTCTCTCAGACAGATGTGCTGATATACGATTATTTCACGTGTGCTTTTTTCCATGGACATGAAGTATTGGTTACTGAAGTACAGGACTATTTTGAATTACAATATGCTCAATCTTCCTTTAAGATGTAGGATTTGAATTCCGAACACTATTCCCAAATTCACTATCTAAATAAAATATGGAGTAGCACAAGTGATAAGGAATTTGTATACAAGTTCAAGGTGAGTAGGAGTAGTATGATTTAAAGAATTTGTGTTAGAATTATGACTACGTTGGAATAAGTAAAGGACAAGAGTTTTCTTCTTTCTACACTTTCTGCTGAACAATGTAGCTGTGTAAGGAATTATGACTTCTCTCACCCTTTAATAAACAAGTCAGTTGATTTCAAATATGATGAACAATGGACAGCAATGAGTTACTTTAAGTATTATAGGCAAAGTAAACAAGTCAGAATATATGTACTTCTAAAAAGCTTAAAATGTTTCAGCAGATATTTACTGTAGGTAATTTAGTAGCATTAAATCAATGTATATGTGTATACATACATACATAGATAGATAGATATAGTATGGTCACATTTAAAAAATATGTATATTTATACACTTAAAAAGTTAATGGTGAATACATACATAGAGGCAGGTTGCAGGAAACTCATAATTTCCTCTCTATGCTTTTGAAGTCTCTGCACATATACATCTACATTCTATCTATAGGTGGATACTATAGTAGAAGCAGTATGAAAATATCAACAAATGCCCTAGTTCTAGTCATAAGAAGCTTTTGTTTCTAAGAAATGAATGAATTTTACTGTATTTTGGCAATTCAGAAAATGGCATTCTAAAGCAACTTTTCAAAAGAGAAAACCTTGATTTTAAACTTTTATTCCTTTAAATATAATATAAATTTCTTCTAATGGCATTTTTATTCACAGCAGTTTACCACATAGTAGCCTTATCTTTTACACGGTTGGGAAGGGAGGGTGGATCATGTACTTAAGTAAAAGGTTCCCTGTCTAGGGAAGCACACAGTTAGAAGTATACTATCAAAACTCTATCAACAATAGAGAGTATTCTGGAACACACTCCGCATTGTTTTAAGTTACAAATGCCTGATTTTGGACTCTGCATCTAAATCTGGAATTTATATGTTCAACTGTTAATTTGGTCTCTGTTTTTTAATTAACTTCGTTTTCTTGTGAGTTCACACGAAGAGTAGTTTCACCTTGCTAAGGAAAGTAGCAATGCAATCTGGATCATTGAGCAATTCTCTTTGTATCAATGCCACTTCTCCCAATCCTCTCTTCAAAGTAAAGCTGAGAATGTACATTTGAAATACCAAAGCAGTTCTCACAAATCTAATTTCTTTTCCTTAAGGCACTCGCTCTTTTCCAAGGTGAAAGTGCCTAAAATTTTCTTGGTTATGAAGTTATCGCAATGTAATGTAATTCAGGATGATCTGATAAACTTCTTTATTAGGAACTGAACAATTTCTTGGGAAGGATGTTGATGAATAGGCAGATGAGTAGCTCTGTTTATACTGCTAGATTGTCTGGGTGGTCTAAATATACAAAGAGTTTAGATGAGTCACAAAAGTATTGCTACACAGTGTTTGGCAAAGAAGGTTAGAAGTCAAAGAGGGGATTAGTGTGGTATAGATACAGGCATTTCAAGGCAAGCACACACTCCTTCAGAAATATCTGCATATCATTTGATTTCTTCCTTCTTTCCCCATCTGACATTGTCTTCTTTAAGATGAGTAATTTGTTCAGGAGAACAAAACATTCAAAATCTTCATGGGCTTGAACAGGTCAAAATCACAAGCAAACTGCCGCCTCTACTACACTTAGTTAAACTTTTGTAAGGAAAGTGAGGACAACCCTAACTTATTTTAGTGAGTGTCTTGAGAAGTAGAGTTCTTTCCTTGGGGTGATACCCCTTGACCATGCCGAGCGGGCCAGGTATTCATGAGGAAATGCAGGTTAGCTATGTCCACTAGAGAAGGCTCATGCAGAACAAAACGTACTTTACTCCTTGGAGCCCAGCTTCACATGACTTCAAAGTATGAGAGAGGGAAAGTAAAATGTGTTTCCCATAACAAATTTACTATTACCATCAAAAGGTGGGTGGGTGGGTGCCACCATGTCACCTCAACTTGGTCAACCTGCATTTAAAAAAAAATTATCTTCACCCAGCCCTGGCTTGCGTGCTCAGTGGATTGAGCTCAGGCTGCGAACCAGGCATCGCAGGTTCGATTCCCAGTCAGGGCACATGCCTAGGTTGCAGGCCATGTCCCCCAGCAACCACACATTGATGTTTCTCTCTCTCTCTCTCTCTCTCTCCCTCTCCCTTCCCTCTCTAAAAATAAATAAATAAAATCTTAAAAAAATATATCTTTAAAAAAAAATTATCTTCATCCAAGGACATTTTTTCATTGCTTTTAGAGGGACAGGAAGGGAGTGATGCAGGGAGAAAGAAATCTCGATGCGGAGAGAAGCACTGATTGGTTGCTTCCTGTACACGTCTGCACTGGGGACGGAAGCTGCCGCAACCTTCCGGTTACAGGAGGACGCTCCAACCAACTGAGTCACACTGGCCCGGAGGTCAAAGTGCATTTTTATGAGAAAGTCTGTGATCTCATTCCTGGCATATGAACATTTTGAAACTTCTCTTCAAGTACCTAGGGGTATTGAATTTAAAAATACATACAAGAGAGATGCCATTTGAAAACTTATCAGCCCCCTGTGGTTTTCATCTCACAGACGGAATCTCTGCTCATCCCACAAATATTTACTGAGCAGAGCCTGCATTGCAGGGCCTGGGCCTGATGGAGTCCCTTCTGGCCTTGCGTATTTGTGTCGGGATAACTCTTAACAGTGCAAACTGTGTATGCAAAAGCAGAAAAATCAGTTAACACCTCCAAAAAACTATTGCAAGACATGTAAAGCATCCAAATGGAATGTAAAACATTGATTAACACTGACTGATGCTCTCTTTGGCTGGGCCTGTGAGGAATCCATTAGAGAAGTAAAACTTGTTCTCTGCTCCTCACGTTTCGGGGAATACGATTGATACTTATTCTTAAGGAACAATTAGGAAAAAAAAACGTTAAATGGGTCAGTATTACCTACAGATTAACTGTTTTCACTGTAGAGATCTATTGGGGGGGAAAATGCTCCATATTCCTTAGATTTCATCAACATACAAACTTGTCTTAGTAAGGTCATATTGATTCTTACACAGTAATTATTATAGAAGAAAACCTCATATCTATGCTACAGCCTTGTGGCTTTTAATTTTTTTTGACTGCAACTAATAATAAACACACTTTTAATCACAACATATATATGCACAATATATGTATACACACAATACATATCTACATGTGTACACACATATATGTATAAAACATTGATTTATTTAAAAACAAACTATTTTGAGAAATGCATTCTTGATTTACTATCCTCTCCTTTACTCTTTGATTTTACTTAAAAATTGCCACTTGAGAACATTTAATAGATTTCATAACAGTAGTTATCAAAACAATGTCACAACCATATTTCTCAAACTATGGTAAACCTATAGGGAATATATGAGACCATAAGAAATTACTACTGGTAATAGGAATGACAAGTCACCTTTGCTGAGCATGTACTATATGCCAAATGCCAGGTTAAGTGTCTTCGAAATTATTACAGGATGCTGAGTGGTAAATCTTTTAGCCTCAGTTTTGACTGAGGCCTCACAGGCTCTGAACAATAAAACAGATGCCAAATGGACATCCCACACACTGAACGGAAGTGCTAAACCACCATGCCAAACGAGCAAAAGACAGACATAGAGGATATGTCTGGACACTGCAGAACCAGTTTGCTACCCTCAGCCACTAATTACCCCCTGCAGCTAGTGGAGCCTGGGAATGAGGCTGCCAAAGACTGGTGTTTGTGTGTGCGTGCCTGTGTGTGTTCACACTTCTGCCCAGGGAGAAGGGATGGTTACATTTCCCTGTGATCAAGGAATTTCCAGCAGCCACGGGAGAGGGTCAAGCACCTATGAGGTCCCCTTCAGGCCAGGTAGGGCCTGGAGGGAGCCTGTCTGGGCCATCATAGAAGGAACTCCCCTCCAGAGGACTATGACTGAGTGAAGTACCCTAACTGAGGCAGCTGGGTGGAGAGGGCCTCCTGAAGCCCAGAGGCTGGGGCCTGGAGAAGAGGGGCCACCCACATCTGGAGGAGCAACAGCAGCTCGAAAGTTGGGAAGGAGGTGAGGAAGGGCGTCAGAGAGGAGGCCCACCCAGCTTCGCACCACCTGCAGGCGCTCTAGGCACATCCGGGCCTTACCTGCGATGGTGTGAGGGTGGCGTTGGTGGAGATTTTATGCAGGACTGGACCTGAGTTTGGACTGTTGCACCAGACAGGATTTTCATTGCTACAATGAGAATGCTTTAGTTTCTGATGAGAAAACTTCCATCTAAAGCTACTAAAAATCTAGGGGATCTTCTGGGATTTCATCTACTGCAGGGGCAGAACAGAACAACAGAGCCAGAGTTTATGGATGAGGGAGGGCCAGATTAGCTACGCCCTTGCTGCTGGGAACCTCACCGTGTTCTACATGTTAAATGTTTCTTGGACACGCTATGCTTTTAATCCGCCCAAGTCCATGACATAACTATTTTGCCACCCACTGTTTACCAATGGGCAAACTGATACTCAGAGAGAGGTTAAGTAACCTTGGCAGAGCTGGAATTCAAAGCTGAGCCATCTCACTTCAACATTCCAGACTCCTCTTTCTGACACTATGATTGGGGTGTGTGGGAAGGAGCAGGAAGAGAAAGTTAAATAATTTAGCCAGTATATAGAAAAGCACTGGTCTCCATTCTACGCATTTATTTTCATTTATTTATAAATTATATATAGTTCTGCACTAAGGTGTGCCTTTAAAAGTATGCCTCCCAGTGTGCATTTTAGAATAATAAGATTAAATATATATATTTTTCTGCTGGGTATGTACACTCGACACACTTAAACACAGATATATTTTGGTAGACCACTTTACAGTCTGTCCCTCGAGTTGCTGGATTATTAAGGGCTCAGCCCGCTCTTCTGTTTGGGTTACTATTTTTTTTAAGATTTTATTTATTTATTTTTAGAGAGGGAAGGGAGGGAGAAAGAGAGAGAGAGAGAGAGAGAAACATCAATGTGCAGTTGCTGAGGGCTGTGGCCTGCAACCCAGGCATGTGCCCTGACTGGGAATTGAACCTGCGATACTTTGGTTCGCACACCCACGCTCAATCCACTGAGCTACGCCAGCCAGGGCTGTTTGGGTTACTTTTATAAACAACTTGATGACAGGAAGGTTTCAGTTGAAGGACAAAGGAAAGCTTTTTGGAGTGGAGAGGACTGAGGGGACCTTAAAGATACCAACATTTTGGGTCAGTGAGAAAGCAGAAGGACCATAAGAGATACTCAGAAATGGTGAAGGGACTGTTGACTGCAGACAAATTTCTTTCACTTAGCAGTATTCCTTGGTTAGCTCTAATAGTTTTCCTCAACTCATTAAGAATCATGGAAATGGCAGCCTCTGCTCTGTGAGGTGATATGAGGTGTGACAAGGAAGCTAAGAGCACGAAAAACTTCCACAGGCACCTTAATTCATCCGTTTCCCTTAACAGACAGCAGTTTTGCCTGGACCCCGTCCATGCTGGAGTGCAGTGGCCTTGTAGTCTCTGGAATCACACATGAAATTGCATCGGTGTGCAGATGCACGTTTTCAGGCATAAGGGTCCATGGTTTTCATCACATACTTGAAGAGTTCCTTGATCCCCAAAGTTAGAATTACTGTATTGGGTATTTGTTTGAATTGTTCCTCCTTTCCTTTTCTGCTGACTACATATATATGCATGTAATATCCTAAAAACTGGATTGTACTTCCTAGTATACTTAATCTGTTTTTCCAATGTTCCAACATTGGCGAATATATTCCTGTGCCAGTCAGTATGCTTCTACTGTACTATTTTAATCGTTTTTATTGGCTGCTACACAGTGTTCCACTGCCCAAAATATTCACGTGAATCACGATCCTATTTCTCTCACTCTGGGCATTTTTTTCTGTGTGGACTTCTGATGCTACTTCAACAACTCTGTCTAGTCACACCGGTTTTAAAATTTAACATAAATCTCTACAATTTATTAGAATTGACTCGGCCCTCTTGCCCTAAATCTAACAGCCACAGCCTTCTCCCTTTGAGTTGAAAGGGCTTTGGATTCGAGGCAGAAGTTATCAACAGGATCTCCTCCTTACCAGCAAGGAGGTGGGGTATACAAGACCTAGATGCACAGCTGCCACGTCTCCCAACTTAAGAGGTGGGGTTAGCGAAGGAAGAGGGAACCAGGTTCAACCCTAAAGCAAATATGGGAACTTTTAGAACTCTCCTGCTGGATTTCCAAGGAGTTACTTCTTCCCAGAGAATGGGGAACCTCCAGATCAAAGAGTAAATGTTCAAATTCCTCACTACAGTTCAGGACTCATTATTTTGGCCTAACACCGAAAGTCTTTGAGTTCATCAGCATGAAAAATAAATTTGCACTGGATTTATTCAGTATGTGATCCAAGCATATTTGTGGAGAAGATAAGGCTCTGATGATGCACAGTTTGTTCTAGCCAAGCCACCAACTGGGAACCAGAGGCAGAAGCAAGGACTGTGATTCCCTTTCATCTTTTGGACAAAGCTCCGTATACTGCACATTCACACGCAGAGCTAGCATTTGAAAGCATCCAATATTCCCCTTGTTAAAATGGAATCCCACTGGCTAGCTAATTGATTCACAAGTCAGCTAACTAATTCCATACTAACAGCTTACATGAAAATTAATGAAACACATCCATGGCTCCATTATGTTTCACTTGTGACAAACTTTCTTTAAAGAAAAAAAAAAACAAAACAAAAAGGAGAGAAGAGCTGGGGCTTCATGAAAAGGAGAATGTCTGGACCATCGTCCTGGGCTGGAATGCACCCATGGCCAGAAGCATTCCTCAGACCGGCCACCCTGCCAAGTCCCGGGGAAGCCGGTTCTCTGAGGCAGGAAAGAAATCCCACAGGTATCCTGTGACCAGACTGACCAGAGCTCAGAAGGCAGCGTGGTTTGCAGCTCTTCAGGGCCTGCTCAGGATGGGGAAAATCGGTTCACATGGATTACTGTGCACTTCACAGCTTCACACTCCGTCCTGCTGTGGAACCCACATTTGACTCGCCTTGAAACGCCAGGGGGAGGCCAGGGATCCCTGTATGGTCTGCCCCCTCCTCCCAAGTTGGACTCCATAGCAGCAGTTTATTTCTTCCAAATAGATGAAGGCATGCGTGACAATCAAGGCTCAATGCCCTGATCTTTCTCTTGACCTGGTTCCCTTCTCTCAACACTTTGGTGGTCGCCTCTGTACTGATGGTTCCCAAGCCGTCATCTTCAGCCCCAGTTCAAGCAGCCCTCTGCCTTCTGGCTGTCGCCACTTGTGTGTTTTCTTGAATACCTCTCAATACGTGCAAAAGCATTCCTCATTGTGTCCCATGAAGTAACTCTCCTGCTTGGTTTCCTAACATCTTCCATGGCACTGGATCCCTGAACCAGTGAGTGACCTTTTACCTTCATTCC
Source organism: Tonatia bakeri (assembly GCA_004024845.1). Taxonomy (NCBI): domain Eukaryota; kingdom Metazoa; phylum Chordata; class Mammalia; order Chiroptera; family Phyllostomidae; genus Tonatia; species Tonatia bakeri. The sequence goes on along the minus strand of PVIA01000604.1, from coordinate 273,660 downwards.
TCGCTTACTTACTGCTCATTAAACATCAAGGGACAATCAGATGCCCCCTGGAGGAATCTGGCCATTGTTCTGACAGTAGTGGACATGGCAGATTCTTGACTACATAACTACACGATCAAGTGTTTTTGGAAAATTATGCTGACCTCAGTCTCACATCATCTTAACACATCTCAACCATTCATTACCTCCACTTCCATCATTTATTTATCTCACAAGTACTTAGAAAACATTTACTATGTGTCAGGAACTGTTATAGGTATTTTACAAATATTAACTTTTTAAGTCTTCGTAACAGTCCTGTAAGGAAGCCACTGTTATTACCCTCGCTTTCTGGATGAAGGATAAGAGGCACAGACAGCATGGTCACCTGGCCTGGCTAGCCTGATTACCTTGCTTTACTCTAAATATTAGGGGTTTTTTCCCCCATGATCCTCCCGGTCTCATCATCTGTTGCCCCAAATGCTAAAATGCTCTTTTCTCTGTCCCTACTTCACAAATATGTGCTGGTCTCCAGGACCCCTCAGAGTCACACCCCCCCCATGAAGACCCAACTGGTCCAGTTCACATTGCTCCTTTCCTTCTTTGGAAGTCTCCCCTCTTTCTGTCTGTATGATATCTGAGCTACTGCTCACAAATTTACTTAACTGTCATATTTCGCAACTACACTAGAAGCTCCTGAAGGTCAGTGGTCAGCAAAATAATCTTTCTATCTTCCTCTAAAACTAAGTAAAAATATGGCTGGTTCTCAGTAACTATTATTTAAGTAAATCAAAAGTGGTAAGTATTGCTATTATTCAAGAAAACAGAAGAATAAAAATGAACTAAAGGTGTTTTTTGCAGCTAGCATGAATATCTATTTTTCTCTGTTCAGTGAGAACAGCATGTTATACATATTTGTGGGTAGAAATGCTATTTTCTTGTTTTCATTAGACCAAGGGTCAATAGCTATGACCTATGGTCCCAACTTGTCCCAGGACCAGGGTTTGTAGATAAAGTTTCACTGGCACAAAGTCATGCACATTTATTTGTGTATTGTCTGTTGCAGCTTTCACACCACAAGGACAGAGCTGAGCATTTGCTATAGATTAATTTTCTTGTCACTCCCTGTATACTTTTCAAGTTACACATCTTCCTGTGGTTTGGGATCAAAATCAGAGTAAACATAATTTTCTCTGTATCACAACACAGTTGTGGGTACACTCAAAAAGAGTAGCCAGGGTAGTGTGCATTGGAAAGATTTTTTTTTTCTTTTTATAAAGTTTCTCTTGAACCTTGGTGTCCCACTGTAATTTACATCTTTGAATGTTTTACACAGTTCTACAAAAACATTAAGTCTCAGTCATTGTTAGTGGCCTGCTTGCTGTTAACTAGACTTCCCATGCTGATGGAGGCAAGAAGAGAGGTGGGTAATAAAATTGGGTAACCCATAAGCACTTTTGCCAGGTTTCAGAAGGCAGGTAGAGAAAGCATTTAGCTCTCGTGGGTGGGTATCAGGGTGGTTTTTCTGTTTGTTTTTATTGTTGTTTTTTAATCAAAGTCATGTCAGGGAGAGCAGGCCTTCTCGTTAATCATAAATAATAATGCAAAGCAATCAGTTGGTGAACTAAAACCACATATTTTCAATATAGGGATAAAATGACTTGAACTTTTTGGGGTTCAGCTTCATTCTTGGCTTCCAGGAACCACAGCTGTGGGAGTGAACTGGCTGCCTTGCCCCTCATTTCTGAACCCCACTTCTAGGACCCTGCCTAATAACCAGTCCAGTCCTATGACCGTGTGACCCTAACAGTCCTTTGGAGTTGTGACGCTGATAACAGCCCAGTGTTTCTACCGCCTGCTGACAGGTTTCCTCAATGTTGACAGCCGGCTCAACCCCCTCAAAGCTCCAAACAGCCTTTGCTCCCGGACTTTCTGTCATCATGTCAGCACAGTGTCCTGGGGTTTTGACCCTACACCACGCAATGATTATCCTGGCTACTGCCCCAGTCGAGCTAATCACCTGCAATGGGAACAGCCCTGTGCGCAGCGTGGTTTTCCATCTGGCCCTCGCTCATCTGCCCTGCCCCTTGCACTGGACTGGAGATTGGAAATGAAGGGAAGGATGATAGTTCTAAATACTCACGAAGTCCTCTTGAGTATCATACTGTTTGACAGTCACAAACCTGGTGCATTTATAGCCAGAGTCCAGTAATTTTCCCAATGTTCACTTTATACTGAAATTTAAAGGCCCTGAGGACAAGCTGCCTTTCTGCTCAGAAATCACATTCAACAACTTTGTCATCACAAAGGGGAAAAGCCAACAAATATCTATGGCTTTTTCCTGGTTAAGTGAGTATCAATATGTTAGCATTTAAAAAATATTCATTTAATGTTTTCAAATGCAGACTCTTGTCTATGACTCTTTTAAAAACAATTATACATATATGTGCACACACATGTACACGTGTATGTGTACACATTCCATATGTCATTGTTGGTACTAGCCTGTGGACCTTCTCGCAGCTAATCACTGGGTTTGTCCCTGGCCAATACTTACATAATAACTGGCTAAGAAAGGGAAAAGGATGAGGGAGGGTAAGAGAGATTACTTGACAATTTCATGGGAAGGAAACACTTCCAGAGCTATAAAACAGCATAATTATATTATGAGGAATACAAATCTTAAGAAACAGAAAAAAATATTTATCTAATATTCCATACAGGTAAGTGAGAAGTAGGAAAGGTGGATTAAAATCATCAGAGAGCTAGACTGCATTGGTCAGGGACACACTGTCAGTGGTGACTCGGTCTGCCGGGGGGTCAGTATGCAAAGGTTCTGCTCTGTGTGAAAGGGGGAGAAAAAAGGGTAGTTTGATAGGCTAACAGAAGTATATTTAGAACTGATAGTATGTTAGAAATGAAGCAAAGGAGGCATAGCAAAATCTATTCCAAAATAAAGAACTGTAGAAGAAATTTGAAGAGAATGTGATGATAAATGTATTTAAAGAGGTAATAAATCTACTCAGAATCAAGTCATTACATTACATTTAGAATATTCTGGGGAACTGTTTAGAGTCAAGCACTTGATTAAGAAAGTTGCAAGAAAAGTTGCAGCAGCTTTTACCCAATTGTAGGCTCTATTAAGTGGATGGGAAATAGAAAAATATGACAGAGTAACAAAAGTTCTACTCTGTAGTGCATGAAAAGTCAAGTAAATTACACAATTGTAGGCTCTGTTAAGAGGGTAGGAAATAGAAATATAAGACAGAGTAACAAGAGTTTTACTATGTGGTACACAAAAGCCAAATAAATCACAAAAATAAAAAAAAATTACATCTAGTAGTATGCATTCATGGCTATTCCAGAATCCATCAGTTAGATAAAAGGAGTGTGTATATCCAATGTACAAATTCAGGTTATACTTTAAAATTAGCCAGTATTCCACTATCAATGTAAACGAATGTTTTCTCCCCAACATTCTTTATATTGGAGAGTTTGAAATGAACAGTTTTGAAGAAGGAGAGATTTCGAATTTGCAATGCAGAATACGGAAAAGGAAAAACAGAATAGCTTTGGGGTCTTGTATTTCCACATAGTAAGAAAAGCAATGATGCTCTTTTAGCCGGAAAGGTAATTTGTCATAAGGGCCACACTGCAATAAATATATGATGCACCCAAATGAAATCATTAATCAGAAAGTAATTTAGGAAGAGAAGATATATTCTAACGCCTGGTTCTTAAATCCTTTAGGTCAGTGAAAACTTCCTATGATCTCTATTTTTCATGTTGAATCATATCACAATCTCATAAACATTGATAACATTAACGATGAAAAATTCAGTATCAACATATTCCTAGAAAGTGTTAAGAGCCAATCTGCTTGGGTTCAAATGCTGGCTCCTCCTTTCCTAGTTGTGTGACCTGAGACCAGTCACTTAGTCTCTTTAGGCTCAGTTTTCCCATCTGTAAGATGAAGATAATGATGGTCCTGTCTTTAGAGTGAGTGAGTGAGGAGTAATGAGTGAGGGACACATGAGCTTATCTTTTTGAGGTATTTAGAACAGTGCCTGGCACATAATCAGTACTACGTAAAGGCTTGTTATGTAAATATTTACTGAGTATTGACCGCCCTAAAAGAGTCAACAATGGCTAAACCACAGTTATGAGCCACACAAGCTAACTTACAAGCTTAAGCCTTTACTGATTTTTAAAATTTATATTCTAGGTCCTGTAAGTAGGCCAAAAACATTGAACACAGTGATTATGCAAGGTGCTTCATCTGTCTGTCTTAAACCATAGCATACGAACTCCTTGGATCACTTCCTCAAAGATTAGGAGGTTCTTTTGCAGGTGGCTGGGTAGGGTCTGCCTGCTAGTCTCCAGTCTTCCACTGTCTAAGATTCTCTGAGTTAGAAACAAAAATCATGCTTTTAAAAGGCAGAAATTGGAGCTTCAAAAGACTTCTTTCAGGAAAAAAAGAAAACACAGGACAGATAAGAGGAAGGAAGAGTTCTCTTGACTTTGGCTTTCACACTCATTTCCTTTTCCTGGTTGATCCCTGACTGTGCCCTCCCTCAGACATATGAAGTTCATTCCTGAAGAAGAGTGGATACAAGAGGATAGTCTGCGGTGGTAGTGAGTCTGGTATCCACTCCCCGGAGTTCTCTGGGGCTGATCAGAAAATAATCTGAGACTATTGTAAATAATTGGCAGAGGTATTTTCTTCTCTCCAAGCCAGCTGGCTCCCTGAAGTACAGTGCAAAACTGGTGATTCCCAGAGCAGGCCAGGACCCTAGAAGTGAGTGCTAATTAGACAGTGTTGAATGAGCCAGCAAGTGAGAGTCCCAGGCAGTGCAAAGTGCCTCTGTGTGTACCAACCTGAGGCCTGAACCTGTGTAATGAGGCACTGTTCCCCAAGGAAATAAGTTACTGCTAAGCTTGGATAGGAGGAAGTATCTAAATATATTGAGGATAAAAAAGCATGTTTTTGGATGAACAACCGAAACTGTCTTGTTTTTTTCTTATCTGTGGAGCGGGGTAGCTTTGAGGGTCTCCACAGTCTCTGTCACCACTGATACTCTCTGTGTCTATGCATCAGACCCATTGAAATCCACTGGGTTTGTCTCCTTATTTCCACCTTCCAACTTCTATTGTCACCCAGGTGCCTTGTCATCACTTACCCCTTTCTACTTAAAGCTACATGCCTTGGGTCCCGTTCTCTTATAGTCAGAATCTGAGTGATGCAGAAACACACTGATCTTTGTTGATAATGTTAATGAAGAAGGTCAGAGGTTATTCCTCTAGGTCAAGGTAGCATTCCTGTATTTTTCCTGAACCTTCAGTCCCTTTACCACATTTAGCTTGGGGCTGTGACTCTACTTTAGTCCAAGACAGCAGAAGGCTTGTGTCCAGGCTGGCGTAGGGAGCAGCAAAGGGTGTGCAGTGGTGCTTGCAGTGTTCTCCCAGCACACTCTGAGAGTGTTACTGATTCTCCTCAACATCCATCTTCCCCCAGCCACACTGAGACTTACTGTGTAGCTTTCATCTTCGTAAACGCTGCTAAAAAACCCCTTGGCTGGTCTCCTCTCCCTCCTACAATTTTCTTGTTAAACCTTGATTGGGCCCTCTCTCTATGTGAGATTGTGGAGATTGTGTGTGTCCTTCCATGATTTTCAACGATCCTCGGCCACTGGCATGTAAATATTTAAAATGGAGGAAAATGTTGTTATTTATGCTCATTAAATAAGCTGTGGTTGGCTTGGCTGAAGTTAGTGCACAGAGAGTAACCAAGATACCAGACAGGGAGTCCAAATTACCAGTGTAACTGGAATATTTAAAATATAAAGAAACTAAGCAACATTTTAGTAAATCAGATCTAACCCTATATATAGAAAGGATATATACATCATTTTGAAGTGGGTGGTTTAACATTTGAAAATCAATGTAATTCACCATATTTTAGAAAGCTATAAGGTCATTGCAATGGAGGCTGTAAAAGCATTTTATAAAATCCAACATCCTGATAAAAATTCTCTGGAAGTTAGTACTAGGAGGAAACTTCCTCAACCTGATGAAGGTTTCCTGCAAAAAACTGCAGCTAACATTATAGTTAATAGTGGAAGGCTAAATGTCTTCCCTTTAATATCAGGAACAAGGCAAGAAAATCTGCTCTCACCATTTGTACTTAACATTTTATCAAAGGCTCTGCCACTGCAAAGAGGTAATAAAAAAGAAATAGCATGCATCAAGTTTGGAAAGAAGAAGCGAAACTATGTTTATTTGTAAACAACTCTAGAGTCTACATAGAAAGTTTGATGGACTTTACAAAAAAAGCCACTAGAATTAATAAGTTTAGCAAGGCTGCAGATTGCAGGGTCAATATACAAAAATTTATTGCATTTCTATACACCAGGAATGAATAATCAGAAACTGAAATTTAAAAACTCATTTTTAATAACATAAAAGTACAAACCCCTTAGGAAAAAATACAATAAAAAATGTGCAAGACATCTACTCTGAAAACCACAAGCAAAGCTCAGAGAAATTAAAGAAGACCTAGGAATGGAGCAGTACTTTGCTCATGAGTCAGAAGACTCAATATTCTGAAGGTGTTAATTCACCTCAAATTGACCTATAATCTCAATTTAAATCCCACCAGATTTTTTGCTAGAAATTTACAATCTGATTCTAAAATTCAGATGAAAATGCAAAGGACCTAGAATAGCTAAAACAACTGTGATGTAGAATAAAAGTGAAGGGCTAATAGAACCTGACTTCAGATGTACTATAAAGCTCTAGTAGTCAAAACAATATAGTAATGGCCTAAAGACAAAAAAAAAATGAACAGAATAAAGAGGCCAAAAATAGACCCACACATGTACAGATAACCAATTTTTGACAAAGTTACAAAGGCAACTTAGTGGAGAAAGGATAATCTTTTCATAAAATGATGCTGTAATACCTGGATATCCATATACAAAACAAACAAACACATCAATCTATACCTCATACCATATACAAAAATTAACTGAAAATAGATAATCAGTCTAAATCTATAACATGAAACAATAATATATATGGCTGGAAGGAAACAGGAGAAAAGCTTTCTGAGCTAAGATTAGGCAAAATTTCTTATATATAACATCAAAAGCATGATCCATAAAAGATCATTCTGACTTCAACAAAATTAAAAACCTAGTTGTCACTGTTGAGAATGAAAAAGCAATCCACAGGCAAGGAAAAAATATTTGCAAAGCACGTATCTGATAAAAGACTTGTATCCAGAATATATAAATAATAAACTGTAATAAGAAATGAGAACACAATATAATTAAAAATAGGAAAAGCATTTGAATAGATTCTTCACTAATGAAGACATACAGATGTCAAATAAGTACATGAAAAGATGCTCTAATCACTGGTCATCAAAAAAATACAAATTAAAACCCCAATGAAATACCAGTACACACCTATTAATACAGTTAAAATTAAGAAAAACTTATAATACCAAATACTAGCTAGGATGTAAAAGAACGGAACTCTCATACACTGATGGTGGGAAAGTAAAGTGATGTAACATTTTGGAAAACAATTTGGTAGTTTTAAAAAAAGTTAAACATTCATCTAGCACATAACTTGGGTGTTCTACTCCTAGGTTTTTATCCAAGAGGAAAGCATTAAGTCCATCCAAGTACTTGTGCAAGCAGCTTTGTTAACAATGAAAAACTGGAAATGATTTAAATACCTACCAACAACTGAATGCATCAACCAACTGTGACATATATCATATGTATAGATATACATATCATATATAGTGTATATATATCATGTACAGGTATATAATATACATCAGAGACATGCATGTGTGTATATATATGGAATGGAATCTTACTCATCAGTCACAAGAAATAAACTATATACATGTATATAATACACATGCATGTATATGTATGTGTGTATATATATATGAAATGGAATCTTATTCATCAATCAAAAGAAATAAATTATATACATGCAATACAACATGGATGAATTTTAAAATAATATGCTGAGGGAAAGAAGGCAGACAAGAAAAAGAGTACATACTGAATGATTCCATTTATGTAAATCTCTAGAAATTGCAACTAAATGTATGGTGATAGAAAGCAGATCAGTGTTTACCTAGAAGCATCAGGTGGCAGGTGGAATGGATTACCAAGTGGTAGGAATAAACTTTTTTGAGAATGATGGATGCATTTTTTCTCTTGGTTGTGGTAATAATGCCAAGGGTATATACATATGTCAAAACTTACCAAATTTTACCCATTAAATATGTGCTATTTACTGTATGTCAGTTAAACCTTAAAAATGTTAAAAAGTTATCCAAAATAAAAAAAGTCTATTAGGATGTTAACAAGTTAGAAAAACGCAGTGACTTTGCAGGATGGCAGGGAATTGGGTTGATCACATGGAAGGAGCTTCTGGGGCAAGTGGCAAAGTTCTATTTCTTGATGTGGGTGGTGATACCCAGTGCCTGCTTTATATTCCTTCATTATATATGCAAATTATATAATAAACTATATTTTAGAATTATTAAGCCATGTATTTGTTTTGCATGGTTTTCTATATCTGGGTTTTATTTTACAATGAAAAGATTTTTTTTAATCCTAAAAAAATAGGTAAGAAAATAATGGCTTGAGAGGAAGAGACACACAAAATGTGACTCAGCTTATGATAGGCACATTTCCAACTCTATTCCCAGGGCTATACAATACTGAGGAAAAGGAAATTGAAATGATACGTGGTTAAATTGAAAATGAAGTTAAATAGACTTGTTGAAGGGCTGGAGCATTTAATGAACATTTCCTAAATGTTGGAGGGGAAGCTAACTAAATGCTATCTGAAGTTGGGCGTGTACCTGTGACCTTTAAGACTTGAGTGGGAGACAGGCAGTGGGGTGGGTGGGGAGGCAGGGCGGAGCTCAGCAGATGCCATTGAAACTAAGAAAGAGATATTAATAAGAAAGAAAGGCAAGGGGCAAAAGATCAGCAGGTCACGGCTTATCCTAGATGCAATTCATTATGGGGCGGTCTATGATGGTGGTTTCCAGCACAGGCTATAGAGTCAGATTATGTGGGTTCATGTTTTATTCTACAGACATTCAGACATGTGCTTGTCTATTGTCTGCCTCAGTTTCTTCATTTTAAGGTAGTGACTGACAGTGGTGTCAAATGTGTGAGAATTAAATGACAATGCCTGACACACAGTAGGCATATTACCTATTATTTCAACTTTTTAAATTTGTAAATTTCAAATCTTAGTAGTTAACTAAAGAAACATGTTTTTCTTTCTTTCTTTCTTTTGTAAACCTTCATTATTTTATCCCAGCCTATTTCTATGGCTTAGCATGATAAAAACCTACCAGGAGCTCCTGCCAGGAAATCCATTTAGAATATGTTTTCATCTGGGGCTTCTTCAGACATTGGCCCTTTGATAGACAGTGGGCAGGGTCAGGTTTTCAAATCATACATGGCTTTATAAACAGTTATTCATGTAAGGCAACAATTTCTGGTACTTACATATCAAACAATAGTTACTTCATTTGTTACTGCTATTTTCTAATGATCCTCTTATATTCGGAATTTTTAGAATGTCACAGAGACAAAGACAAGCCGGTACTGAGCCCTCATAGACAGGATGCGCCATTTTGAAACAATGACTGCTAAGGAAAAATATAAGCCCATTAACCATCCAGCCCTGGCTGGGTAGCTCAGTTGGTTAGAGCATCATCCTGACACACCAAGGTTGCGGGTTCAACCCCTGATGAGGGCACATACAAGAAGCAACCAATAAATGCATCAAGAAGTGGAACAACAAATTGATGCCTTTCTCTCGAATCAATAAACTAAAAAAAACCCCACCAAAAACCATTTCCCAAATGTCCAGCCAGTGACAGAATCCATATACAAGAGCTCATACTCCAAAGAGAGTGACTTATCTACCTTCTATCCCTCCTTTCCTTCTTCCTTCTTTTCTTCATCTTTTAGTTTTTGGTATGCCACTTAACTGGTCTTTTATTAACTCTGTTTAGTAATTCATGCAGTACATTTATTGAGACCTGCTAGTGCTAAGTCCTGGAAATGCACAGATGAATGGAATGTCTGTTTCCTGCTTTTAAGAAGCCTGCCCTGACTGGGTGTTAGAGATTCCAGTTTGCACTATGGACGTGTGTCATTCACAGAGAGAGGAACTGTCTATCTGTAGGCTTCTAACTTAAAAGTTTCTGTAGACAAGATGGAAACTTAGCTCCAGGACTCTGAGTGAGTGTGGTCATCGCAGTCTTGGGTGTCATTAGTCTACCGCCGTTTGGGCTATTTTGAGGATGTTCAGCAATTATCAATCCCATTTACAAAGTGAGACTTGAAAAATACATGGAAGAGGAGGTATGCAATTAATATGAAACTAAGAGCAAAAGTCATGTGGAAGCTAGAAGAGAGAGAAAATGGCCAGTGTCATTTTGTGTAGACTCAGTTGGTGCTAACCCATTAGTGCGGCTTGGGGTTAGGAGGCTAGAAGCTCAGCGACCTCCCTAGGTCACTTGCTGACTCTATAACCTTAAGTAAGCTACCACCCCTCTGTGTCTCCGTTTCCTTATCTGCAAAGTGGGACTAAAAATAGTGCTGACTCACAGGGCTTTTGTGACGGTTGCAGGCTCAGCACATACTAAGTATTATTAATAATAATGCCCAGGAGAAAAGAGTGTATATGTCAATCAACCACAAACTGTCAGAACCTGCCTGTGCTGGTATTATTACTATTAGCAGAAAGGTTTATAAATGGGAAATATGTTTCTTTTACAAAAATATATACTGCTTTCCTTTCCAACACCAATATATCCTAAATACCACTTCAGGGAGTCCATCTTGATTAGCAAGTTGTGTGTCAATGGCATGCTACTGCTGCCTTCCCAGTGTCCAGGGGATGTGCGGTGGACTCTGGGGACAAACTGACAAGAGAGACTTCACAACAGCCAAGGACAGCCTTGTTTTTGGGAAGAGGCGACCCAAGCTACAATCTAGGGAAGTTGGTAGAGGGAAGGAGGGAGCCCCTGAGGAAACCAGGTGGTAGAGAAACCCAGCTGGGTGTGTTTGGGGGGTGAGAATGAGTGCAGACAGGGCGTCATATGTCCAGGGTTAGGAACAATCCCGCTGTAAAGAACTGGACTGCACCACATTGATTCACTGTGTACAGGAGGGCTGTGCTGGGCCTGGTGATCTTTGGAGAAGGAAGGGGTATTTGTGATGTGTGAATGTACAGGTGCATGCGCTATATTCCTCTTGGGGAGAGGCAGTATTGAGCAACTACCAGGTAAGCAGGACCACACAGTAGCGAGGCTTGTTGTTTCTTTTGGGCTCTAAGCAATTGTAAGTTTTTTTTTTTTTTCAGGCAAAGAGAGAATAAGTGTATTATGTTCTAATTAGGCCTATAAAATATGTCATAATGAGCTATGCTTTGAATATTGTGCAATAGGAGGTAGTCACAAATTTTTTAATATTTCACACACTTATAGCTAGGGATTCTTGCAAATGCATGCCAAAGGTAGACACTTATCACATTTCAAATGCAATAAAAATTTGTATTTTTGAGGTAAGAATTCAGAGACTTTTGCAGGAATATCTATTTGCATTAATGGTTTCAGAGACTAAGTTTTGATTTTTAGGAACTTGTTAGTTGGTTCCTGAACTTCTGGCTATATTTGAGTTTTTACAGAAAGTGGGGTTTCCATAGAACTTTGGAAATGTTCATGGAGCATTATAGAGAACCACTTGATTTGGGAAATAGTAGAAAAGTCCACTTCAATGGAAAAAGGCAGAAAAGTATAGTAAGAACGGTGCTTTATGTATGCCAGGGACACCTCTTTCCCAAAGGAAGGTGCAAAGCCAAGGCGAGTACTCAGCTTCCATGGGGTCAGTGATGAGGCACGTGTCTCAGGCCCATCTCTGTAAGCACTTGTCAAATCAGCAGGCAGTGCAGAGAGCTGCTGGCAGTGCTGCTCAGGGATTATTGATTGTGAACCTCCCACAGCCCAGCACTGGTCTCAGAGCTGAGGAGGGCACACAAGAAGCACAGGGCATGGCCTCCACCTGAAGGGATATGCACCTCTTTGTTTTAACTAAGCCTTTGAAATTGCACCAGCCCTTGAACTAAGCTTGTGGGCAATGTGAATCTGATTACCAGGAAGGGCACAATTTTAAACAGCCAGTTCAGGAGTATATGCTGACTACATTTAGTGATACAAAGAACCCCTGTGATTGGTCTGCCAATTTGTTAATTTCTCTTTCCCTGGACCTCTTTGACCTTCATGTATGACCCCTCTTCCCTAAACCCCACCCTCTGTCTCCCACAGAGGCAGTGGAGTTTAACATCAAATAAAGCAAGAGTAGGTTTTGGATGCCTGCCTGTGCTTCCCATGGATGCTGCTGAAAGCTTTGCACAGAGAAAGAAACTTGTGCAGGGCCTCATTTGAGAGAGGTGAAATATTTTAATGGCAGTGTTTATGTTCTCAGTCTGTGGAAAATTCAAAAGAAGCAAGATTTTACATCAAGCTTTGAAATGAAAAATATCACCCACTCAATGGAGACACAAATTTCATCCCTTCTGCCCTCTGGCCCTCTCAACGTTATTAGTGTCCCTCTAGATTTTCCTGCTCTCCTTGAGATTTCTGAGTCACCACCAAGGGAGACCCAATGTGATGTCTGGCCAAGTTTTGCAGGTTTAGCATTCTCCAGAAAAGCAAATTTAAAAGGTTTCTTTTCAGAGTTCCCTCGGCTCCTCAGACAGTCTGGAGCAGACACTGTCCTGGGACCGTAAGGAGACACCAGGCCTGGAGCCGGCAGGGGGGAGTTTAAAAGGGCGACTCCGGCCATGGGTGGTGACTTTGAACCCGACCAGACCCTGCCCCTCACAGACTGAGGCAGAGCCCCGGACTCCAGGCTCAGGCTTAACCTTCCATGTTTTGCTCTTTGAGGGATTCAAGCCTGCAGTTCCCAATCCTTTTTTCTCTCCCGAAAGATGGGAACTTACACAGACAAAGCAAATTTTTCAATGTCAGTGTAAGGACAGTTTTAACAAATGTCCCTGGATTCCTCCTCGTGGGCCGATGTGCGCACATGCATGCTCTTCCAAGATTAAGTGCTTGGAAATCGGATTTATAGAAGCCAGGAGAACAGCTCATTTCTAATAATTGACAGGGTTAAAATAGATGTTCTTCACTGGAAAAGTCACCAATACACACTCAAACAACACACATACCATTCAAATTAGCTGCCTTGGCTGGACTTATTTTATATTAATTTAGTCTGTGCTCTCCAAAAATTGAGTCCATATTACACTCTAATAAAAACAATGTTAATAAATAGATTGTATGCATGTGAATCATGAACATACAAGAGTATAAACATTTGTAAGAAACTTTTTGGAAACCTATTGTCTTAAGTCTATCAAATGGAATATATCTTTCTTCCTTCTACTCCTAACCTTGATCTTTATTCCAATATCCAATCTGCCATGTTTTAGAGCTAAGTGTCCCTGGGGCCATCACACATAGAAGAGCTTAGCTCTTCCTTCTTCGACACAGTTTTCAGATGCTACACTTTGGACAAGCTAGAGTCTGCCTGTGAGGTGTGCGGCTCCCAGGGTAGGGTGTGGTCGTGGCTAGGCGCATCCAATGAGAGTTGCTCCACCTCATTCACGGGGGATACATTTTGAGACCCCCAATAAATGCCTGAAACCACGAACAGTACCAAACTGTATATATTTTTCCCCATATACACATACATATGGTAAGTTTAATTTAGAAATTAGGCATAGTAAGAGGTGAACAACAATAAGCAATAATAATTAAGAAGAACTCTATCAATATAATAGAAGTTATGTAAATGTGGTCTTTCCCTGTCAATGCCTTTTCCAACTTAACTGAGCTCTTATCGTGCACTGGGGCCATAACTTTGATATGCAACAGCAAAACTAGCACAGACTTCTTTTTCTTCTATCCTTTTTCAAGGATAGAAGATTCATTTTTACCATAAATTTTAGCAACCTCAGCATAAGATCTTTTTCTTTTCCTATGAAGTGGAGCACTTTCCCTTTCACTCAAAGGAAGCACTTTACGGTTCCCCTCCGGCATTTCGGAATCCCAGCATCACTCCTCTTGTACTTTGGGGCCTTTATTAAGTAAAACAAGGGTGACTTAAACACAAGCACTGCATCTGATAACTGAGCTGACTACTCAGTGACTAACAGGCAGGGAGCTTATGAAGCACAGATAAGCTGGACAAAGGGATGATTCACACTGGGGACAGGGCAGAGTGGGACAGTGTGAGATTTACACTGATCAGAATGACATGCAATCTAAAATGTGTAAATTCTTTACTTCTGGGCTTTTCTATTTAATATTTTCAGACTACAGTCAACCACGGCTAACTAACTGAAAGCGCAGAGTGTGAAACCATGGATGGGGAGGACTATTGTATGTACTCTCATGTGTTGCAAAAGAGCTATGTCCAAGATCAACAGAGATACATATAAGGGAATGGTGAGTTCTCATGGAATGGGGATGGGAGAAGTCAGGCAAACTTCATGGAGGGGGTGATATTTGAGGTGTGCCTTGAAGGATGAATAGGAGTTTTCCAAAAGGACAAATAGAGGAAAATGGGGAACATTTTAGGTGATTACAGTATCTATGGAAGTCTGAACCATGCTGGGTATGGTAACTGCTGGGCAATGGGTGCAGACAAGCCTTGAAAGACGGGGCTGTTGTAGCATGAAAACCAGTGCTGGACTAAGGTCTTCTGCTGTGGGTATGGGGATATCCAGAGGCAGAGTCATATGATGGGATCAGAGACAAGGAGTGATATAAACAATGTTATGGCTAAAAGCAGCTGAGATTGTATTCAGCAGCCTCTTAGTTGACAAAAGTGACTCATTCTGAGGCATGGTGACTTATCCCCAAGACCCTTCAGGTGGTCAGTGGAAGGACAGGGCCAAACCGATTCTTGTGCTTCCAAGTCCAATACTCTTCCCCTAACCGCAACCATCACACTACACTGCCTCCCAGCCTAGCCACTACTCATGTCCAACAATGGCCCGACTTTCTCAAGAAATGGGTTCCTACTTCTTGATGCGTCCCAGCACAAGCTGAATGTTACCTGTCAAGGGTGCTGCTAAGGAGTGTCTGTGATGGGCAGGGTGTTGGACTGGATAATCTCTCAGACTGCTTTCAAATCTATGTTGCTCCAATTTGAATTTTGGAAAGAAGCTGAGGATTAGGGTTGTGTTGAATAGAGTTCTAATATTCTGTAAAGGGAAGACTAGGAACATAGGAACAGTGGGTGGCATACGAAGTTGGTGAAGGAAACTCCTTAGTAGTTTCCCATTTTCTTAATAGGCCCCATCACGTTTGCTATCAGTAGTGTTACGGTGGTACCTCACTCCTGCACCTCACATTTGGCAGGAGCCAGGGCTGTGCTGGGTGGGGAGAGCACTGTCTTTCTTTTGTGGTCCCTCCCCTGCCAACTAGAATCTGTGATAGTCCTACAGAAAGGGATTGCGTCCATATGGGTGTGCCCTGAGTGATGGCAGAATGCCACCTGGAAATAGTCACAGAACAGATTATAAAAACACTCAAAGCATTTTCATTCATTTTGGCCTATGCCAAGAAAAGACTCGCCCTCCTCTCCTCGCCCGCACCCACCACACTGAAAAAATCCACATACCCGTTAGTAATTCAGCCATTTATTTGGCTCACAATCATAGGAAAAGGGTTGAATTGCTTACCTCACTGGTGGCATATCCAGATCCTGAATCTACATTGAAAAGAATGTACAGTACAGGATTTCCCTCATTACCAGTGAACTGTAGATGACAAATTCATTAATTAAATGTTATTTTTTGGCTCCTGGTATGTCTGTTCTTTGGGAAAGCGATTAAAATCTGTGGGACACAGTAAACTGACCTGCAAAGCCAGAACCCACTTCCTCAGTGTAAGCTGGCTCTGAACCTCCTGTCCATGGAACTCTAAGTTCATCCAAGACAAAACTGTCCGATTGGTGCTCTTGTGACATGGGGGGTCACGCTAGGCCCCCAAGCAGCCATTCTCACTCACATTACCTTGAGCTCTCTTTGGATGCAACTTCTAGTACATTCCTATCCTTGCACCCTTTACCCTGTTAAAATGTGACCACCTCTAACCTCATGTCCTCAGGGCCATGCTCTGATGCCTCTGTAGATGGCTACCAGCTATTTAGATCAACTATCTCCTCCATCTACAACCTTGTCACCACTTCTATTTATTGAATACTTTCTTTTTTAAATCTGTTTTATTTCATTTTCAGTTACTGTTGACATTCAGTATTATTTTGTATTAGTTTCAGGTATACAGCATGGTCGTTAATCATATACTTGTGAAATGATCCCCCCAATAGTTCCAGTACCCACCTGGTGTCACACATACTTATTACACCATTATTGATATAATCCCTATGCTGTGCTTTTCATCTCCATGACTATTTTCTAAATACCAGTGAATATTTTCTATCTGTCAAACATTGTGCTGTGTGTTTTACATATATCATCTCACTTATTCATCACTCTTTTTATCCTAATTTTTCAGATGATTAAAGTAATTTGCCCAAGTCAAAGCTATTAAGTGCTGGAGAAGGGACTCAAACAAGCTTTTTCTGACTCCCAAGCCTGTTTGCCACCACACTGTAACAGAGGACCTGGATGGGAGCCTGCCCACTGTGAAGAATAGTCTTCTTTCTAACTTATATTGGAAATTGTACACCAGACAGTGTATATGCACCTGTTCTAAATGAGGGAAAGTTATCAGATGCAGAAGTGAGGCTTGATACGACATAAAGTCTGAGCCTGCTTGTACGAAGAGGAGGGTAATGAGAAGACCTGATGGAGAAGGTATTTATAGGTGCTGGAGGACAGCAGAGATGTGAGACCCAAAAAGCATGTTAGAGAGAAAGGGGGATTTGGTTCAAGGTGGTGTAGCCTGACTGAGGCCACAGGGGTTGGTCTGAGAAACCTGGAAGGAATTTTTTTTGCCTGATACATGGAGGTCTGTTAGAAAGGGCTGGGA
This sequence comes from Tonatia bakeri, assembly GCA_004024845.1. NCBI lineage: Eukaryota > Metazoa > Chordata > Mammalia > Chiroptera > Phyllostomidae > Tonatia > Tonatia bakeri. The sequence continues at coordinate 256,556 of PVIA01000604.1, read as the reverse complement.
GGAAAGATTCTGAGGGGGGCAGTTTGATCCAGAGGAAAACACTATAAAATATTCCTAAGGGCTAAAGTATAGAGAGACATTTCTAGCCTAGAGAACATATATTTATAAAAATACATTTTATATTAAGTATCATGTAATAACACAGAAATAAATTACCTGTAGGGAAATGATAGAAAGACTTGGTCTTATGTTAAATCACATTGTTCTAATCTAGATCAAGTAACAAGGGCTAGTCACTCCTCTATTCATTCATTCACAAATACAATGTGGGGCAAAGGTAGGTCTACAGTTGTTTATACAGAAAATACAATAATTAATAATAACACCAGGATAAACTTTGTTTTGTGTACTCACAACTGTGAACCCACTTTTACCCACCCTGTATTTATGGGGCACTTCCAATTCACAAAGTGCTATGTTTATGAGAAGATATATAGTAAATACATTCCTTAAAAGGAAATCTGTGGTATCTCCTTCTTTCTGCCAATAGAACTGCTATCACCAGCGTCTGCGAGAATATCAAAGAATGACACGGGTGTGAATTGGGGACAGAGCTCCGAGGCTCTGTGGCTCGCCTCCAAGGACAGGAGGAGGCAAAGTCCTGTGAGAGGCCTGGTCACCCCTGATCTTCTTGTGAGAAGCCCTGTGAGTTGAGTTCCTTTCTCTGGGATTCTGGATTTCTGTACTGGCGCTGAGTGAACAGGAAAACCTTGCCCAGGCTGTCACAGCTCCATGCCCCAGCGTGCATCCTAATCTCTCTTCCGGAGCAGGATCTCCTGGTAAGTGTGTGATTGGACTTAAAAAAAAAGTCCATCACCTACTTCATAGGTATTCAAATCTTTTGAATGTGGCATGGCTTAAAAGAGTCAGATGTGGCTTCAAATCTTACTCTACCCCTTACTCCACGTGTGACCCATGGATCTATAATGGCTCTCAACCTTCATTTCCTCCTAAATGAAAAGAAGATGATATTGTCTACCTCACAGGGTTCTTGAGAAAATGAAATGACAAAAAAAAAACAAATAGAGGATACCCATTAAAGTTATCTGGCACATAATGGGTACGCCATGGAGTCTGGAGATTGCGTCTAAATTCCATGACTATATACTGAAATAATTAATTTTATCTATTCAAACAATGTAATGATGGATTTCCAGCTCTGAGGTTACATATATATCAAAATCTTTGGGTAAAGAATGGCATTTTTATGTTTTAAGTTCAATAATGTATAAATGTTCAGTAAATATTCAGGATGATATTGTGAAGCAACTTCAAAAAATCAGTTCGCCTCTATATGCATTGGAGTCTCAAGTTATCTCGCAATGTTTATGATTATTATGAAATACATTTTCAACGAATCTTTACAACTGCAGTTGCCTTTCTTTTCTTTCCCTATAAACAAAAATCATAATGAGACAAGACTTTCAGAGAATGGAATAAAAGAGCATTACAAAGTAATAAAGCCTAAATATGCTTCATCAGGAAAGGACACCTAGGGTGCTGACCCTCTGCAGGCGCGGGAGGAGGACGGGGGAGACGCGACACCGCTCTGCTGCCCGACAAAGAAAGGTGCCGCCAGTGACACTGTAATTCACGTAAATCAAGTGCGTATGATTTTACCTGGAAAGAATCTCAGTTCAATGTGAGGATAAAGCAGAGACGCAGGAGTGTCCCTACAGAGGAGCACAGGCATCTGGGGGGCTCGCTGGTGAAACTTCCAGGTGGAGAAACGCTGTTGCTCGGATGCCAGGGACAAAGTCTTTAGAAAGCATTGTGGGAAAAATACACTCCATGGAAGTGCGTATTCTAAAATTTTTCCATATGAAGAAGTAAAATCATTTCTTCCTGCTTAGCAGTGTTCTCTTGTATAAGTGCCTTAAGAATGAGAGGAAAGAACTTCTGAGAAGTAGGTTTAGGTTCAAGCTTAACTTTGTGCATGCTTACACTTCAATTCATTCTTTGGTTAAAAGGGTGACGAAAAAATGCATTAGATAGTATTCCAAACATGATGTGGCACAGTTTTCCTCCTTGATGATTCCTCCTGAGCTGAGATGCACTTCTCAGGAAGGGCAAAGCTCAATGGATAAAACAGCAACAACAAAATCGGACTCAATTCTGACTTTCAAAATAGATTTTTAAAGTTATGAGGAAAACAATAGGCATGAGTGCTCTGGATTTCAATTTTAGGAACTAAAGCATCTGAGGGAGAAAAGAGAAGTCTTTTCTTGGTCTCCCACAGCTGGGCGACGAATACCAGACCCAATCTTGGGACACTGAGGCCAAAGAATTTTCCAACATGTGCCTGAGTGAAGCAGATGTTAGACCTGGGTAGGGGGCCATAGTTTTCCTCAGAGGGAGGTAGTAAAAAACCCTCCTGGCTAGGGGAATCTTTTTCTGAAGAAATTTACAGGGGATGAGACTGTGGTTAATTTGCTGCTTGGGTGCCTTTTCAGGTACCCAGCACACACTACTCCCTGTGACTCACGAGGGAGGGAAAGACAGGCATGAAAGAGACAGAAACCTCAGAGAGGTTGAGGAGGAAGCCAAAGTCAGAAAGGCCTCACATAGCAGTCTGGTACTTGGAAGTAAGTCCCTGATCCTCCAGCCAGAGGAGGAAGCCATAGAAGAAGAGCAAAGGGAATCCGTGTGTGTAGACTCTCCATTGGGTCTGTAGTGTCCACAGCCTGAGGCTGGCACAAAGGAGAGTCAGAAGTTTCCAGATGTTCCAGGGAACCTGGGATGAGAAGGCCAAAGATTCTGGAGATCCTGGGGTCATGGTGAGGAGGGCAAAGGATGTGCAGAGTTTGAGGCTGGAAGGCAGAGGTTTGCAGCAGCCACAGGAAGGCTGACGTCCAGAGAGTAAACACAGAGGAGAGTTATGTCAATGGAAGCCAGGTGAGACCAGAAGCCTTTTCCCCTGCAGCCTCAATGTTACATGGCCTCCCTTGGGTTGCAGTCTCCTCCTGCCTTGCAGGAAGAAGGGAAGGCTGGAGGAGTGGGGTCCTCTGAGACTGAGTATTTACCGCAGAAAAATTGAGTTAATCTGCAGAAGTCTCCTGTTTGAAACAGGATGTAACTCATTACCTTGAATAGGTGAGATAAGGACTACTACCTCCCTTTCTGCCAAGTACTGCAAGTTTAGTTAATTCATTATAAATAAAAGTGCTTTTCTGCATGTGAATGGTTGTGAATTTTAAAAAGGTATGTATGAGTGGATTACTGAACTGGAGAACTGGAGAAAGGATAAGATTGGTGGGGCCAGTAAAAGGCAGCATTACATTGTTTTTAAACTTTTAATCTAACAAATAAATTTTCACAGGCCTAGCCCACGGATCTGCAGTCTAGCCTTTTTGTGTATGTGTGTGTGTGAGAGAGAAACTAGGGATTTAAACTATGCACATAGAGGGCATGTGGGAGGGGGAAAAAGTCATTTAAAACCTTTTAAATTTACTGTCCGTGGTTACAAGTTTCCTTAGGAGACATAATATTTTTTTTCTCTCGTCTAAAAAAATAATTTGGACTAACCTCAAAAAAGCTGGGTTTAATGTTTCTCAGACTGTTTCCAAGCAGACTAAAATACCAACAACTTCATATCCACAGGGAGAGGTTTATGGTTCACCAAGTTTGCATGATTCATGCTGACGAGCTTCCATGCCTGAGATGCACGATGTGACTTTTGAGTGCAATGTACGGAACACACATCCCTGAGCTGGGGTTCTTTACAAGGGGTCACTGGTGAGAAAGTGGAGTCACTGACAGGGAGACAGGAGTGAGAGAGCCGGCCATATTTCACATCCATTTCTGAGAGGTGCAAGGGGAAAAGCATTCTGGTAGCAGCTTCAGAAATTGCAGTTAGATCTGTCTCTGAGTCAATAGGTTCAGGGGTTTATTCAAAACCACTCCAAAGCAACAGTTCTGGGGCCTGAAAAGATGAGCTGCAAATATATATATATATTTGTGTATGTGTGTGTGTGTGTGTAATCCTCACCCAAGGACATGCTTAGAGAAGGGAAGGGAGGCAGAGAGACAGTGATGTGAGAGAGAAATATTGATTGGCTACTTGTTGGCACTCGCCCCAACTGGGGAACAAACCTGCAATCTAGGCATGTGCTCTGACCAGGAATCGAACCTGTGACCTTTCAGTTTATAGGACGACGCTCCAAGCAACTGAGTCACACCGACTGGGGTGCAAATATATTTTTTAAATAATATAAAGTCATGAAAATTCATCAGACTAGCTGAGCTATGCTCAATACTATCAGAGTTAGACAATTTAACATATGCAAAAGGGCATTTTAAATGGTTCATATAATTAAATTAAGTTTAGTGAGAAGGATTTATGAATTCTAAGGTAGTATGATAAGATCAGTTACTGTTGCTGTTGCTCTTATTTTCATTTTTAATCATCACTGCTGTCAGCAGCTACAACAGGCCAAAGGTAAACTGGTCACACACCTAATTGTTGTGGTCCATCTGGCAGTGGAGAAGGAGGAGGCTCGGAGGTCTAATTACAGGCACACAGAGATCTGTTTTGAAACATACTTCCTATTAGAAAAAGGTCACAATACTTACTTAAATTGCAAAAATGGCTGTAAGTAAAATAATGAATGTAAGTTGTTCTCATAATAAAATTTTCAGATTATTTCTTAATGTTTCAATTATTATTCCAAATTATTACATGAGCACCTGATGCAACTATGACCCCTAGGCAATGAGGACGCCCTCATATCTAGGCCACTAGCAAAGCAGTCAATGATTCTTTTGGCAGGTTGGCCTTTCAGTTTCCACCCCAAGACATTTCTTTGACTTGGAAAAAATACACTGGAGTTTAGAAGTCATCTAAAACCTCTCACCTTGCAAATAAGAAATCTGAGGAAACCGACATTTCCAGCTAGGTATATTATTTGTATGACTTCACCGTGTCTACTTTCTTACCTGCCATTTCCTCTCCTCAACACCTCATTCAAGTTTTTGTTTCCACCATTCCCTGGAAGCTTCTCTTGCTAAAGCCAGCCAGGACCTACATCTTGCCAAACCCGAAAGATGGTTCTCAGTCCTCATTTTTTAAGGCCTCACAGCAGCACTGACAGAACTGATCACTCATTTCTTCTTGAAACACTTTCCTCATCCGACATCATACTTTCTTGGGTTTCCTCTATCTCACTGGTCCTTTCTCTCCTCTCCTTTGAGATCTCTCAGTGCTGGGGTGCTTCAAGGCCCAGTTCCTAGACATCCTTTCCATGTACATTTGCTCTTTCAAGACATAACAACATGTCTCATGGCCTGAATACTATCTCTTTGGTGGTGCCTCTCAAATTTACAGCACTAGTTCAGCATCTTTGTGATTTGTATTTCCAATGCCTACTTGATATTTCCAAGCAGAAATCTATAATAACACCTCAAACTTCACGTGGTCAAAACAGAATTCTGCATTCCGTTCTATCTCCCACACTGTTCCTCCCTTACTGTACACCACGTCCACAAACACCATCTTTCATCCAGTTCTCAGACACAAACCCAGGATCATCCTCCATTCTCTCTTCCTTTCATCCCAAATATTATCCATCAGAAAACCCTGTCCTATGCATCCTCAATCCCCATTGCTTTGTATGCCCTCTACTGACAACCATCACCCTCACAGCCATCACTTTTGGTCTAACTACAATAACCTACCAAGTGGTCCTCCTTTTTTTCTTCCTACGTCCAGTCTATTCTCCATGCAGCAGCCAGAGAGAGATTTTAAAAATTAAATATGACCACATAACACCCTTGCCTAAGAACTTGCTGTAGTTTCCTACCATACTTTGAATAAACACCCAGCTCCTTATCCTGGCCTATAAGTTTTCTGTTTATTTCTCCAGTTTCATCTTTCATCTCTGTCCTTCTTTCCCATCATGCTGTACCCATGCAGGCCACCTTTCTCTAATCTCTCTTACTCTAACCTCCCACACATCAAGATTCTTTGTACTCCAGGGCTTTCAAAATTGATCTTTGGTGAAAATGCTCTTCCTCCAGATCTTTGCATAGTTTGCTCTTTTCTTTTCTTTTTTTTTTTAAGATTTTATTTATTTTTAGAGAGGGAAGGGAGAGGGAGAGAGAGAGAAACATCAATGTGCAGTTGCTGGGGGACATGGCCTGCAACCTAGGCATGTGCCCTGACTGGGAATCGAACCTGCGATGCCTGGTTCGCAGCCCGCGCTCAATCCACTGAGCTACGCCAGCCAGGGCTTGCTCTTTTCATATCACTAAAATCTTTGTTCAAATTTCACTTCCCTGACCCTTTATCTAAAATAAATCTTTTTTTCTCTATGTCATTTTTCTCTATGCCTTTGTCCTGTTTTTCTCCACATTCTTTATTATAGATAATGGTTCCAAAATGACTTAAACATTCTGGATTTTAAATTTTAAAAAATTTGTATTAAATTTATGGGAGTGACATTGGTTGATAACATTATATAGGACCAAAAAGTAGAAGACATTTACAAACAACACCTCTGATAACGGGTTAAGATCCAAACACATAAAGAACTCATACAACTCAACACCAAATAAACAGTTCAATTAAAAAATGGGCAGGGAATCTGAACAGATACTTCTCCCAAGAAGACATACAAATTGCAACAGGTATATAAAAAGTTGCTCAACTTCACTAGCTATTAGGGAAATGCCAATCAAAACTATAATGATATACCACCTCACACCTGTTAGAATTATTTTTTTTCATAGTACTCATCAATATTTAGTCTCTCACAAAAATTTAAGCTTCATGAGGGCACAGCCTTTGGCTTGTTTATTATTCTATCCTCTCTGCCTAAAATAGTGCTCAGCATGTTTGAGCAATTAGTCATGCAAAAGAGACACTCACTGAGCATTTGAACAGTGTATAGTCAATGAAGGTTGAATGAATGACATCACACATTAAATACAGTGATGGGAATGAGACAGGGAAATGAGAATAAAACATTTTACTCTGAGGTACTCTGAGATTTTGGTTGAATCCTTATTTTTGATTCCATATAAAGTCATACAATTGTTTTTCTTCAAACTGTTCCCATATAAAAATCATTACCATGTAATAACCTTAAGAAGCACTGGAATGGAAAATAATAGTCAGCATAATTTAACAGTATTTGGAAAGCAATATTTGTAAAACCACAATAATGATCTTATCTCAGATTTGTTATGGAAGACATTAATAGTAATTTTACTCCAAAGCACTGAGGAATTGGCATTCAGAACAACCAATTTGAATGAACATAAATCCAATCATTACCTTCGGCTTATGAAATAAACCATATGACCAAAAAAGGTAAACAAATAGGTATACTTCTATGTAATAATCTTAACTAAATAAGGATGACTAAAACTTTAAAAATACAGACTGAAACAGCACTGATGACTTGCCAAAAAAAAGTTAGTAGTGGATGAGGCTTCTCAAATATATGCTAGCAGTGATTTCTTATAGGTTCTGGCATTCATCTCAGTTTCCTCCAAACAACAAAGAAAAACTCTGGTGCATCCTTCTCCATTTCATATGAAGATAATTACTATGGGCTCCAAACATTCAAGGGGGAGAGACTTCTTATTAAATAACAACAACAAAAGCTTTGGGCTTTTTAATCCTTAAGTTTCTGACCTTTGTTTGTTTTACAGTATTTGTATTATTGTTTACTAGTGTATATATATAATATAATACATATGTGTTGTGTAACATAGTTCCCCAAAACTTATTGGCTTAAAATAAGTGATGGTTATATGTCCTCCAAGGATAAGTGATGAGAATATTCTTAATTTCAAATCTGATTTGTCAAGACTCTCTTTTGCTTGCTCAGTTTTCCCATTGTTGCATAAATAAACTATTTTAAATATATTTTGGGGGGTTTTATCCTCCCAATGAAACTTGAGTCAGAAATCTAGGCTGCTTCCTCTTTCTTCTATTCCACTTCCTTCTCTTCTCACTTACTGTTCTCCTTCTCCTCCTCTAAAATATTTGGTAATTATTTACACTCTAAGTCTTTTTTTAAAAGATTTTATTTATTTACTTACTTTTAGAGAGAGGGGAAGAGCAAAGGAAAGAGAGGGGAAGAAACATCGATGTGTGCTTGCTTCTCACGTGCCCCCAGCTGGGGGCCTGGCCTGCAACCCAGGCATGTGCCCTGACTGGGAATCAAACTGGCAACCCTTTGGTTCACAGGCTGGCACTGAATTCACTGAGCCACACCAGCCAGGGCTCCACTTTAAGTTTTAAAAATATCTTAGATATTGAAAGCAATAACAACCAACACACATTTGGAATTTAAGTAAGTTTGGTGGTCACTAAAAACTAGTTATGGAGGTCACCAGTAGCTATAAATGGAAAAAAATTATCACCATATTTTCAAAGCATATGGATGTCGATGTTAATGTATTCATTGAGCTGTTATCTGGGATCATCTAAAAATGTCTAAATAGGTTTATTATGTGAAAATAGAAAATGCAAAAAATAGGGATGTACTAACTCACCTAATCTCAGAGCACAGAACTTTATAACAGAATTTAAAAAGGTACACATTCAGAATCATCTTAGTACCAACACCCTCACACATGCAATTTAGCCAAGAAAATAATCCTCCATTCTATAGAAAGGCACAGTAACATTTGCCTTTTTACTAAGAAAGTTATGAGGAGAGACTTAAGATGGTGCGGAGTAGGTGGAAGCCACACTAACCTCCTCCTAGGACTAAACTGGGATTACAACTAAATTATAGAAAAATCATCCTGGATAACTGAAGATCAGCTGGATTGAAGCCTTATAACCAAGGACTTATAGAAGAAACCACACCATAGCATTCAGACTGACATGGAGGTGCAAGAGGGCTGGCTGGGCTCCCAGGGGCAGTAGCTGAACTTCTAGATTGATATTTCAGTGGTTTCGGGGGTTCCCCCTGAGAAGAGTGGCATCTTAATCCCAAACCAGGCTCCCCTGCATATAGCACCAGAACCAGGAAAGGTACCCACATAAAAATCTGGCTGTGGAAAGCAGTGAAGTTTCTGTCCATCGGGGAGAGACAGCTAGAGATGCAGACACCCTCTCAAAAGGCCAATGCACAAAGTTTCATTTGCAGCCACTTACCCTGCACTCTGGTGAAGGAAGAGCAGAGTAGACTAGAGCCGCATGAGGAGAGTTGGGGTTGGTGGCTCTGGGGAGAGAGCCGCAGGGTCAGCCACTAGGATTCCTATGCTCAGTCATTCTCCATAGTACATCTTTCTTGGGCAGAGCACTCCTTTCCATGTGACATCAGCCTGGGGGGAAGCAACAGCCCCACCCATAGGAATCCTTCTCACTGCACTCTGTCCAACTTAAGCCCTGCCGAGTACAGCTGGAGGCTGTTTCCATGATTATGCCTAACAGATAACCAGCAGGTGGAAGCAGAATTTAGGGTGCTTTGATATTTTAGCTGGCCCTTTCTCAGGCTTGGTGCTGGTAAAAAACAGCCTTGAAGCACAGCTTCGTGCTTTCAGCACACACCCAGGCCCAGCACAGAGGGCCACAAGCTGTGAATCACTGATAGCTCAAAATGGACTGGCCAGGGCCACTCAGAATCCTAGAAGAAAACATCAGTATCTGACACAGACCTAGACCAGAGTCTTTGCAGATCTACCTAATACAGAGAACAAACACAATGAGGCAGCCAAAGTGGGAAGATAAAAAAACAGAACTCAAATGAAAGAATAAGAGAATTCTCCAAAAGAAGAGTTAAATGAAATTAAGGGAAGCAACTAATCAGATACAGAATTAACTAATGATTCTAAGGATGTTCAATAGCATGAGAAAAGACATACAAAGCATAAAAAAGGGCCAGTCAGAAATAAAGAATGTAGTATCTGAAATAAATAACAAACTGGAAGGAATAAACAGTAGGATACATGAAGCAGAGGGTCGAATCAGCAATTTGGAAGACAAGGTAGGAAAAAAACCCCACCTAATCCAAGCAGCAAAGAGTAAAAAGAATGTTAAAAAATGAGACCTTTGGGATAACATGGAGCATAACAACATTTGCATTATAGGGATACCAAAAGGAGAGGAGGGAGAACAAGGGATTGAGAACCTACCTGAAGATATAATGACTTTGAACTTCCCTAACCCCTAACCTGGTGAAGAACACACACACACACACACACACACACACACACACAAAGCATGGAGGGTCCCAAAAAAGATGGACCCAAGGAGGCCCACACCAAGACACATCATAATTAAAATGTCAAAGTTCAAAGACAAGGAGAGAATCTTAAAAGCTGTGAGAAAAAAGCAGTTAACTACCTTGAGGATAGAAAGCCTTGACAGCATTAAAATGTCCATACTACACTAAGCAATCCTTCAGTTCAGTGCAACTCCTCTCAAGGTACCAGTGACGTATTTCACAGAACTAGAACAGATGTTCCAAAAATGTATATGGAACCACTAAAGACCCCGCATAGCAACAGCAATATCGAGAAAGAAGCACAAACTTGGAGGAATCATGCTACCAAATATCAAACTATACTATAAAGCAATATTAATCAAAACAGCATGGTACTGGCATAAAAACAGACACACAGATCAATGGAGCAGAATAGAGACCCAGAAATAAACCCATGTCAAGTAATATTTGGTAAAGGAAGCAAAAACATACAATGGGCTAAAGGTAGTTTATTCAATAAATAGTGTTGGAAATACTGGACAGATACATGGAGGAAAATGAAACTAGACCATCTTCCTATGCCACATGCAAGAATCAGTTCAAAATGGATTCAAGACAATATTAGATTCAAAACCATAAATTTCCTAGAAGAAAACAAAAGCAGTAAACCTTGGACGTTGCTTGTAGCCATATTTTATCTGATACATCTCCCCAGACAAGGGAAACAAAAGAAAACATAAACAAATGGGACTACCTCAAAATAAAAAAGGTTTTGCAGGCAAAGGAAACCATCAACAAAATAAAAAGGCAATCCACTGAATGGGAGAACATATCCACTGATATATCTGATAAGGGGTTATGTCCACATTTATAAGGAACTTAGAAACTCAACACCAAAAAAACAAACCATCCAATTAAAAAAAGGGCAAAGGATCTGAATAGACACTTCTCCAAGGAGGACATACAGATGACCAATAGACATACGAAAAGATGCTCAATGTCACTAATCATCAGAAAAATGAAAATTAAAACCACAAGGAGATGCCACCTCATATCTGTCAGAATGGCCATCATCAATAAATCAACAAACAACAAGTGCTGGTGAGGATGTGGAGAAAGGAGAACTCTGTTGCACTGTTGGTGGGAATGCAGATTGGTGCAGCCACTGTGGAAAACAGTATGGAGTTGCCTCAAAAAATTAAACATGAAACTGCCTTATGACCTAGCAATCCCATTTCTGGGAATACATCTGAAGAAGCCTGAAACACTGATTCCAAAGAATACATGGACCCCTACATTTATTGCAGCATTATTTACAATAGCCAAGATCTGGATGCAGTCCAAGTGCCCATCAGTAGATGAGTTGAGTGGAAAAAAAAATAAGCTAAACATTTATACAATGGACTACTACTTGGCTATAAAAAAGAAAAATTTCCCTTTTGTGACAGCCTGGATGGACCTAGAGAACATTATGCTAAGTGAGGTAAGCCAGTCAGAGAAAGACAAATACCATATGACTTCACTCATATGTGGAATCTAATGAACAAACTGACAAACACAGAGACAGACTCATAGACGGAGAGCAGACTGACAGCTCAGGGTGGTGGTGGCTGGGGAATGGTGGGATTGAGCCAAAAAGAAAATGAACCTGTGAACATGGAACATAGCATGGTGATTATGGGAGTGGAGGGGGTGAGTGGAGAGAGAAAAGGGTATAAGGGGGCTAAATGGTAATGAAAAAAATAAAATAAAAATAAACTGTAAAAAAAGAAGGTTATGTGAACTGACTAGATTACTGCAAGAAATGAACATAACTCCAGCATGGTACTCCAGCAATTAATTTTTAAGTTTGAACCTGACCTTGTGAATTCCCTCCCACATCTGGCAAGGCTGCAGGATAATGCAGTGGGACTTTGTGTTCAATGGGGCAATGGCCCTGCCTGACATTCCATCCCTGCCTGACTCACTGGGAACGGTTCGTCATGCCTGTGTAATCCTCAGAGCACTGTTTAGGAAAGTTTGCTTATTTCACCTCCCTCAGTTCTGTGAACATGATCTGTCTTCCCCTGCTACTGATTAAAGGGGAGTTCCTATGTTCTGTCACTCTACCCTCCCTTTTCTCTATTATTCTCGCCCCCAAAATCACCACCAAAGGTGGAGAATATTTATAAATAAAAGTCAGAAGAATACAGTGTCTACTTAGTCTATGTTTTTTTAAAAAGAAATACTTATTTTTTAGACAGAGGGGAAGGGAGGGGAAAAGAGAGGGAGAGAAACATCAATGTGTGGTTACCTCTCACACACCCCCTAGTGGGGACCTGGCCCACAACCCAGACATGCGCCCTGACTGGGAATTGAACCAGCAACCCTTTAGTTTGGAAGCCAGCACTCCATCCACTGAGCCATAGCAGCCAGGGATATTTAGTCTGTGCTTGACTGCAGATTACTATCTTCAGAAGAACATGGTGCATGTGCATGCTCTCCTTCCAGAGCTGAGCTAAAACTGTCGAGTCATTGCCTTTGTGTGAACTGTGCTGGTATTGTCAAGAACTTATATGCTTCCAACTTGATATTAATAATGTCCTGATATTTGTTAAGCAATGATTAAACTAAGAAAAGTGAGGTTTAGAAACTAAGTATTATGCTCAAAGCCACACACTGTCATAAACTAGAGAAGCCAGGAATGGAGCTCAGGGGCATCTCATTGCAAAGCTGCTACTAATGATATTACCTACTAATGTGCTCGCTTACACTGAATAGATTTTAGTAAACCCCAACAGCCAGTATTAATTAATTGCTTTTATAATTCAACCGCCTTAATATTAGCATATATTATGCTGCTTCGATGGCTCCAAAGATATAAAGTATGATTTCACTACCGTCACATCTATCTGTTGCGTTTCTCTTACAACCATTTACTGACTGAAGCTTTAATGATTTAGAAATGAATGACGCAGGCTGATATGCAAGAGATAAATCACTTGCCCAAGGACTGCAAAGTACAGTAATGCTGTGGGGATTAGAAGGAAAAAAGAATTCCAGTTAGAAGCATCATCAAAGCCTTTGTGGAGAGCAGATATTTGAGGTGGGTGCTGAAGGATGACTAGGAGAGGGGCCTAGAGGGCCAGGGGAAAGAGTGTGTACGTCAATGCCAGCGAAGCAGAATAATTTTTTAACCTCACCAAATTTTTCTCCTTGTTGGAAAATAACTCAATCTTTGACCTCAATGTGCTAAGATTATAGTGAGTTACTTGATTATTACTTTTCCTTGAAAAAAGATGCTTTTTCAAATGTGCTCCATTTTAAGTGAAAAAGTACACTGAATAAGTTGTGGTCAATTTTCTTAAAAAAAATGGTAATTTCTGCACGTGGCAAACATGCCCTAAGGTGACTGACTGCAAGTCATGCACCCCTTCCCCTTGAGTGCAGGTGGAACCTACGACTTGTTTGTAACCAACGGTACATGGAAAAGTGACAGAAAACCCCTCGCTCCATAGAAAGTCTCTCACTCAATCACAGTTTATGGTAAAGAAGACAGGATGTCACTCCCCTGGTTACGTTATTTTATACAGGACTCTGTCTTAGCAGACTGCAGAGGAGCTCTCTTGCTGGCTTTGAGAGATTCGAAGATGTGAACTACTGCACTGGGACCTGTTCTGGCTGAGAGCCACAGGGCAGAAATTTTAAGTAGCCTCTCAGTGCTGAAGGTAGCATCTAGCCCATGATGAATAAGAAACTGGGGTCCTTGGGCCTGCTGCTGAAGGAAAAATGGACTCTGGCAACAACCTGGAAAAGTTTGGAAACAAATGCTTCCCCTCTGGGCCCGCAGATGAGAATGCAGCCCAGCAATCACCTTGGCTGCACCCCTGTGGCCCCTTAGCAGACAATCGAACTGACCTGTGCTTGGATACCTGACTTACAGAAACTGTGAGGTGCTAAATATGTGCTGTTGTAAGCCACTGCATTTGAGGCAATTTGTTACATAGCTGTAGAAAACTACCGTATTTTTTGGACTATAAGATGCACATTTCCTCCCCCAAACTTGGGAGGAATAATGGTTGTCAATGTTGCTGTTGAGTTCTGTTTATATTTACATTGGTGAAATATTATGTTATTTATGTTATTAAGTATTTTACCACACTTTTTGCTTCACATTTTTTCCCCTATTTTCCTCCTCTAAAACCTAGGTATGCCTTATGGTCCGAAAAATACAGGAATACACTGCAGAAATCAAGAAAGCTTTTGTGTGTGCGTGTGAAAATTTTGATGTGTTCACTCTATATTATTCAGAACAATCTTCTAAACCAACTGTGCTTGTCAGAATGATTTATCTATATTAGTGGCTAGTATCACTTGGCAAGTTTGTTAAACTACAGACTGCTGGTTCCCACACCCAGAGTTTCTGATTCAGTAGATTTGGGGTGAGCCTGAGAATTGGCATTTCCCACAAGGTCCTGGCTGATGCTGATGTTGCTGGTTTGGGGGAGTCCCATTTTGAAAACCATCGATCTATATTAATTTATTTTCTAAACTTTTCTGCGTCAATTCAGATCTCTAAAAAAAGGATTACAATCCATACTTTTCAAATATATTTTCTAAAATACTGCAGCCTTTGTATTAACATAGTGCAAACATTTTTTCCTGTCCCTTCATCCATCATCGATATTTCTCATTTCTGAAGAAATACTTACAAATAAATTCAGAAAATGGAACACAGTGGGAATATGAAATGGGAGCTGATAAGAAAAGAAAAAGACTTTTCTCAACATCTGAGTTGTGGCTTGCACTCAAGATACCGGAATACTAGTAAAATAAGGACAACATACGAGTGGCAAAAATACTGTCATCCTAACACTTACAGCCTTGTAAGATATCGGGATTCCTTCGACGATATTTACAGAAGCTCAGCCACAAGATGTTACTATTCTCTGAAAAGCCTCTAAGAGAGAAGGTAAACTTCAGCATGGGAAGGCTGCCTGACCTCCCTGAACCTAGGTGAACAGACAGGCCGACCTGCAGCCTTGCCTCTCTTTATCCCATGACTTTAGAGAAAGACATTCGTCTGCGCTTTCTAATGCGAGTACGTTTCCTGCCTACTCCACGCAAGGTGACCACAGAGCCCGAATTTCCTTGGACAGCTGTCGTTTCAAATATGCCCTCTCACTGCAATGACCTGTCTGAATTTTTGACTTGAAAATGTGGTCATTGCATTTACGTTTTTACTCTTAAGTATAATATCTACAGCTGGAGCTTAGCTGTATATCCTTTATTGTCCTCTCTCAATAGGCCCTTCCTGACAGTTACACATGCTTTTACACAGGAATGAAAATTGCCCCTCAAACTGAAGGTGAAACATCCTTACCCAAAACTTCAACCTCAGGGGAGTGTCCTGACATGTCCACTCCCATATGTCTCTGTGGTAGCAACCTACCTGTCCATTTGTCTGGCTGGTTACAGTGGAATACCAATACTGCCATATAGTCAGTTACGAAAAACCTCGGGGTACAAAAGTTAAATACATAGTAATTACAGCTCTCTGGTATTAAGTACCTATTGTGTGCCTTTAGCTACACACTGAGGCAATTTGTAGTAAATGGACTCCAACTTGATCCAAAATCTCTTTCACTTCTGATCTTACCGCCAAAGTCTCTCTTTATCTGATAAACTCTAATTTAGTCCAGTTACTTTATGGCTGGCTTCCAGGTGTAAATTGTTTTCTCTGGAGACATCTCCAACCAGAATAGGTTATTTGATTGTGAAGATTTCTCACTCGGAGAAATGTCAAGTGCATTTTCCTAGATGCTGCTACTACATCATTTTCATTAATGGCTTCTTGTCTGCTCAACTGTTGTCTCAGCCTCTTGGGATTGTTTTTCCACATGCAGGTAGGATCTTAAAAATCCTTAATATTTTCCCATTTTGACCTGTTTTCATGAAAATATGAAAATATTTTCATATTTTATATACCGTCATATTTCTTTAATCTTTAACAATTGTTGAGAGCAGTTTTAGGTTCACAGCAAAACTGAGGAGAAGGCACTGAGTTTTCTCTGACCCCCACACATGCAGAAGCTCCCCGCTGTCACGAGAGTGCTACATCGTCCACAAATGACGAATCTACATTAACACATTATTATCACCGAGAGTCCACAGTTTACATTAGTACGTTGTATGGGTTTGGTCAAATGCGTGTGGCATCCGCCACACAGCATCATACCGAATAGCTTCTCTGCCCCCCAAATCTTCCGGGCTCTGCTTATTCACCTCTCCTTCCCCTGTAACCCCTGACACCCACTGATTTTTCACTGTCCTCGTAGTGTTGCCTTTTCCAGAACATCATATAGTTGGAATCACACAGTATGCAGCCTTTTTCAGATTGGCTTCTTTCATAGAGCAATGAACATTTAAGTTTTTTCTATGTCATTTCATGATATGATAGCTCATTTCTTTTTAGAACTGAGTAATATTCCATTATCTGGATAGACTCTAGATTATTAACTCTGGGAGTTAATCTCTAAACCATTAAAAATAATTACTTTTACAAGACCCATAGATTCACAATATTTTTCTGCCCTGGGGAGAGAATCGCTATACTGGAAGGGGTTATTTGTTCACTCAGATATGAATTGAAATGTACTATGCTCTGAGCACTGTGATAAAGCTAGAAAAATGGGAACGAACACAGCACTGCCTTTGGCCCTCGGGCTCCATGTCTTGTGCCACAGGCATTTTCTTTCTCAGGTTTTACCACCAGTGCTAAGAGTTCCAAATCTCGGTGAAGGGACCAGTTTGATTAGGGTAGCCTGATAACCCAAGCAGGCTTTTACATTTCACATATGCATACTTTATGCTTAAAGGGGGAAGAAAGAAAAAAGGACATGGCATCAGCCTAGGAGACTTGATCCAAACAGGTGAAAGTAGAGAGAGAAGCGAAAGAAAATGGGATTTTTCATGGGCCAGAATGAGGTAGGGGCACAAATTTGATTTTATTTTGGATCCACGATTTCCTAATCTTAGTACACTTATGATGCTTAATGACTGAATCTGAGGGATCAGCCTCAGCATTCCTTAGCACATACAGCAGCAAAAAAAATTAATTTGGAAAAGTTGCATTCAATCTTCCTCTTCTCTCCTGCACACAGAACCTAGCATTTCTCCAAAGGTAACCAGTTCCTTGGGGTTGGTTAGATCCCATGCAAAACAGCATAAGAGTTCTTGCATGGATAATGCCTTTACTACCAAAACAATCACGTGGAATTTTCTAAGTAGAATGTACTGGATTATGAAAGTTCACTGTGACAGCATTGGAATGAGAAAGGAATGAAAATAGTGAGCAGGAGAGAACTCTTTTTAATATGCACTTCTTCATGCATTAGAAATTGTGTTTCTAAAAGGACATTATTAAAATATAAATATGGAAACATAATCTAAAATAAAATTTAGGCTACTGTATTATCCTCATTCTCATAAATGTTATATTATGTTTTAAAGAATTGCATCATTATTTGCCCAGTGTCTCTAATCTCTAACATAATGATTTCACCACTGTTTGCACTTTAACTAGTATAGAATGGGGTGCCAGCTGCAGTAATAATGATATGTGGAGAAGACTCAAAAGAAATGTTGAACCGGGAAACTTGGGTCCTGAGCCCTGGCTTTGATGGTAATGATGTTCACAATGATGATGATAAATGCTATCAATTTCATCGCTTACGGCAACAGACATTATGCTAAGTGCTTTCCATGAATTTTCTGTAATGTAATCATCTTGATAGTCCCATAAGTGCTATTACTATATTGTTTTATAGATAAGATTGAAGCTTAAACAGGGCCAGTGACTTATTCAAGGTCAATCACAGAATAATGAGGTAGAATCAAAATTCACGGGGATGCCTGACCCCAAAGCCTCCACTGTCCTCTTTACCGCCACACGACCGACCACACCTGCCACGTCACCTAGACTCTGGTTGTTTCCTAGAACCATGGAGGGGTTGGAACAAGTGACCTCTGAGGTTCCTCTTGGCTTTACAATTTTATGCATCCTTTGGCCCATGGTTGGAAGACCATGAGATTGTACTTCTGTTTTTCCCATGGCCTTACCTTGGCTCTGTTTTGTTCTGTTGTACACCTTGGAGAAATCAGAGGAGTCTGTCTGTAACCTTAAGATTGTGGTGGACTGTGGTGCGGGGGCCTTGTGAACTGACCACGGTACATGGCAAAGTGGACCGACTGTAACAGGGACACTTCCAACCCACGAGTCCCTGTTCTAGAGGGGATTGCCTCTGAGTGCGGTCCTCTTGAGTTGAAAGCTGTCGCAGGGGAGAGGGCTTCCCTAGCTTCTGACATCTGGTTCCTCTCCCCTTCCTGAAACCCCCTTGGCCAGGGAGAGCAGAGGCAGAGAACCCCATGGAGCTTCCAGACTTATTTTTTCCTCTGGGATTCCCCCTCTATCTGGAGCAAAGGCTTCTCAGACAAAGGAAGCAAGTTCCCATGTTACAATTTGGAAATTTCCAAATTCCCCCTATTTATGTTGTGTTTATTTTGGAAGATCCACGAGATGTCCACAGATAAATGGAGGTCTCCTGAAGGGTGTTTTGAAAAGATTGCAAAACTGAATCATAGTGAAAGTCAAACTTCCAGCAGGCTTTTATTTTTAGGCTCCATGCCAGACCTGAACAAACAACACAAGCAGAAAATAAACAAGAACAGTAAGTTAAAAGGTCTAGTCAGCAACCTCATTCAAACTCAATCTACAACGGAGATTGGAGTGACCAGCTCCAATCAAAGTTCTACGTTTATCTTTAAGCTACTTGCAGACCTAAAGTCATGGTACCACTCACCTACTAGGAACTAAGTAAAACCCAGGGATCTATCATTATAAGCTGAGTGGAATCTGCAGGAAAGCAGTGCCTTCTCATAGGACTTCCTAATGATGGGATAAGACACATCATTGTTAAAGTCTTTACACAAAATCTATAGTGTCCCCATTTTTAGAAACTTCAAATGCATTTGAACTCAATTAAATATCTGTCCTAGAACTATGCTTGTTGCTAGTGATTAAAAATAATCGATACTTCCATAGATATGGTATTCCTCCAGAATAGGATAGCCTAGTGATGTAATCACGTATTCAAATGGATGAATGCCACTCAGTGTGACAATGAATAGAGTCCATCCACTAAACCCACAAATATTTACTGAGAGGTTATTGCATGCCAGACACTGGGGTAGGGGCTGGGCCAAGGTGATTAACAAGGCAGATACAAGCCTGGTATCAGAGAACCTTTCATCTTGTGGGTAGACAGCTCATCCAGAGTAATGACATGTGCATTAACATGGGAAGTCCTCAGTGCTGGGGGGAGGCGGGGATGGGGGTTGGGAGGGACACAGAGGACAACTGCATCTAGTCTGTGTCTCCTGGGAGGCAGAACACGGTGTTCACATGATGAGCTACTTGGGCAAATGGACAAGAGCAGGCCAAAGGGTAGGAGTCTGCCAAGCGACTTCTTTCAAATATATCTTTTCCTTCTCTAGGACCAATCTGGCCGCAACATTGAGCCAGAGGTCAGACAACTAAGGTCAGCTCCTTTGGGGATTAAGCAAAAGCAGGAGCTGGGAGACTGACACCTGCCTAGGTCAGGTAAAGAAGACAGATGTGTTCAAGAAGAACTATGTAGAGAACTCAAGAAGCATGGAGGAACCATCAACAATTGCCATGCTGAAGCAGAAAAGCCATGATCTCATGTAAACAGTAAACTAAAACCAATGAATTCCTCTGAATAGAAAAATCAGGTCTAGCACCACTCACATTGCCTTCTCAGAAACCATACAAAACAGCTGAGCACGTGAGCCTGCTAGGCAAAAAGAGCAAAGGCAGCTAACTGTCAGCATATGCCTAGTTTGGAAAGCCAAAAACCCAGGAGGCTTTCTCTAGTGAAGCCAGGGCAGGTTGAAATGCAGCCTTTTGCTGCCTTTAGGTCCTGTTGTTGGGGCACTGGGCTTTTGTGCGCTCTGCCAAACAGAAGAATGAAGTCAGCTGTTGATTTAGTCTGGGTGCCTCCACTCTTCCTCTGCTCCAAAATGTTCCTGTCTGTCCTCCAGGATTTGCCCCATACAAGCTTCCCAAGACCACGGAACCTCAGCAAAGAGGCACTCACATTTCCAGGTTTTATGGGATATATTGCTCTTTTTTTCTCTTTCTCTCTCAAGACAATTATTCTTATCAAAAAGATCATACACACATCCCCAGAAATATAAGGAAGAAATCTTTCTCAGAACTTGACTTTCTCACCAGCTCAGAAGCCAGCAACCTCAAACAAAAGAGATGAAGGCAAATAAGAATATTTTTCTGAACTGTCACTATTCTCTGTAAAATTTCTTCCATTTTTGGTATCTTAGAAATATGACAGGGCAGCAACAAGACCAGAGCTCTCTACCACCCCGTGTTCGATTTCGTTGTACAGAAATGAGTTGCACGGAGGAAGAGATCGTGAAGCCCATGGAAAAATTTTAAACTTGGGATGAAGTTAATCAAGCACATGTTACACTTAACATTCTTCTCTATTAAATAAAGGTCACTTCCTTCAAGATACTATTTTAAGCAAATAAGATTTTTGCAATTTTGCAAGACTGAAGTTAATTAAACAGAATAGCAAAATGGAAAACAGATGTCATAGGACGTTTTAAAAAGATTTTAATGACATTCAGCCTGTTTTCTTAAACTCACTTGCAGTTGCTATCATTCCCTGGACTGAAGGTCATGAGTCGCTGGAATGGGAGCATTTATATCAATTTCATACAACTGGCAGCCGAAGAGCTATTCAAAGAGAAGTGCAGTTGGGGGAGTCTTGCAGAGGTTTTTTTTCCAGAGGTTTTTCTTCCTTCCCTCTATACAACTTGACCAGCTCTTTAGGCTTAAACTCTTGAACTCTATTAGATTAACATTTTCCATCTTTCAAAAGAACTTTCCCTACCACCAACTCTGACTCTAGCTTTTAATGGTTCTTCCCAGTAGCCTCATGCTCAGTTATCCTAAAAGCACCTGCTAGGTTGACTAAGAAACTTAGTATCTGTCAATTCCAGCTCAGAAAAAAAATCACAGTATGATGACATTTTTGGAGATGAAAGTCATCATTAACTCAAATATAGGCAACCAGAATTAGACTTTGAGCATATTTTTAAATGCTATCTAAAAGTTAAAATTATAAGATCAGGCTGAAGAAATTAAACAGGTTTATTTTTTTAAAAAGTGCATTCACAAAGGGAAAATGTAGAACCATAACAGTGACGAAATAAAGGCTACAGAGAGTCTTGTCACTAGTTTTTTTCTCTTATAATTATTGTAAAACATCTTTTAGAATATTTCCTAGGTTTTGAGGCCATCTGATGACACTGAAATTTGTCCCCAGTAGCATTACAAAGTTTACAGATACTTTTTATACAACAAGCTCAACCATCTTTTGGAAATGTCCTGCACCATTTTTTTTCAAGTCCATATGGGCATGGAAATTAAGAGGAAGCAATGAATTATTATGCTGTCTGTTGTTTATATAAGCATCCCCATGCAATCTGCAAATCAAGAGTTGTTTTAAACTGAAACAATGATCTCTGCTAAGTCAGGGAAGAGATGACATCAATAAATGCCACCAGTCTGAAGTCGAGAGACAAGGGAAGAATTTTAACTACAGAAGTAGTAAAGCATATCTGAAACAGCAACTCGCACAGTGGGTGGGAACACTCCTCTCGGGCAATGGCTTGTTTCAGGGAATGCCTTTAATGGGTGTGGTGGGAAGACCTGAAGCTTCTATGTTCATTATCACCAACATGGGCAATTTTCCCTGCCTGGACTTGTGCTTGAAAGACTTCTAGTAGTTTTCTAAGAAAGCTTTATAATTTAAACTCAGCTCAATAACTATTATAATTCTTAAGGTTGCCATTTGCAACTTGTAATACTTTAAGTATTATATATGCAGATATGAAAGTAAACTGACAAAAAGTAAAGGAATTGATTTGCTATGAGTCGGCGTAGGGGTGGACGTGTGGGGCTAAGAAGGATTCATGCGGGCAGACGCTGAAGGCAGAAGGATCAGCTCAGATGTTGTGGGACTACTTGGAAGGGAGACGTGCAGGCCTACAGCAAAGTGGGGGCGACAGGGATGGAAAGGCAGGGAGAACTCACATCCCAGAAACGCAATTCAAACGCCCAGACGTGTGGACTGTTCATGATACTCGCCACATACAGGTTTCGTGTATGTACTCTCATCCCCTGCAGAGGTTCCCTCGGTCATCTTGCATTCTTGAAGTGTCTCCCTCCCGCCCCGCCCACCCCATGGTCATGTCATTTTTCTAAGGGCGTGTCTTTTGAAAACGAGATCTTAGTTACAGAAAATGACTCTGGAAGCATAATTGATTCCAAACCCTGACTAATAACAAGTTTTAAGTTCTTCTTTTTCAAATCAGTTTCTGGCCACGAATCAATGAAAAATGCAAAGTGAAATGGCCTTGCAAATTGAGGAAAAGGACAAAGGTGATGTGGTTTAAACATGAAAAAGAGTGGTCAGATTCTTTCCGTGCTTGGAATTCACTGACGCTACCCCTCCAAGTCGACTTCACAGTCCAGGAAATGCATTGGGCAGCAGATGAGCCCCACAGCTGCTGCTGTCTCCAGTTGGCGTGCGATGCGTGTTATGCTCAGCTGAAACCACTGCCACAGCATCGCAGAAAACCAGGCTGTCCTTGTTCTTTGAAGCAGGACTACTCGCCTCCCAATAAGCTACATGCTTTTGAAGGCTTAGGAGTCCGCCTTGAATTATCCCTTCTTTCTCTAGCAGGGTCTTGGTCTTTTTCATGACTAACAGGTTGCCTGAGACACGGGGAACAAAGAGTTCTACCAAACAGGTTCTTTGTAAAGCTGGGATTGACAAAACTGCCCCCCATTAGTGGAGATAACTAGAATCTCACTAACAAAGTGTAGAGAAGAGTTCAGGGAAAACAAAGCAGTGTGCTTTTGCTTTACTGCAGGGCAGGTTGTTAACAAAGAAAATCGTCTTCGGAAAGAAACTGGCATCTGCCATTTGTATGATCCATTAAGTAAAGTGAACATGCCGCACGGAGAGAGTATCGATGGCGAACTCCTCGCTACTCACACAGCCAACAATTTTCTTTCAGTTTGCCTTAAATCTCGTTAGTGTGTTTTCCTCAGCTTCGCACTCTACAGATATCTTCTCTGTCTGGCACTCAAAAATATTGTTACTCACGTACAAATTTTTAAAAAGGAAGACCCTGAATATGTTTTACATCCACAATTTTGGGGTGACATTAAAAGGCTGAGCATCTTGTTAATTAGCCTCCATTCCACTATTTTGAAGACTACTGAAAAGCACACCCATTGTTTTGGCCCCAGTCATTTCACAGGCCAGACGAAGTCTGGGTGCTTCTATTTTTCCTGCATAAAATCTTACCTAGCCGCTAGTACAAACATGGTCATCACCTTGCATCCTCCAGTTGCGCTCTAAAAGGTACCTAAAGCTGCCTTTTGAAAAGATGACGTTTCAGAAGAATACACACAGACAAGTCGTCTTCACTCTGTTCTACACAATCAGGTTAAGCTCCTTCTTTTCTATCCTTGAACATTTCACACTTCTTGTTAGTAACCATCCACCTCCCTCCACTGCTACTTCTTCTAATGGTCCGCTTTTCTCTCCCTGTCTCTGCTTCCCAACTGTCAGCACATTTTTGACACTGAGGTCACCAGTAATTGAAAGAATGAACTTGAGGGCCAACCTATGTGAATGTGTTTAAACATGTTGTGGCAGATGATATTCCACTGTTAGCTTCCTAACAGCCATCCTGTTCCACCCAAGTTGAATTCTGATTTTTTTTTTTTCAGATAATGGATGGAGACCCTTTAAATCCGGAGCCCGCTGCGAGCCCCAAGAATGTTATGACTGGTTTCAGCCAGTCATGGAATCCCACTCCCCTTTGCCAGAGGCTCACCTTCCCGTCCTTTCTTGGAACTCAGAATGGACCCAAGACACAGTTGTGGTAATGACACTTAAGGGAAAGTCTGCTGGAAAGGATTCTCTTCAGAATAAAATAAACAGAGCCTCACAAAACATTGCCTCTGCTCCATCCTTCCCATTCTGGAAACGGATATGAGGACTCGGTATGTGAATGGCTGCAACCTTATAACCATGGAGGAAAGGCCAGGAGATTCGCAGTGCATCCAGACATCCCTGAGCTCCAGACACAGGCCTGGGCTGCTGACACACCTACACCGCGTGTGTGTACACATGTGTATGTGTGTTTTGCCTATGTATATACAGAAAAATTAGGGGATATATTTATTAAGGCAAAGATTTTGTATTCACCATATAATGCTATTTTTGAGAAAGGAAAAATGAAAGAAAAACCGAGGCAACGAATGGAGTCAAATTAAAATGTGATTATAGGCAGACTTTTCATAGTGGCGCTCATTCCACTGATACCATGTCATTAGTGAGTTTCTAGGTCTTTGTGTGCTATCTCCCTTTGGTAAAGTTTGGGTTAACCCATGGAATGTTAGTAAATGTCCAGCTGTTAGTAGGAGTAACTTTTCTTTTCATCTAAGTGGTAATAAAAGTAATTTGTGAACACGGGAGGTAGAGGAACAGGGGAAGAGAAAGTCGGAATCAAAAACAATGCACTCAATGCCCACTTTCCCAGAAGAGACACTTCCAGCAACTTCAGAGACATAGACCCGAAGCTAAGACCTACTGCTCCCACCCAAAAACCACAACCAAAACAAAACAAAAACAGGCACACCCTTCACATGATTTTCACCAAATGATTGTTGACTGTATGTACAAGGCAGGAGTCTACTAGAAGAACCCAAAATAAGTACCCAATTGAAATGAAAGGAAAGAAAAGATAGAAAAATGTTTTAAATTAGAGAAAAGGAGTTTTAAAGTATGAGTGGCTTTTTGGCCCCCACCCCCCATCTCTTTGTTGGTCACAATATAATATATTGAGCCCATTTCTGGTCACAATATAATACAAATGAAAGGACTGGATGAATGGAAGAGACAGCCTTGTTAACATAATAATGCATTTTTACTTTACTATAATAGGTGGTTAATGTGAGCAAGACTGAGTTCTCCTTTCCTACGGCTGTTCTCTCCAGAAAGTGAAGATCTCTTCTAAATGCCCTCCTTCCTCTTCACTGGCAGCTGGGGTGGGGGGAAGGAAGGGATGGTAATACTGTCAGGGGGAAGTACTAAATGAATTAAATGAATTGGAGAGAGGGACAGGCCCCCAGAGAGGAGGAGGGCAGGGGCGCAAGGACAGCGAGGGAGGGGAGAGGCGGGCTTCCTGATAGCCTTCATGCAGTGGATAGTTTGCCTGTTAATGAGAGGAGTATGTAACTGTTTTGACCCATCTTTTGAACTCAGAGGGTAGGCTGATTGTGTGGGAGTATAAGACATTGTTCAGGGGTGATGTTTTCCTGAGTTTCCCCTGGCTTTAATGTTCCTGCCTTAAATAACATTTCCAAGAGGTCCTGCATCATTCTGAACATCCAATGGTGTTTACTGGCCTAGGAGCAAACACGAGTGGAGAAGTGATTGATTTTCTCCACGAAAAGGCGGCCAGACTTCCTGTCAGTTCAGGTTGTTCTAGGCTTATCCCAAACAATACACATATATAATGGTTTAAGCCTTCTCTAGATTATCTCCAGATTTGTTTTCCAAGTTATTTACAACTTAGCACTGACTCTAAGTCAATCAATCACATGATAGTAGGACAGGAAATGGGAAAGTGGGAGCTTCAAAAGAATTGACCAGAAGTGTCAGAAATTCTTTGGAAACTCCTTGTACATACAATTTTGCAGAGCAGGGAATTCTCCAATGCCAGAAACTTGGATGGAAGCTCTAGGTATGTTTCACTTTGCACCTTTCTTTGTCACAGGAAGAGATGTATATAGGCCCTGGAGAGTTTAAGAACATCTCCCAAATGACATCTCAGTTGCTTATTAAAATGCTTTTTTTTCAGAGCAGAAAATGAGACAAGTATGAATTTTGAGTCTTTAGCCATCAACATGCACCATGTCCCACTAAATACTCCTTCCATGGGTCTCATAACAGTGTCATGCATGACTACACATAGGAGCTTGCACAGAAGAACTAGTTCTCTATCAACATTTTATAGCCTTATCATCTTATCCGGCCTCAGCATACCTGAATTTCTGATACTCAACTCACTAGAGCTCATATCTGTAATTTCCAGGAATAAAAGAGTGATTTGAATGAAAACAAAGGTTTCCCCCCATTGGTCAGTGATTTTCAATAAATATGTGTTTTTTTTCCTTACCATCTTTTTAAGGTGAAGAAAGAAAAAAGATAACAAGGGAAGTATTTTGCAAGTTTTGCAAGTTGCTCATTTCAGAACCTGTCTATATGGGTGGTCAAGCACCTAAGGGTGCATTGTTACCATTCTCTTAATAATAACAAAACAATGATAGGCATTATCAGATGAACATTTGTCCTGAGGAATGCTTTGTGCTAGCACATTATTTCATGTGACCACAAGCCTGTGAAGTGGGTACTATCTTAATTCCTTTTTCCTGAAGAAGAAGCTGAGAATTAGAGGCACTGAGAAGTTTACCCAAGTTCCCCTAGCTTGGGAGAGGTAGAGATTCTATTGCTGTCCTATATTGCTCTCTTAGGCTGGGAAGAATCTTCCTTTAAAAACAAGTTCCAACGGCGCAAATTGCCATTTACTTAAAAGTGGTAGACCAAAGAGGTGTTTATTTTTGTTCCTTCCTTAAATTCTAAAAAAAAAAACAAGAGTAAATAAGTGAAAAACTATATATTCCTTGGAGTAAAAAGTGAATGGATGAGTTGTCAATGAGCAGGGAGGAAAGTGGAAAGCCATGTGCCTACAGAAGGTGAGGTCAGCAAGAAGGAAACTAATTTGAGCAACTGAAACCTTGACCTCTAGATTCTTCTGAATTTGGAGGAGAGTGATAAGGCTGAATACAAGAGGACTGGTTGAAAGTTTGTAGGAGGTTAGCCAGCTCCACTCCCCACTCCTTGGTAGCTAGTCAACCATTCCTCCTCCACCTCAAGGAGACAGGAAGATTGTATCATGGAGCCGTAGAGCCAGCATTGTTTCAGACCCAGATGTACCAAGTATAACACAGTGAAGGTGCAAGGGAAGAGGCTGAGGATGGGGAAAAGGGATTAAATGACTGTATTTACTAAATGATGACAACCAGCCCTTTCCTCTGCTCAGCTCCCAAATGCTGTCTGCCAAACGTGCATCTGCCCTGCCTACCCTTACCCAAGAGAGGAGACTGAATACCTTTCCCTATGGGGAAACTGATTAACCTGAAAAAAGACCTGCAGATGCTAGAACTTGGGGCTTGTGGCTTAATTGTAGAGTGACCCCTACCAGCTTACAAATCCTAATCAATCACAGGGTTTTCATACAATGTGTCAGTGCTAGAGGTCATGAGACTTTAAAGACAAGCTTCAAACATGAAATTCAACCCAAATAAATAAAGAGGGAAAAAAGGAACTTGAAAGAATAGAGAAAATGCAGGGAAAGGAAGGAAAAGAAACTAAATGAAAACAACAATAACAAACCTTCCCTCAAAAAAAACCCCTGCAATGATTAATATCTGTAAAGAGATAAAGGATATTATTGCATTCATGAAACAGAAGAGAATGCCATAAAAATTTTAGGGAGTGAGGAAGATGCCTTGAAAAAAACAGGATAGCAGAAGTGAACTCAGCAGAATGTGTGGAAGACAAGGGGGAAGGGGTCTGCAGAAAGTACAACAAAAACAGGCAAAGAAAATCAGAGCATCAGGTAGGAGTTCTGATGTTATAACAACACAAATTTCAGAGAGACCAGGGAAGATGAAGAGAAAATTAACAAACAATGTTAGACATTTTCCAGAATGTAGACCCATAAGTTTTTAGATTGAAGAAGAGCCCACTAAATATCGATCCTGTACAATGTCTGAAAATATTACGTATCATAAAATTTCAGAACACTGGGCTTGAAGAAAATATTCTACATATTTTCAGAATAAAAAGAAAAGTAGGTCACATGCAAAGGACCAGAAACCAGGTAGGCATTGGGCTCCTCTGCAATAACATTAGAAACTAGAAGAATCTGAAGCAATTCCTTCAAAATTCTTAGGACAAATCTAATTCCAAATGCAGTCAAACAGTCAATTCAGTGTGAGGATAGAATAAAGACATTTTTCAGACAAATAGGGTCTAGAAACAATCTGCCCTGTGCTCTTTCTTTGAAAGCTACTAGAGGGCATGCTTCTGGCAAATGAGAGAATAAAACAAAAATGCAAATACATGGCATCTAGAAATCAGGGGACCCAGGATAGGAAAGCAGTGCAAGGTGCTTGAGGATGATGGGGAAGGGAAGTCCCAGGGGAAACAGCTGTGCATTCAGCCCAGAGAGCAGCTAGCTGAGGATGGTGCAAGGGGCGAGAAGTTACCGGTTGGGGGGGGGTCTTCCCGGTATTTCAGGGGTACTACTTTCACAGCAGGAAAACGTCATGAGAAAAATGGTGTTTAAGAAAACAACGAAGATGCCGACTAGCTTCAGTGACAGCCCCCAGGAGACTCGTCAAGGATATACACAGTTCAGCGTAACAAAAATCCGTGACTGGAAAAATAAGAGTCAGGGTACCATAGCATCATTTTCTAATTATTTCAATAATGAATATGGGATCACTTACATTTGTCCAAAGTCTCTGAAATATATTTTTGTGTGACTTAAGTAATTCCTTATTTTATAATGCCACATGAAAGTGAGACATGTCCAGGTTACATAAGAAGTAGCAATAACACTTTTTGGAGGAAAAAAATGTCTATCATGTCTACTTACTCTAAGTGCAGGGTGACAATAACTGCTTCTCTTAGAATAAACATCCGACCTACTATTCGCCTTGGTCAGGCATGGAGTGCCCGGTGCAAAGTGGAAGGTTTTGGATTATGACTGTGTACGGTGGTTTTTCACTTACTGTAAAGTTCATGATAATCCTGTTTTACCTTTCAACAGTCTACAGAAGGACAAGCTAAATTCGACATGAACCCAGAAATAAAAAGTTTGTTTCCTAGACTAAGAATTGTTGATACTTAAAGATTTCATGTGAAAATAGACCATGGGGGAAACTTGACCCAAGGAGGAAAAATGACCCATTGATCTGGGATTTATATCCGACAGATTGCTCATAATCAAGTGGAATGCACTTAGCAAGAAAACTATGTTATTTTTCTCGTATCACCTGGGATTAACTTATTCTAGACTACTCAGTGTCTACAATTCCAACTAATAAGGATCTGGAGGAAAGAGATGAATCCAAAATTTTAATTTGTCCATTTACAGGCATCTACAAAGTTGGTATAACTTTGGGTCACTTTTCAGAGGACATTTTAAGAAAATGGCAGTCTAACAGGTCAACCTCCTTCCCAGACCCTTAACATATAGACTTAGCCTTGCAGGAGGGCTTCCCAAGGGCACACCACATTGACAGGCGTCTTTGGTACCTCCTGGCTGGCATGAACCCCCAGCATCCTCCTCATTCTACCCAAATCCAGATTTACATGCTGGGCGCCTGAGCTGGATCCAGGCCGGGGCCTGCCATGCATTGCATCCGTTCCCAGACACTCATATAGGAGAAGACAGCTGATCAGATGAGGTGTAAGAGCCAAGCAGGACCATGGTGTGGTGCCAGGTGCAACTCTAGTATCGATTTCAGTGGGTGTCTGTCTTTGTCCTCACTAAAAGGACCAAGAGCATAGATAAAATTTAAAATATGCATCTTCCTCAAACTGTTTCACTTCCAGTCTTAGTAAGAACTCCAGTTTATTTGGATTGCGTACTTCTAGCACCAAGAGTATAAAACATACCTTCACTTTATAAAAGCAATTTTTGGTCCCTTCTTAAGAAAGCAAAGTGACAATATGCAAATGAGCCTAACGGTCCCCTGTGTAAATCAACTTTTCAAGTAACAGGACATTCAGGAGCCATATAATTGCTTTTAGAAACTCCTTTCTGCCAAGTTGGGTAAAAATAAAAAATTCTTTATTATATAGTTCTTTCCAGTAAGGCAGCTGTTTAGTGTCAGAGAGTTTTAATGATGACAAGACTAAATATAATTCTGCTTTTAAAGGTAGAATAGTGAGAGCCAATATGAAGTGAAATTTGCTGGGATTTGAGAATGCTTCATGAATAATCCTCTCCTATGTGTGTAAGATTGCTGTATGAGAGAATAAAAATAAAAGTGGACACTTCCCATCTGGTTTAGAGGGTGTCCTCTTAATAAAGCCAAAGCTGTGACAGAAAGGAGGGCACCAGACACAAAAACAGTCACTTGGAGCAAGAAATTTACCCCGCTGGCTAAGCCTCTGTGGAAGACCAAGCAACAAACTCTACTTTAGAAACTACAGAGAACAAGAGACATTTTTGCTTCGCCCTGCATTGCACTTAGGCCATTTTTATGGCTTTTTTTTTTTTTTTGCTACAGAAGACATCATTGCACATAATGATACATCCTTGAAACCAGATGGCTTATGAGCTATTTCAACAAAGAAAGAAATGAGGACGAGAAAATATTTGTGGTCTTTCCAGGAATCTTTCACAACCTTCACATTTAATGGCAATTACTAGAAAAGCAGCAAGTTTGAAATTAAAGCTGAGGCATATAATTACCTATATTTGACCAATTTATAAACTCCTCTGAGGGTAAAGGATACCAGATAGTGGTACCTACTCTTTCTGATTCCTGACACACAAAGTGAAGTAAAAATATTTGGATAGTATTTTAGTGATTCACTGGTTTTACTAGCTTCATTTCAGGAGGCTCACAGCAGGAGTCCTTCAAATGCTGCCTACGGTGAACACGTACATCATTACATTTAAAAAGAAAAACAAAACAAAACAGACCTAAAGAACATTGCGAAAGGGAGCAGGGCACAGAGCAAATGCATTTTCAAGGTTTCTGAGTAGAGATAGGGCAGAGTAGTGAGGTCGAGCAAACACAGAGGGAATGCAGATATAGAAGTGAAATAAATGTCCATATTTACTAAGGCATTTCCTCTGAGCATCACCAAAACTCCTCAACAACCAATGTGTATTTTCACAAAAGTCTTGATAAACAGAGGAGCCAGTATTACCCTAGCAGGAACCAGAGGTCAGAAAACAGGAAACTGGTATAGCAAAATTTGAGTGTCTGATTGCAACAATTTTATAATTGCCTTTTGAATAATGAAACAAATTCATGTGCTCAAATTCGTATGTGATTTATCCAGTTGTGGAAATCAAAGTCAACACAGTTCCATAAAATCTACATAGTTGACTGAATTAGCTTCATACATGTATTATGCTTAGAACAAAATGAAAGACTACTTCCTCACCACATATGGAAAAGATTTAAAAAAAACGACAAGTCCAGTGTTATCCACAAGGTTTGTAATGATAACTTTAGTCAAGTAAGGAAACCGTCATTCTTAGGTTTGTTGAGAAAATGAACAGTCTGCTTTTACACATGTAATAGCAACCAACTAAAATAAACCTCCCTGTTACAAATGTTCTCACCATTAGGTGATGTATTCATTTGAATGAAAAATGTACACATTCACAGAAAAAGCAAATCAACGGCAAAAAAAATTGACAATCTAATGCATTTCGGCCTGCAGTAGACAGAAATAAATTCTCTAGTAGTAAAAGCTGTAGACATGAAGTGAAAGTCAACTTATAGGGATTAGATACTCATTCGCTGAGAATTATTTCAAAATGTACAAATATAGAAATAGGCTTGTTCAATAAAAACCCAGCTGAAGGTCTTAGTTCAATAGAAGAGGTTAGTACTACAAAACAAATCATTGTGCTAAACTATAATTGACATAAATAAGGGTCTAAAAAGGGAGTATGAGTGACACTGGAAATGGTCCTATCGGCCTCCAGCTATGAATAATTTTAGTGGCTCTTCATAAAATGATAGCAAGTGATCCCAAGGATGAATGTTCTTGTTCTCTTACCTTAATCCTCAGGTGCAAAGCTACAGCCCTCTTCCTGTGCTCCCTTGACCTTACAGTCCCTTTTCTAGGTCCCTTTCAGTGTCCAGGGGATTCCTGAACTGTTTCTAGTCAATATTCCCACTTGCTCAAACGCTTTCACTGGAAGTGCTTTTGTCCTTCACTAAAATCTGATTTTCCTTGATTACGTTACTAACCCCATCACGATCTTCTCTGAGTAAGGAGGTCTTGTGTGCTCTTTGTTTATCAAAGCTACTCTTAGAACGCCGTTGCCATCACCACTCAACATCTGCTTCTTTTTGAAGTCTGTGTGCCCCACCTATAATCACTCTCTCTTCTCTGCTTGTCGCCAGCAACCTTGGTATTTCCTCATTGTTCTCAATGACTTTAGTACCTAGCATTTGGTTTCCTGCCATCAACTTTGACCATCATTCATGTTAATGTTCCCTTTAACATCTTGACTTCATGGTTCCTTGACCACTTCCTCTACTCCCGTGACCTTAACTCCCACTTAAATTACCCATTTAAACAGATAACCTTCAATTCCTTTGTCACTTGGAAGGAGCTCCTTCTTTAGATCTTGAACTTGCAGGGTCCTCATGCTGGTCATCTACGGTTCCCTCTTCACATGTTCCGATCTCACACTCCCTCTGAGTCACTTACATTGTAGGTGTAACTTCCATTTTCCTGAGCCCCATCTTTTTCCCCTTAAACCCTAGTCTGGCTTCATCTGCTCCCTCTCTGACCCTGCAAACTGCTTGGATGCTGACTTCAGTGATACTTCTCATGGGTCAACAAAGGAAACATAGCATCCCCATCTTGCCAGAACCACCAACTATCTGTGTCTTCTGTTTCTCTCTTCAGAGTGCTGATTGTGGCTGAAGTAAAGTCGTGAAACCATGCTCACCTATCACTGAATCGAATATGAGTCTTCACTCTCTAGTTTCAAATAGGTTCTCACTGTTGCTGGGAAATACATGATTTTTTTCTTGGTATGCCTTATAATTTCTTGTAGTTCTCCCCAGCCTTTTTCACTCTGCTTAATCTCACAGTTACCACACTAGACTTTCTCTTAAAGCAGATGTTGTCATCACATACTTTACAGATAATATTGTTATTTATTTATTTATTTTTAAAGGTTTCTTTATTTACTTTTAGAGAGAAGGGAAAGGAGGGAGAAAGAGAGGGAGCGGAGCATCAATTGAACTGGCAACCCTTTGATTCGCAGGCCAGCACTTAATCCACTGAGCCACACCAGCCAGGGCTAATATTCTTATTTGAAGCAGAACTTCAATTTTACTTCCCCATTTTTTCTCCTTCACCACTGTTTCTATGGAACAGTTTTCATCCCTTCTGTGGAAGGCCTTGTACAGATTGTACATTAAATATTGGTCTTGTACATATCTAGATTATCTTTAAAATAAAAAAATTATTTTATTCACATCACCTTTATCCTGACACTTGAGATATGCAATTGAAAGAATGAGGGTTGGTGGGGGTTGGGGGTGTTAAAAGAGCAAAGTCATTTCAGGGTACAGGGCATTTTTGGGAGGAGGGCTTTCCAGCATGGGTTGCAAAAACCCAGAGGGAATCCTGAAGTCTTTGGCTTCCAGGATAAGAGAGAAGGTGAGAGCATTCGGTGCCAGAACATTCTGCTTCCAACTGTGCTAAAATTGAACTTGGTTACTGTTATTTTTAGGGAGCATCCATAGTGAAGAGCAAAATGAGCTGAGGTTCTATGGAGGTGGAAGGATGAAAGGGAGAGAATCAAAAGTATTTATTTCTTTAAAAATTTCAGGGGAAAAGGGGAAGGGTTTGCAGGAACAAATATAAAGGGCACATGGATGAAAACAAGGAGGGGGTGGGTGGAAACAGGAGGGAGGTAGGAAGGGCTGGGGCGGTGGGCTAGGATGGGAGTAAAAGGCAGAAAACTGTACTTGAACAACAATTAAAATAAAAAAGAGACTGTACTTCATAATTATAAAACCTGTAAACATTATTGTTGAATATTTGGTTAACAAGAAAGGATAGTCTGCTCAAAATTCTGACACTCAGAGAAACACAGGTAACAGTTTGGTTTATTTCCTTCTAAAGGTATAATACTTGTATAGGTTGGATAAAGTCGTTGAATTTTTTCATAAAATTAGTATTAAACTGCATATATTATTTTGTTTCTAGTATTTTTGCTAAATACTAAATTGTTAATGTTTTGACAATGCTGCATTCATAGCATTATCTCTAAGCATATTGCTGAAATGAAGCTCTATTTATTTCTGAGCTAAGCCCCTCCCCCCTTAAAATTAAAAGGTCCCTGCTCAGCAGAGACTACTTTTTTCAACTTACTTTAAAATAACCAAAGGAGCTCTCATGCTTATTTAGACAAACTGAGATAGAAATGTGGAAGAAATATTGGATCATAATGGACACTTTCATAGAAAGCACCAAGTACTTGAGATATACCTACAGTATCTCTTGTGAATGGTTGGATACTTCAAATGTACATACAGTATCTGCAAGAATTTCCACCTATATTTTACACACTAAATAAGACCATTAACCATAAAAATAAACATTCAACTTTCTTCTGGAAATGTAATTAGAACATTATATTCACCAAGAAACTAGCAAATCGGAGCACTATTATCCTAATATCTAAGAATGTGACACTGTGACAAAGCCAATATTTGCATGAACAAGTCATGAGGAAGAATAGATCAAAATGTTATGTCTCAGTTAAAAGTTTCATACTTCAGGAAGTTCCTTGATTGGACTTTCCATTTCAGGGACGGGTTGTTTTCAAAGTGATCCTATGCCAACACTATTAATGTGAAGTCATTGTAATATTACATTTGTGAACAGCCCATAGCCACATGGCCAAGTACTTCAGAATGAAGGTCATAATTGTGCCTATACCACTCATTTATCATTCTCCAATGTGTTCGGTGAGAGAGTGTATATGTGTGTGTGTGTGTGTGTAATTTTACAATGACAAATTTTAAATACTACTTTTTGCCCTAACATTATTTTGAAGGCCCCTCTGGTTCCATAGTTTGCACTTTCAATGGTACTAAATTGCTTTGTAATTTGACTAGAGTCAGCAGAAATGGGAGCTGGTGCCCACGTTTTCTGAATGAAAAGCAGAATGGCTTATCTTCTAAACATTAAATTGGGAAGACAAGGCAATTGGATTGCACTGAATCTAATTTAGGAGTGGGTAATTCTTTTACAAAATTTGTGTGAGGTAAAAAGATGTGTAGAATTTTGTGTGTTTGTTCTTGCCAAAATGATCTTAGAAACCACTGGATTGTAAATTATTCAAAGATAACGCTTTTTTGTTTTTTCACATTTGTGTCCTTAGCACCCATTGTTACCCAACACTTGGCAGATACTCAATAATAGTGAGGGAATGAAACGTGTGCTAGATTTTTAAATACACTTATGTACATCTAAGGACCTCTGCACAATTGCTTGGTGATTGTATCTCTTTGACCTTTGTTACCTATTTTGTCCCACATTGTTTTGCTTATCACCCTTTGCACTTGTGTTTGTGTGTATGTATGTTTACATCTACCAGGTAAGGTTTACGCTAGAATGGAACCCAGGAAACCATTTGCATTCTAACATCAAACAGTCATCTAGTGAATTTTTGAACCCTAAGTAGTAGAGGTTAAAGGACGGAAAAATGTTCAACTTTCTGTTACACTGACCCAGCCACACACTGGAGCCGGAGCAGCTGTCCAACATAAACAGGACAGGAAGGGAGGAGCACAGAAGCTCTCAGCCCTTCGTCCAGAGTCTGGCCCGTGATGGGGGTGTTAACATGTCAAGTATACACACCTTGAGATAGTTTGATTGTACTGTGGCCCAATGACATTGCAAGTACATACTAGAGAGTGATAATGTCCTCCTAGACCTTCCAAATGCCTCCCATGCTCCATAATGCTTTAAAGTGAGATGTTAATCAAACGGGAACACAGGAGAAACCAGGAAGGAGTTGAAAGGGTTCCCAAATTAAGTAACTGGGTTGGGCAAACTTTTCTGCTGTAGTTCTCTCCCATGGGAATCTTATTTAATTCTTTCATATTCATTCCATTTTTAAGATAAGTGACATCAGTCTTAAGAGTCCTGTAAGTTGGGAAAACTCTGGGATTGGTGGGGTTTGTAAATAGAAGCCCTATAGTACCTTGAGGTTCGAAGTTAAGCAGAACAAATAGGGTTGCTCTAAAGGTGGGTGCTCTTTCTCTTCCTCCTTCTTGATCTGTTCTTCCTTCATTCTTTCAAAAATGTGTTTGAGCAGTGCTTTTGTGAAAGGGCAGTGAAAAAGACAGTCAAGTTCTCTACTCTCAAAAAGCTTATATAAAAATGATATACAAACTGACAAGCAGGTAAATAAGATACTATGAGAAATAATTACATGCTCTGGGGTAATGAAAGAGGCTGATTCATTGGGGAATGGGTGGGTGGCTGCTTCAGATTGGGTGGTCAGGGAAGGGGGTGACATTAAGTTGAGAGCAGAAAGCAAGAATGAGGCAGCCATCAGTAGCAGAACATTCCAGGGAGTAAACATTCCAGGCAAGGGAACAACTTGTGCTTAAGTTTGTGTCTAGGAGTGTGGAAGAAACCATAAAGAACTCCCAAATATAGCAAGGCCAGCAGAGCTAAATGCTGATAAAGAGAGGATACTGGCTGCTATTTCCTTCTCTCCTGTCTCTTAAACACATCATCTCTCACTCTCGCATGCATAGGGCAAGAACATTCCTGATTCTACACAGAGAATTATTATTGTGCTTATTAGTGTTTGTTTTTATGAAAAGGTAGCTATAGTTTGTTGGTCTGGAACTGGACTGGGGTGACACATAAAGTCCCTGGTGCCTTAGTATGAATGAGTTTATAGGAGTTAAGAAAGGCAGGGCCTTTGTTTCCTATTCACACACTAAGTCCTAAGTTTAAAAAAATGTTGTTCCCTTGAACCTTCATGCATCATTTGTAGAGAGTGAGAGGCAGCCAGACTCACACGGTGCTATTTGTTTCAAACAAGGGAAATAATATAACAAACGGTTCATAAGTTAGGTTTATGTTTGCTCCTTTCTCTTTTTCTCTTATAGGAAATCTGGTTCAAGTACCTATTGCTTCTTTTCTCTGTATTATAATAAAAGACTATGAGCATCAGTCACATAAATAACTCTTATTTGTGGCTTTCTTCCTGTGCAGTGTCAAAGTGCACTTCTGGTCCCACAGCCAGGGGTGAGGCGCTGCACAAGTCTCGTGTGCATGGTGCTGACGCCAGATGGCCCACACATAATTGTGTGGAACTTACACTTGAGGGACAGAGACACTTGGAGATGCAGAAACTGAAATAGATGCCTCCAGACACTGAGCGTGGAACTCACCCTCAGGTCAGGTGTTGCAGAACCCACCCGAGTCTTCAGGGCTACAAGGTGATGGGGAGGGTTTCTGTTGGGTAAGAGATCAGGGCTGCACCTTGTCAGAGAAAAGAATGTGATGCTTCTATCTTTTCATTTTAGTCTTTGATTTTTTTCTTCCCAAGATCAGTACTGGAGGTAGTTGAGAAGAAAAAAATTCAAAGAGATTTTCTTCCTGAAAATGATATATGTTTTTCAGGAATCTGACAAATCAACCACCATTGTCAGCTTAACTTATTGCAAGAGTAAATATTTTAATTCCTATTATTAGCCCCTCCTAACTCTTTCCTATTTGTTCCATTACAAATGATTCAGAAGAATGAAATGCCATAAAATCCCAAGATATAAACCTCTCCTTTAATGAAGGGGAATAAAATCACAGGCTGATGAGAGAAGATGAGAGCAATCCATAGTTTTTCACTGCCAACTATAAGAGGCAAAATCTCATTTTCCCCCAATGTATAAAAAGACATAAAAAGTCTTGTGAAAGAATTTTACTTGGCAGTTCCTATTAGTCATTAATTAGCAATAACTTAGAAGCCATGCTAAATTATTGGCAGAGGTCATTCAATAACATTCCTCTATCAATGGATACAGCTTTTAAAACAACGAGCAAACCTTTTCAGAAAAGAACGCAATGATAGAGAAAGAAGGGAAAGACCTCAGACCAAAGCAATAAAGTTGGTTCCCTCAGGCGGGTGCCTTGGAAGAGGAGGAGCAGAGAGAGCTAATGTTTTCATTTACTTCTGTATTGTTTCAATGGTCACATCAAGACGCATTTACTTTGTAATTAAAACAAAGGCCCATGAAGTATAATTTATAAGACAACTTAAAAATTAATATGTATTTTAAAGTATCATCACATATGATGCTCCACCCAGTAAATGGCAAGTACATTATATGGAAATTGCTAAGCAATGCTCTAAGGATGTACCGAAACACCTAGAGAATTTAAATAAGCAAACAGTGGGAAAACCTGGTACAAGTCAACATTATTTCTAAGCTACCAGGTCTTGTAATTAGGTGTACTGCCTTTCCCCAAATTTCCTTGCAAAGGGAAAAGTAAGTGACTCCTTTCTACGGATCTTAAACACTCAAGTCTGTTTTTCCTGTATCTTATTTTTATATTGAAAATCTGACTAATAAGCAAGTCATGATGTCACTCTTCAAACTTGTGCTTAAGCTACACATCCTTTTCATAACCACAAAATTGTTT
This sequence comes from Tonatia bakeri, assembly GCA_004024845.1. Lineage (NCBI taxonomy): Eukaryota > Metazoa > Chordata > Mammalia > Chiroptera > Phyllostomidae > Tonatia > Tonatia bakeri. The sequence continues at coordinate 217,711 of PVIA01000604.1, read as the reverse complement.
TGTCTGTGTTCTGCAGACATGCCTGCCCCCCTCCATGCCCACTAACATCACCATAGAGCACAGCTGAAGGCGGAAGAGCTGTTGAAACTCCTGAGATAAGAAGGGCTGAAATGCCTGCTCACAGCTCCTCGGTGGCTCTCCTGTGATTTATATCTAATTGATGACAGCCATTATGGTGGATCCAGGTCACTTAATCGAGAGCATAGACTAGTCCTAGTCATTAAACAATATTCACTCTTCCTTTCTCAGGAGAGCAGGTCTGTGGTTTCACGGAAAGCACTGCAAACACATATTCAGACTGCAAAGATAAAAGAGGTCAGCAGTGGCAATTAATTTTATATGTTGAAGCTACAAGAGTGTAAATCTCTTTTGAGGCTGCCACTTTTGACCTCATTTTACCTGTTCAACGTCTCAGCGGAGTTGGAGCACAGGTAGAAAATGTTCGCCTGCCATCTTTCACACTACTGTATACAAACCTCATAGCTCTGCTGCCTGAAACAGCCTGGGTGGCGTTAAGAATTAAGTGCAAGGTAGTCATAGATATTCTACCTTTTGCATATTCTAGAATTTCTAACAAATGAGCTGATGACAGAGAAAAGAGAGTAGACTGTTCAGTACAAGAGAAACAAAGAATAACTCCTATCCTAAAGTCATCTTTCCTGCCCTAAATCAAAAACATCAGACATCATGGGAAAATCTAAGGGGCTTTCCTAGAGCCTGGCACATTCATTCTCAAGGAAATGTGACCTCAAAGAGTATGTATACATTTTATACGACTCTGACATTTCCACTGACCTCTGTCAGGGCAGTAATTCAAAGTCTGTTATGCTATGATAGAACCTTTTGAGTTAATTGATTTCTGCCTCTCTCTGACATTGTAATGGCTCCATTCATAACAACTGTCTGCTGTGGAGTGCCAATGGAAACAGCTCAGGCAAGGTTTATCATCCTAAGAAAATAGTGGAAATCAAATATGAGGCTGGTATTCATGGAAATATGTAGTTACGTGGAATTCCAAAGTCAAGGAGGTCGTGTTGTGAAAGGCGTTCTTCCTCCTGACAAGCCTGGCCATCTCTGGTTTCATTTCCCTCCCCAGGTTCTGTACAATGAATTTCCATCGGTAGCTTCTAGTCTTCCCATGCTTATCTGTATCAGATTTCATTACTGATTCTTAAATTTAAAACATTTGGAAATGCTTTTAATCGAGAGCTCAAAGTAGGTCCCTTTGCCCATCACCTCTGGGAAGTAGTTACATCCTTGTTGTACATTGGAGGGCCATACCAAGCACCGATATTTTTACAGCTGAAACCAGTTATAGCTTTTAGCAAAGGACAGATGTAACCAAGCTTCTCATTTACGTTCTTTATCTTTTGGAATCATTTATATTTTCCAAAGACCCCACTTGGTGGCAAAGTCACATCGGTCAGAGACAACTTGCCTGCAAAAGGGGTAGTAACATGCCACATAGTTGAGTCCAAGCAAAGTTTTCACTGACCAGAAAGACAATTTAGCAGGGATATGGAAAGTATTATAAAACCATGCAGAAATACTCACAGTTTTGGTTTGGCAAGCAGAGGTGGTGGCTCCTTTGTGGGTGAAAGCAGGACAGCTGGTGTTGGAAGAGATTTACTACCGTTAGCTTTGCCGTTAATCATTCCGTTTACTCCATGGCCGGGATGGACTCCGTTCGTCTCCCTTTCAGCAGAGGTGAATGGCATTTGAAGGGCTGCCATGCCAAGTCCCACCTCTGGGCTGTTCACCTGCTGGATCTCGGCTGACTTCTTTGAGGCCAACTCAAAGGGACTTGTCTCCAAGATTGGAGGGGGAGGTGGAAAGTGCTGAAAGTGATCGTTGTTGGATTCACCCATGGAGTCATAGCTACAGTTCTCAGAATTGGCTAAGGAAGGGGAAAGAGGGGAAAAAATAATAAGATGCTACTAATTTAGTAATTCAACAGTGACTTTCACACTATTATGGACTGAAGATCCCTTGAACCCTAAGGTTACAGAAGTGGTAGCTGGGCTGCTGCAGCTGGTACAAAAGCAAAGCCAGCTGGAGCGTTTGGTTCTTTCAAGCTTGTTTTGGGTGACTACTACGTGTTTCATTTCCTGAATGGGCCCACAAGGGGGGGAACCAGCTACCAATTCATTAACAAATTTCAAACAAGAGCTACAGACAGAACTTAGTTAAAAAAAAAAATGACAACACAGACAGTATCAACTAATAATGCTTTGTCCTTTCACCTCCCAGCCATGGATCTGACTGGGCACCCTATCTGAGCTTTACTGATACAGCTCAAGCGCTAAAGATTTTACGGGACAAGCAATGACTGTTCATTCTGTTTGAAGCTAAGTAAAGCTTTGAGTCTGAGGGAAATGTCTTATGACCTTATAACTTCTTTTCCACTTCAGATGATTGCCACAGCTGTGACTCAAGTTTTTTTTTCTTGAACTTGTTACTCTCAGTAAACTGAATGCATCTTGAGGTAAGATCCCGTCTTCTTTGGATTTCTCACTTTACCCAGAGCCCAGCACTCCTCCTGGAATTTACTCAAAAGGGCTTACTGATGTGAATGGACAGCTCGAAAGTATTCGTGTATTATGTTAGGCCCACAGATTTACCCCAGATAAAAATGGGAAATACCACATGCCAATTTTGCCGCACGGACTTTGAGAGACTGGGGTTTTGGCCATATCATTGAGCACTGCACTACTGTGCTGGCCCATTTGCTGGGACAGTCTTCAAGCTGGCTCAGACTCCAAATACTGGGATCCTCCTCACTCTGTAGCTCCAGTAAGGTCACATTTAAAGCACTCATCCAATCAACTGTTCTCCCATTTAGGTGAACCTTTAAATTTCTTCCCTCCTCTCTTCACTCTTTCATTTATCTATCTATCTGTCTGTCTGTCTATCTATCTATCTATCTATCTATCTATCTATCTATCTATCTATCCATCTATCCATCTATCCATCCATCTATCCATCTATCTATCCATCCATCCATCCATCCATCCATCCATCCATCCATCCATCCATCCATCTATCTTAGCTTTCAATTCCCTCTCAGCTGCCTTTATTTTAAAGGTTATGTTCAGCCGTAATGCATAGAACTGGGAGTCCAAACTCATGGCAGACGAGGAATTTTAGCACTTTAGGGAGGTAATCTTGAGGCACATCAGCTCTGCTGGAGCATTTACATTTCTTATGATGAAGCCACAGAAATAATCCCCAGGCTATTGTCCCTGACCCTGTCTCGTGCCTCTGCTGCCCCCTAGCAGCAAGCTCCTACGCTTCCAAAGAAATCAAAGTGTGATCCAGCCAACAACCCATTTATTGATGCCCTGTTATATGCACTATGGATCAGGCAAGAGATATGGGTCAAAGAGATATTTTAAAAATTGCTGTAAAATAAATAACAAAGATGAGGCAATAAAAGCAAACTTAGGTATAGCGAATCAGTAATAGCAGAAAAGAGCCAACTAATGTTAAAATAAAGAAAAAAGCTGTTTCATGCTGCCTTTGCTAGTGGTAAATTTCTAAGTTTGAGAAATATCCAGATACTTTTGAATATTGGTTTTAATAGTATATTGCTTTAGTTTTTCATAGCACAGTTATAGTTCACTATCAGTGAGACTGGACATCTAAGAGCTGTGAATGGACAGCTCGAAAGTATTCGTGTATTATGTTAGGCCCACAGATTTACCCCAGATAAAAATGGGAAATACCACATGCCAATTTTGCCGCATTCAGTCAGGTTTATCTCGTTCTGCTTCTTCAGAAGTTTCGGTCATGGACTAAGCACTGGTACAAGTGTCTCCTCCCCTGTGTTGGCACTGCTGAGCGGGGACAGCACCTCCCATTCCCAGGTGGCCCTCTGCGGGGAACACACTCCTGGGTTAGCGTGAGGATGTCAGGAAGCCATCTCCACCATTGCTAAGACCAATACTGTACAATTTAGGAAATAGTCCCAAGTGTGTTTGGTTCTTCAAGCTGGACATCATCATTAGCTTTTCATTTTCTGGTTTCCATGTTCACCCCCCTCCCCAAACCCTTTTGTTTTCTGCCGAAACGCTGACAGTGAGGGTAACCCCTGCAATGGCAGCCAGCATTCCTAACGGCGGAGCCCTCTTCCTTGGCCAGTTCTTTCCACTGTGGCAAACCACGTTGAGGGCTGGGGAGCACAACCCCATCATATTTTTCACTCCTCACATACCTGGGGTGACAACCAGCTGGGCAGTGCTGGTTACTGATCCATAATCATTTCTTGCAGAGCATGTAAAGATCCCTGCATCTTCAGGGAAAGTCTCAGCAATGACTAGGGTACAGATTTCCTCTGGAAAGGAAGAAGAGGACAGTATGTATCTCATCAGAGCTAAACCACGAAGTTGCTTAGAAGAAGGCAGACCTCTGCCTTTGTTAAACAAGCAAATGAGATAATGATCACTAAAGAATTGCTTTACAAAAGAGTTCACACTAGAATGTCTTTACATTTAATTTAGCAGTTTAGCCTAGTGGCAAAAGCTTTGGAGTCAGACCCATTGTTTGCAATTTTGGACAAGGTTCACTCTGGTTTTCTCATCTATAAAATGGGGATAATATATCCCTAAAGGGATATCTGCTAAGATGCAACCAGATGTTTGCAAAGTGTGTGCCTCTGCACTTCGCATGTGGAAGATGCTCAGGAAGTGCTGGCTCAGGAGATGCGCCTCCTTTCTCCTCCTGCCTCCTTGTACGTGTCCAGAAATTCTTTCTGGTATAGGATAGCTGACTCTTACTTCTGCTCAACTGAAAAGCAATTAGTGGGGAAAATCAAGCTTCACTGAAATGACAATGGGAAAACCACATGTGAATGTTTGACCCGCAGACAACTGCTTGGGAAGCTACTGTTACACAGAAGGGCAGTGATCCACAGCGTGAAGAACCCTGCCTGTGGACCCCATTGCCAGGGCTCTGATAAGGGCCCTGCCGCACATCTGGCCTTTATGACTTTGGTCGATCTCTCCGAATGTCAGGGTTCTTATCTGTACACTGGAGACAGTAACAGGACCTACCTTGTAAGATTTGTGTTAGTCATGACTCATAAAGTCAATCATCACCAAGTTACTGTGAGGGGTGCTGACGACTGTGACAATGGGTAACAGCTCTGTAGCCCTTATTAGGCACTAGATATTGTTACAAGCTCTACATATAGATAAATTTGGCTTTAACTCTCATGTCAACCTTACCAGTTATGTTTATTATTAGCGTGTTTTATAGATTAGAAACTGAAGCATAGAAAGGCTAATGTTTTTGCCCAATGTCACATAGCTAATAAGTGGTGAAATCAGAATTCAAACCAGTGAGGCTCCAGACTCCACCCTCCTAACAACCATCTATCTTTCCTTGCGATGTAGTATGCCTTGTGCTTACAACACTATACCTGGACATAGTAAAGGCTTTGTAGCCAGTAAATATGAGCTGTTACCATTAAAAAGAAGCTAGATCTAGAGTTTATTAACTACTAATATATTTTAAAATACGTTTGATTTTAGAGAGAGAGGATGTAGAGGAGAGAGAGAAAGAGAAATGTCAATGTGAAAGAGAATCATTGATTGGTTGCCTCCCATACGCACCCTGACTGGGGATCAAACCTGCAACCTAGGTACGTTCCCTGACTGGAAATCGAACCTCCCACATTTTGGTATATGGGACCATGCTCCAACCAACTGAGCCACACCAAACAGGGCTTCATTAACTATTTTTAAATTGAATAATTGTCTATATTGTACCAGTAAAATAAAAATGATTATGTTGCTAATGCCCTCATTTAACATCACCTGTATGTTCTTGGAAACTAAGACTTTAAAGGAGAAATATAACAAAACCATTTTTACCATGGACAATTAACTTAAACAAGAGTTTTGTCCCTATGGCACATTTCTAGTCACAAAAACATCACCAAGCTTCTAAGTAAAGACCCCAAAACTTAATCTAATATTAAACACTGAAATGTGAAATACATATACATATACATTTAAGAAAGATGAATAAAAATAAGGAAGATCATTATCTTCCAACCTGCTTACACCAGTCTGGAGTCACAGGTGGCCAGGGCCTCTCCCAGCAACTCAGGGAACCAGACAGGAAGCCACTCTGGACAGGACACCCTTCTGTCACATGGCCACACACACACATGGCCACACACACACACACACACACACACACACACACTCTCTCTCTCTCTCTCAGACTGGGACAACGTGGATGTGCCAATTCACATCATGGGCACATCTTAGGGATGTGAGAGAAAATCAGAGTCCCTGGAAACCACCCTACAAAACAATAAAATTATTATATGAAGTGTACTCTACTATTTTGTATTCTACTTCATTTTATTTTAAAATAATGGTCACTACATCCACTTTCATGGGTCACAATCCGCAGTTTAAAAACTGCCCCGTAGGACCTAGCACAGTCCCTGGCTCAATAAATATCAGTGAATCCAGGTATTGGGCATATCAAGGAAAGGGTTTTTCTGAAAAAAAATTGAAAACACTAATTCCTAAAGATATTTGCAACCCTCTGCTCACTGCAGCACTATTTACAATAGCCAAGACATGGAAACAATGTAAGTGTCCACTGGGGCGTGAGAGGACAAAGAAGACATGGTACACATATACAGTGGAATATGACTCGGCCACAGAAAAAGATGAAATACCGCCATGTGCAGAAACATGGATCTTGAAGGTATTATGCTAAGTGAAATAAGTCAGACAGAAAAGAACAAAAAGAAAATAATTTCACTCATGTGGAATATAAAACCAAAAAAGGAACATGAACTAACGAAACAAACAAGAAGCAATTCATTGACACAGAAAAGAGAATGGTGGTTACTAGAGAGAAAGAAGGGGGGGCAGGGCATATGGGGTAAAGAGGTTCACACATATGGTAACAGAAGGAATCTAGAAGTTGGGTGTTGAGCATGCAATAGAGTATACAGATATTGAATTAAAATATTGTATACCAGAAACTTATATAATGTTATTAACCCATGTTACCCTAATAAATTTAATTTAAAAAAAGAAAGAAAAGGGTTTTCAGATACAGGTTTGACAGGTACTAGTGCATTTAGAATACACAATTATTATTTGATTAAAAGGTCACTAAATAGAAAGAGAACAATAGAATAGCATGGCATGAGGTAACCTTATAGATTTTTTCTTTTTATTAGATTTATCGGGGTGACACTAGTTAACAAAATATACAGGTTTTAGCTGCACAACTGTACAACATCATCATTTGTATACTGTAATGTTCAGGACCCCAAGTCAAGTCTCTGTCCATCACCATTTCCCCCCCATATACCCTCTTCTACTTCCCCCACCCCCCGACAACACCACATGTTGTCTGTGTCCATGCTCCTCTTTTTTCTCTTCTTTTTGCTCAATCGTTTCCCCACACTGTACTGTACATAGTTCTTGGCATTCATTTGAAGACGAAGATAGAAAGTATGGAAATAATTCAAGTTGGAGCTTCACATAAGATTAATCATTTGGAAAGCGAGATGGATCTGGAAACTTACAAGGGAGTGGGAATTTTTAAATTGAATACAGAAGGTTATGGAATGAGTTAAAAGTGTACTTAGCCAGAAAAGAATAAATAAAACTTAGACTCTTCATGCTGTAAGGGATTTTAGTGATCGACTAGCCCAAATCCCTCATTTCTTCAGGTGAGGTCCAAAGTGATTCTCATAAGGTCTTGGCTAACTCATGTCAAAGCCAAAACACAAAAGTGGGCCTCCTGCCTCCCACAAGTATGCTCTCTTCCCCCTAGTTTAGAAGAAGGGACCCAAAGTAAAATGAGGCAATGAAAAGATTTAAGATGGGAGCAAGGAGTTTCCTGAATCTGAAAATTTCAATTACTCTCACTTTCCAAATAATTCACCAGAAATTCATGTGCACAAAGAGATGATGGGTTCTGTGTCCTCTGAGATACAAGGCACATCAAAATGGGATAGAAGCCATTAAAAAAGTACATTGGAAAGTGAAAATTCTGGTATTAGAAGAAAAAAGCAGCCCAATGTCATTAGATTTTGGAAATGAAACCCTCACACACTGGCTGACCTTGGGAAGATGGGCTTTGGGCAGGGTTAGGCCACCTTGGTTCCTTTTAGCAGGTGCTGCTGGGAGCCAGGAAGTCCCCAGCTTTCAGCAGCACCTCCAAGCTTTCTGCCCAGGCAGCCACAGCTGTCAGCCCCACACCATCCACCTTCCCACGTCTGGGTGCCCTCAGAAAGGTCTTCTCTCAGCTATTCACACCTCAAAAGGCAGAGTTGCTGGAGACATGTAGCAAAATGCCTATGGCCAGTTCAATGCCTGAGAATGCTTTACCGGTACAAACAGATGTAATTCTGTGTCTTGAAACCTATGTTTAAAAACAAGAGAAAATCTTCAGGGATTATATAAAGCATTTGGGAGTGATGATCTGAACAACTTTTAGATTCCTTCTTGTTTTCTATGGTTTTGCAATTTTTTAAAAAAATTATGCTGTTTTAAGAAAACCTGCATATGTATATACATACACGTGTGTGTGTGTGTGTGTGTGTGTGTGTGTGTGTGTGTGTAGTCTTCTACTCCAGAGGACCCCTTTGAGAATAAAATTTTAGCATCCTCCCCACTCATTCATGACTTTGAAGATAAACTAGAAAGTCTTAATGGCACCAGAAAGCCCTGGATCAGGCCCCTATTTCTTGCTGGGTTCCTTCTGTGCCTCTCATCTTTTGTTCAGACCCCTGGACTCACTGGCTCTTGGACTACCCCTGGAGAAGCCACATTCCTTGGAGTCTTTAAGCTCTTCTCCCAAAGTACTTAGCATTCTCCTACTCAATCTCACATATCCACCTAAACATTAATTTGTCAAAGAATCCTTGTTTGGTTAGACTTGGTTAGATCCACCAAGTATGGCAAACTTTCCTTGGAGACGTCTATTGTAACTATAACTGAATGACACATTGTGCAAGAGCTCCGGACTCCTTGACTGGAGTCTAACCTCTATGGGAGCAGAAGGCATTTGTTCGGTTCTGGCTGTACTCTCAGCATCTCTGGAACAGTGGGCTCTCCATCAACATTTTTGAATAATGTTTGTGGGATGAAATTTGAGGGCAAACAAGCTGAGGAAACATTTGCTTTACAAAACTATGTTTTCTAAAGAAATTCCTAATAAAACTGATTTTCCTACAAGCTTCCTTTGTGTGTTTCAAGTGTGACTGAGCAAAACTCACTTCATATGAATTTCCAGGAAGTTGCATAAAATAAGGAATATGTAAGTTATGCAAGTATAGTATTCATGAGCAACTGGATATCTAGAGAAGGATAGCAGCTTACAGAACAGAATGAAAGAAAATTAGAAAGCATTGAGATGTTCTTTTGTGATCTGCAGGCATTGCTATATCTGTGATTTTTACCAGATAAAATTTTAATCTAATGTTCCAAAGGTCCTTTAGGTTTTCTTGCTTTGGAAAATGTCTTCCAAAAGTTACAGCGGGCTCACATTTTGTTGACAGAAAGGAGCATCATGGCTTGTATGGTTCTGACATTATGAACATGAAGAAAGTCATGAGGAAATGAGAGGAGCCAGGTGAGTTTTCATCTGGTAGCATCTTACTTACACAAAGCCCTTTAGCACATCTGTAAAATACATTTTCGTGAGGAATGGAAATCAGGAAATGAATGCTTATTTCAAATAAAGGGAGTCAGAAGCCTACTTATTTGTACTAAAAAAACTGCCTCCCGTTTAAGTGGAAAAATTTAAAATTATTAGTGATGATAATTCTGATCCATTTTAATTCAATTTTCCTAAGTGAAAGATTTATATTTGAGGGCATAATAATAAATTACTAAATTAGTAACAATAAGTTACTACACAGGACAAATCCTGTTTTTTATAGTTACCTAAGAATTATTTAACCACATCAGTATCTCCCAGGGGTCAACCCTGAATTTTGTTCAAATTCTTGGATGTACTAAACACTTGGTTAAATACAAACAGAACCATTTTGTTTGCAGAAACTCATAAAAAGATGAGGTAGCAAGGATGTTACTACTAGGTCCCTTGAGTAATAAAAGGACATTTATATAAATCCCTTCTCTTGCAGTTTTTTTTTTTTGTGTGTGGGGGGGAATGGTGCAGTGAGGGGTCTAGACTAACTGAAGAGGAATCCAGCTCTGACCTTCTCAATCCCATGCTTCGGCCAACACAACTGATGACAACTGTGGGCCAAGATCACTGAGATGACATTCACTGTGAAGAAATACAAGGCTTGTCTAAATTTTTATAAAGGATTTTTTAAAAATTGTGAACTGTATCATACATAGAATATAGTTAAAATGTACAGTTTAAGGAACAGCCACCAAATGAACCTCTAGGTACTCATCATTTAGTCTAAGAGGTAAGATAACACCAATACTCCTGTAGACCTCTCCAAGTGAATATCCTTCTCCTTTTGAGATCGTTGTTGCTTTGATTCTCCTTATGTGTTTACCACATGTTTACATCCTTCAAAACTGAATTAGTTAAAAAAATTGAGTAACAAGCACAAATCTTATTGTATAAACAAAAGACAAACTCGTTGCTGTTAGAAAAAAGCTCCCAGGGACTAGCTAGGGGTTTGAACTAGCTTCAAGTTCTCTGTGAGTTTACAAAAGCCTCCACAGAGGTAAGCGATGGGCAAGACCATTTCATGAGTCCTGGGAAATATAAGGCTTGGTGGGGACATCTGGCAGGCTAAGTGTGGGCAGGAGCTGGTGGAATGGGTATCTCCATACTTTGTTTTAAAGTTCGGCGTGGCAAACATTCAGATCACAGAGCCAGATCAACTCAGAACACCTCTGTGGGGGTGAGGGTGTGACATGCGTGTTCTCAGCTGGTCCAGGAGGCAGTGTATGGAGGGGAAAGAAAGGCCAAGTAGAGGTAAGAATTCAGGTCAGGCTTACCACCCTACCGTTCTGTCACCAGAGCCAAAGATGGAGCTGTGGCAATGAGCTCTTAGTGAGGAAAGCCACCAGGGATCCATCTCTTGAGTCACACTGATCCAGTCTGGGCTTGTCCCCAGTTCCTGACACACAGCTACGACCCTCCTGGGGGTTCCTTTACCTCTCACTTGCTCTTGAGTTCCTGCTTCTCATACTCACATCCTGCCCTTTCTGGATGAATTCTCTTGCTGTGGTGAAACACATCCTAAGTAAAGGGTTGTGAGATCTTGCAAGACTGAGAAATCTTGACTACATCTTCATACTGAATGGCCGATTTGGCTGGGTACAGAACTCTTAAGTAGAGGCAATTTGCTTAACTGCCTCCTCATGTCTGGTGTGACACTGTGAAATCCTAAATCATTCTGATCTCATTAGTTTGCATGTGAGTTGATGTTTTCTCCCTGGACACTGGTAGAATCATCTCCTTGTCCTGGATATTCTGAATTTCACAACAATGCACACTGCTGAGGATTTATGTTCACACATCCTGCACTCAGTGGGTCCTTTCAGTCTGGAAATCAATATCCTTCAGTTTGGGGAATTAAAAAAAATTTCAATGACAGTCTCTGCCTCTTCTTTGTTCTCTTCTCCTGGGATCTCGATTGTGCACGTCTAGTGTGCCTGGCAGGTTCTCTCCGCCTCTAACACTCCCACCTTTTCTCTTATGTGGCTGCTCTTGGTCTTTTTGGCTTGCTCTGTGGGGCAGCTCCTCAACTTATTTCTGCTACCAACTTTTTCATTCCAAGAAAATTTTGTTTTCCAAAACCTCCTCTCTTCTTACGGCTTTTTATTTTTACTTCTCCGATACACTGGGTTTTCTTGTCTCTCTAAGGAGAGTGTTCATTTGTTTTCACATTTTCCCCTCTTTGCAAGCTTGTTTTCTTCAAGTTGCTCTTTTGGGGAGTTGCTTGTTTTCTTCTATATTATCTACAACAAAGATTTTCCAAGACGTCTTTCATCTTTCCTGGTCTGAGCGGGTTGTGAGCCGCCTAGGAGCTCTGAGCATGAAGAGGAGCTTTGGCTTTCCCGTGAACACACTCTAGATGGCCTCTTTGGTGGACAAACTCCCTTTCTATTATATACCATTAAGTATAGATTTTTTCCTCTTGGGATGTCCAGATTGCTCAGAAAAGAGTCCTTCAGGCTCTGCCAGGAGAAAAAGAATTCACAGGCCAGCCAGCATGCCAGATGAATGTGCAGGAAGAGGACAGGAAGTAAAATTTTAAAAGCTGAATGCTCGTACGAGTCTCTCAATTTTCTCTTTAGTACACACTCTAGTGGGCCTTCCCCATCTCTCCTCAGAGACTGAACCAAAATTTCTTGGTTCATGGAGTGGTAAGTGTCTCAGTATTTTTTTTTTTTTTAGGTATAGCTTTTGCTTTGAAGCACCTAACAGCTTTGTTTGTTAAGTACTTATTTCCAAATAACTTAAGTGTTTAGGTATTAACAAGTTAGTTACTGTTTGGAAAAAACTACATATAAATGGAAAGAAAAGATTATTTTATTCCTAAACAACCACAATTACTGATGGACGTGTGCACCTGTCAGACACTGTGCAGCCCTTCTTGGAACCAGAATGAACACAGCCAGCCTCATGTCAAGTTCCACATTGATTTTCCTGGGGTACTTACTTTTTACCACACACATAGATAAAGAAGTCAGTTTCACAAAGACATGATGTCATACAAAAGAATGTAGAGTGATCTAATGTTGAAACTCTGAACTATTTCGAACTAGTAGTTATCTCGTATATCTATCAGATGTTGAGTATCACATGTTCACATGCGAAATTTCAGACATTACAGCACCTCCCTCGGTCTTGTGTGGCATCTCAGGGTGCCGTCACACAGCTTGGGAACCAGGGTTTTGATACAACCCACTTTTATTCAACCCACCATCCTAACCTGGACTTGCATTAGGTGTTTAACTATGTACAATCTACTGGAATCTCAACAAACATCCTCACCATGGCCCCCCTGCAACTCAGCACCTTAGTATACCAAACCAAGTATCATCTACTTCACATTCCGAATTGCAGAACCAAAACATGGACTTGACTAAACAACATCTAGGATGACAGGTGGCATTGGTGAGCAGAGATTCATATGGAAAGTAGGAGAGACCATACTGTTACATGTGTAATCTCCAACCAGTAAGATACTTTTTTGTATTTCAATTTTGCATGCTATTAGACAATGCTCTAAAAGTAACTCAATACAGTCTGTGGCTGTTTTCAGACAGTTGAGTAAGGGCCTGAGTATTAATAGTTGTCAAATGAGTCTTCTGTTCTCTGTGCCCACCCCAGCCCCCCAGACTAGGCTTTGAAGGATCCAATCAGCAAAAAGTCGGAATGTCAAAGAAGAGGCCCAGAGCAGGTAATATGACAAACGGATGTTGGTCTTAGGTAAGCTGACTAGCTATTAATTCACAAAACAGTCTGAAAGGATTTGTGATGTAAGCTGACTTCTGTCTAGACAGAGAAGGGAGTGTAAAACATATTAGACAGATGCAACACAGTAGTGACAAGAAAAACCTGTTTCAGTTGCACAGATGCATTGGGAGGGAGTTTGCCAGGTCCTTCTTTATCTAACCATCTAACTTCTATGGGGCTAGATCGAGGTCCTAGGGAATTTCAATTGTATTTCTAGAGCTTTAAAACATATTACACAGGAATAAGAAATGGAAGTGAAGAAAAAAGATGAAAAGAATGAGGGAAGAAAATGTAGAAATAGAGGGAGAGAGGGAGGGAAGGAGGAAGGGAGGGGGGAGGTGGAAAGAGAGAGAGAAAGGAACAGTCTGACTGAACGCTAGCCAGCGAGGGGAGAACGGGAGTGAATCTGTCAGAGGAAGAGAGAGTAATAAAATCTGAATGCTTAAATATGTTCCTGAATTTCAAAGTCTATTTATGTTTCAGCATTTGGAAAACATCACTGACCTAGTCCTATAAAATTTATCTCTTGCCTCAGATGTATTATAGTCATGTCTGCTTTTCTCCTTTCCACGTAACAGTGGCTGAAAAACAACTACCAGGGAAGCCGGTTCCTACATATATTTTATGTAGTTGAATAGGTCAGTGGTCTACTGGATGGAACAATCAGGCCATTTAAGGGAAGTAAACTGTTTAATACAGATTTTGTTTTGCCTTGACAATGCCAATGGTCAAGTTCAAGGTCAAAGTAAGGAAAACATTTGGCTACTTGTACCTAGTTTCGTCAGGCATGCCAAAACATTGTTTAAATACAAATATGGTTCAACATTTGCTTGTTCTAAAGTTCTTACTCATAACAACTCACATAAAGAGTTGCTGGAATAGTCATTCCTGTGTTTAAATTTTCTGTTTGTTTGCTTAAAAAACCTGATCATGGATTTAATGCTATACACCAGTTTCAGGTTTCCCGTGGCAGAGCACTTTGATGCTCCACTGTAAAAGAGAAAGGAGCAATTCTAGCGGTCCTGTGGTAAACATGACTGTGGCAAATTATCTAAGGTCAGGGAAAACTAGTTGCATTTCATTTTTAATAGCTTCTATGGCATATTTTTTATTGTATTGACAGATTTGTTGGAAATGTTTCTCTACCAAGAAATATTTGTTTTCAGCAAATGTTATTATTGTGGTTGGAATGGAGGAGTCTGTTTTCTTAAATGCTTTCAGATTTAACAAAAGGGAAAAGGAAAATAAGAGAATTCCATTAACATGGAGAGGAGACACTGTTTCATACGTTACCCAGATCTGTGGTTTAAAAAGGAACGCCTTCCATAGCTTTTTGCATGATTTTGCCACATTAAACCAAAAGGCATTTTAGTAAGTTCTAGAGGTCAGATTATTCCAGGAAGCTATTGAAGACCAATTTTATGAAGTAATTCATGATCAAAACTATACTCTAGAAGCAAAACAGCAAACCATGACTGAAACAGGGGTGTCTGCGGTAGGAGGTAAGGGAGCGCAAGATGGAGGAGCTGGAGGTGGGAGATGTGTCTCTTCTCCCTCCTCGCCCAGATTTACTCCTTCTTAGCCAGTACATTGAGCGTTTTCAACTGTCAAACCTGTACATACTCCAAAACTAAACTATGCAGTTTCTAACAAGTGGTTTGAATTTTCAGAAGATGGTTAGTTTATGATTTTCCAACACAGATCACGGGAGACATTTCGTAAATCATCACCACCTCGGCAGGTGAGGACAATGGATAACAACACGATGAAAGAGAGCTGCATGAATTCACTCAGAATCCAAAACTGCAACATCAAACGCAGTCTTAATCTGTTCCAGTAGTAATGCTTTTATAATTTTTGGCCCAAGATTTTAGTTTCATTTGTACAAAAGGTATCAGAAGACAAAAATTACTCCATAGATTTGTTCACATGAACTTTCTTACAGATAAAAGAAGTATGTGGTCTTCTCCCCACCCCCACCCCCGTCTCTCTCTCTCTCTCTCTCTCCCTTTCTTAGTAGATGCAAAAGATATGTCCCAATTCCCTATAGGGTTTCCATATAAGCTCATGCAGTAGATTAAGTCTCAGAAGCTCCATGTATCAGGGAACCAGCATTTTATACAAAGACATATCACAGACAAAACACACAGATGTGTATTTCCATGGTTCAGAAAGTGAGTACAGTGTCTGATGCGGTGACTGACACACTAAGTGGGTGACATGCTCTAGTTGTAACTCATGACAAGAAGGCACCAGATCAATTCCAGCTGTTCCCTAAGGATGTTACTCAGCATCCTTAAACTCTGGATCCTAAGAGGATCACACTCTGCTTTCAGTGATCCAATACCCAGATGTGAGAGGGTCAGGACTGACACCGCAGCAAAGCTGCAGTAGCTCACACAAAACCTTCAGGTTCTCAAAGAAGGGACAGATCAAGGTCACGGCTCCTGAGGGGCATATGGTAGGAAGGATCTGCTTGATGGTGAAACAGAGGCACAGATATTTGATTGTCTGCCTTTTGGTAAGAAGTAAAAGCAGTGACTTTGCTTTTGGGAAAAATACCAAGAAAGTAGCCCCCAGGAGGATGGACTAGGAAATACCTAGGCAAAAATTTTAGTTCCCTTTAAAAACATCATTTTTGTCCATGAGGAGTCAAAAACACATAAAAAGTCTGAGGCCAGAGAAAAGCTGGAGCCAATGCTTCTGGATAACATAGCACTCTGAGGAGGTCAAATGACCTCATAATTAAGCAAGATGCCAGGGCAAGATGGCTTTCTTCATGCCTGTAGCACAGTAAAATTTTATGGCTGTGGACACATAAATGAGAAATGCCTGGTGGTCAGTGCTGCTTATATCTTTGGGCTGCTCTCATGCGAGACACATTTCTATGCTGGGGAGTCTGGATGTTAGTGGGTTTTGGTCAGTACAAGTATGCGGCAGACTGTTCTTTTCTACTGGAATTTTAGGAGGATGTTTTTTCATCATTAGCTTAGTTTACTTTCTGAGTATAAAAGACTATATTTCAGAAAGCCTTAAGTCACTGAGCCTGACCTTCTTGTCTGAGTGGAACCTAATGTTTTACTAATAAAGAAGTTGATGTAAAACGCAGTGCACAGACCCTATGATAAAGAAGATATTGTCTTTAAGGGGGTTTCACGTTTCCAGGGAACTGCAAAAACATTGTTCTGCTTATGGCTTTGAAACAGAAACAAAGAACTATTGAAACCCCAAAGATACATTACCAAAGGAGGGGGAAAAGCTTCTTACCAGGTTCAGCTGTAGATCTGGGTTCTGTTTGCCACATAAGAAAAAAAGTAAATAAAAATGGAGTGTTAGAGTGGGTTCCGTTCAATATAAAGCAGTCTGTCTTCTCCTATTACCTTGTCTAGGGCACATCTGCAGAAATGTTACAGATGAATCGTAACACCAAAGCAATAAAGGGATAGATCAATTTACATTTCTACAAATACAAAATCTCGAATTCTAGTAACAGCTTACACTAGGAAGTTATTTAACCTGGAATCTGTAGAAGGTCTTACAGAAGCTTGTAAGCCTCTTAAAAGTATTTGCCCAACTTTGAGTTCAAATCTACATGTGCATTTTTTCCCTAAAGAAAGAACATATAACTTTCTCCAGATTTTATGGGGGTCCATCAGCGAGCACCCCAGCTTCAATTTACTGGACCCTCCCACTGGCCGCATATCTCCACACCTCTCTGAAAATGGGAATTAGTTCATCTAAAAGGTTAAAACCCTTGTTGATTTTTCCGAAGCTTGAGAGGGGTCAGCGGTTGGATTTGGGAGAATGGGCACCTCTCCTTACTTTTCTGCAGAATGCGGAAGTCTGGAGAGTCCTGGATCTCACTCCCCTGTCGGAACCACTTGACCCGCAGAGGCGGGGCTCCGCGGACCCTGCACTCCAGGACCACCACCTGGCCCTCGGATGCCGCTGTGTTCTGCAGTTCCTGAAATTCGAGAAAAACACTGTCCATCAGACTTTGGTGCGTCCTTACGCAATCTCATAATAGAGAATAAGACTTCCAGATCTCAGAGAAAAAAATGTGAAACTTGCATCCTAAAAGAATTATTACTAACTCAGAGGAAGATAAGCACCTTTAAATTCATTCATCATCAGATTTTCGTAATCTCCGTATGATAAAATGAGTATGGTTTACCACTGGGCCCGTAGAAATTTTGGACATGTCTGCAAATTTATTGACTCTTTTGTATGTACATACTTTTACAGTAACAACTGCTACCTTTCTTTACATTTAAGAGTAAGCAGGTGGGATGCAACCTTCTTAAAACAATTACACACCTTATGGATGTGACTTCCTATGGAGACCAGACAGGAGGAAAAAAAAGACATACATTTTTCTTCACATGCTCCAACCTTCTCCCCCCGCCACCTCTGCCCAACCAGTCCCCAGTGCCAGGTGTACTAAGACTAAGGGTTTTGGTTATTTTCTCATTTTGAGGTTCTGCGTAAAATCTTTAAAAATGCAGCACTCTTCTTTCGCTGGCCTTCGTGTCCTCCTCCCTCACCATTACCCTGCTGCGCCCCTCCCCCTCCAGACCAGTGCATTTTTACAGTCCAGCCCGTTAGACAGTCATTTGGCTTCACAGATACAAAGAGGTACAGTTTTTATATCCTGGTTATTAGATATCAAAAGCTTAACATTTCCCTTCCACGTGTCCCTTCTCTACCTTCCTCCTCCAGGACTACTCAGCCATGGGGCCTGCCTAAATTTTTGACTAAACTTCTGATTATAGAGTATTGGCCCAGATATAAGGTAGGTAGGACTCTCAAAGTGATTCAAATAGGATCAAATAATTCACCTACTGATAGACCAAAAGCAAAAAAAAAAAAATAACATTAGGAAGGGTGTGTTTTTTTCTGTTTTGATTTTGTTTTGTTTTGAAATTATCTGAAAACACAACAAGCTGTGTGCTGGGAAAAACCCACCCTGCAGCAAACGGCCTTCGGTGCTAAAGGGCTATGGAAATTCTCACATTCATGCTGCTGGCAGAAGAACTACAGAGGTCTAGTGTGAAGTCTGGGAAGGACTTCAGTAAGAATTCTGTTGGTTAAAAATGACTTCAAGTGAAAATGTTAAGATTATTAGCTATTTCTCATTGCATTTTTCTCTCCCACCTTATTTTTAATTGTAGAAAATCTCTGGCTTTAATTGACTTTTACTTTCTAATTGGGTCCAGAAAGAGTTAATTTAGTGGATCATAGCAGGGCGGTGTCTCTCATGGGGCCCGGCGTGTGTGGATTAATTATTAAAGACCCCCAGGCTTGTCCAGGAGGCTATTTACGGTAGATGACAAGCAGTACACAAATATCCTTCATTTCTGAGCCTACAAGCACCAAAGGAGGCTCTGAATTCTTCCTAGGATTGCGTGCTTTGTTCAAACATCAGAAAGTCAGAGATAGATAAATGGGCAGATGCCAAGGATTTTAAGCACTTAACACAGCATAGTCATTCCAAGATTGCAATTTGGCTCCTTCAGGAGCAAAGTTTTTTTTTTTTATCTTGGCAAAAGCTACAGCTGTACAAAGCCATTAGGGGACTTGTAGGAACATAAAGAGGAGCCTTGAGGGAGATAGAGCCAACTGTTAGAGGTTGTACTTGCCAACTTGGATCATCCATTCAGGGTAGCATTTGGGACCCCTGGTGTTTTAGGGTCCATAAAGGGCATCTGTGGACATACATCAAGTCCACATGATACTGTGATCCCTTAGAAGAGTCCAACTATTGTGCAAGAAATGCCTCACAGTGCTCATTGCTTTTCTGGCCTCGTGTGAGTCCCTAATATTCACAGTTCCACAGGGCACACCAGTTCTGTAGCTCCAGCTAAGCCCAGTGGCCTGCAGGCAGAAGTGCTGGCTGTGAAACCTGGGAACTTCCCCAGAGCAGTACGAGAAAATAGATGGAGGCACCCCTTGGACTGGCAAAGCCCACCTGCCATCACTGTCAACCACTGTGCCCAAGAGAAAGGCCAGAGAAGGCACTGAGGTCAACAAAGCACAGGCTAACTTGAGTCCCAGATGTCAGTAGATTCACGTCCTAAACCTCCCTCTCCAATACCCACAGCCCAGGTGCACATAGAACCACGCAAGGCAGGAAGAGAAGTTGCACAAAGGGAAAAGGGGAAGAAAAGCAGATACAAACAAGGACAGACATGACGGTTGCAGAAGACAGATGCTCCACAGTCCAGACACAGAAAGTGGCATCCCTGGAGATGCCCGGCAAGGGTGCGCTGAGTTTCCCACTACTCTACGGTTTAAGATTTTAAATTCAATGTCAATAAAAATGTAGACTTTATTTTACCTTTCCTTTTATGAAGCTAACACAGAGTGCTGCATGGTTCTCTTTTGGGAAATGGGGAAGCACCACTAACGGAACGTCAGTGTCTCAGAAGCTGGATCGCACAAAACACGGTTTTGTGTCTAGTGTTTGAGGTTTTCTCCTCGTGCCAGGAGGAATTCTGTGACATTTCCCCAAGCCAGGCCACTGTGGTGAAGTCTGGTGGGGAACGAAAGCAAAATCTTACAATCTCTCTTCTTCCCCTGACACCACCAGCATGGGACTTCATTTTGCTTAAAGAAAGAGGTGCGTTGGGCCTGACATCCCCCAAATCAACCGTGACTCAGGCAGTAATACATCTGGGGACATGGATCTTCTGGTGATGGTCTCACAAATCTGCTTGTGAACAGGTCTTAAACTACATAAAAATATGCATGTCCACCCCTCTGCAAACATTTCCTGTTCTAAGCATCAAAGGACGACTCCCCTGGCTGTTTGCAGTGTGACATTGGTTTTGGTAGGGTTTTACATGACTTTTTTTTTTTTTTTTTGGTAGTTTACTCAGGAAAAGACTTTGAAAATTTTGCCAGCTATTATCATTTGTTGCCTGTGTCCTGCAGTAAGTGGTCTGTTTATGAAAAGGTCTTTAATAAAGTTGGATACAGGCTGGCTTAGAAGAAAAAAATCTTTTCCTACATGAAGAAAATTAAAATGCTCTTCTCTACTGCCTCACAGAAGTTTTTATAGATTTGCTCGTCACTCTTTAGTTTACTTGGCACTGATTTTTGTGAAAAGTGTGAGGCAGAAATCTAATTTACTATTTGTCACCTCTGTTGCAGTCATTCTTTACCCAGTGGTCTGCAGGTTTCTGTAGGTGCTGGAGTGAGTTCTATGCTGATTACTCATAGGTTTGTCTAGCCTTGTGCCAGCTCCATGCTGTCCTAATACTACACATGCAGGAAGTTGTGATGTCTCAGAGGGCAAGTCCCACCCCTTCCCTAACACCACCTTATTTTTCTTCTTCAGGGGTGTTTGGACTATTGTTAGCATTTCTTCCATTAAACTTTTAGAATCAAATCACCAAATTTAGTATTATGCAAACAAATAGAAGAAACCCACTGGAAATTTAGCTAGATTTGCATTAAATTTATAGATCAAACTGGGAGTCATGATTTCTTTACAGTCTACCAGTCCACAGGCATGGTATATCTCTCCATTTGAGGTGGAAGTGGGGCAGAGGGGGAAGACATGCTATTTACATGGGAGCATTTCTGAGTTGAGCAGTTGTCCAATGAAATGCATGTCATTCATTCAGCTTGGCAATGCAAAACACCAACTTGGAACATATTAAAAATTAGTCATTAAAAAAATTTTTATAAAGGTTGCTGGGTTTTCCAAGCAATATCCTGGACAGAATTTTGTCTTATTCTTTCTGTCCTGGCTTTTCCACTGTCCTTCGACCTCGATCAGGTCACTGACCTTGCCCACATTTCTTCGACCCATCCCAAGCTCACAGTCACATGGCCATTGTTCAATACATATCTACTGAGTCCCAAAGGTAACCATGATAATCAGTCTACTGATCTGTTCGTTTACTTTTCCAAGAGTGCTACACGAAGCCACATGAGAGTGGAATGACAGCACCAAAGCAAATACAGAGAATGAGACTTGCAGATGTCAGACCTTTGTAAAAACAGGAGGAAAGTAGGCAGAAGTGGTTCCATCAGGTCTGCAGAGATACGAGGTTGGACTGTGGACCTGAAAAAGCAGAGACACATAGATCAAATTCTAAATACATAAATTGCTGAAAAGATGGACTGAAGACGCCTCTCTCATTATTAAGATCGCTCCACATGAACGAAACAAGTGAATGAAAGTCTCTCCATGTATCACTTTGCTGACCTCCTCTTACAGGCACCGTCTGCTTCCTCACTGCACATCTGTTAGTGTTGTCTACCCGAGAGGATGTTCCAGGCGAAGTCCCCTGGCTCCTCAGGGAGCCGTGAACTGTTGATGCCATTACCAAATGGATTTCTGTGTGTGGGACTTCCACAGGGGTCTCTTTAAAAGCTCTCACAGACACTGTATTTTATTTTTTTAATATAGTCTGGATTCATTGAATAAAAAGCATAAATTACTGGCACTGGAGGGCAAATTATCAAGCATCTACCTATCAATTTTAACTTGCATACTTTTTTGACATAGATAGGGACTATAGGAAATGAAGAAAAAGGGATATATAGTTTTTTCTTGATGTGCAGAAAACAAAGGTGCTAAGGGTTTCAGAAGAGTGAATGGAAAATATTTGACTACAATCATGCATTTTCAAATACTCTGGATTTATTCACTTCTCTAAAGGTGGTTACTAGTTTTTTAACCTAGGATGGTGGTGATCTGATATTATCTGTCCAAATATAATGATGCCAGAGCGCATCACTGAAAAAGTTGCCAGAGTGGTAGTGAGGCCAGCATGGTAATGGGCCTTGTTCATTATCCTTGTAAGACTTTCCATAGGCTTATTACTCAGGAGGCCTGGATAACAAAGAATATATGAACACATATAGTATAGCATTTACTATATGTTAAACATATAGTATTTAGGCTGTGCCAGGCATTGTTCTAAGAGTTATATGGAGATGAACTGACTGAATCCTCATGACAATCTTGAGATGGATGGCATCATTATCTTCATTTTACAAATGAAAAAAATAGGCATAGAAAACTTATATTACTTGTTCAAGGTCCCTTAGTAAGTGGTTGAACTGGGATTCAAACCCAGGCAGTATGAATCCAGGGCATTAACCTTTATGTCACCATGCCTACAATAATGCAATGGAGTTTCTCTGAACACCTCATTCTCCCAATTATACAAGTAGGATACATTGACCTTCTATTCGGTGCTCCTGTAAAATTTAAACCATTTTAAAATGTACTGTTTATGTTACCATGATACTTACATATTTAGATGCACATGTGTCTTTCTGCTTTTAGGCTTCCGTGTTAT
This sequence comes from Tonatia bakeri, assembly GCA_004024845.1. NCBI lineage: Eukaryota > Metazoa > Chordata > Mammalia > Chiroptera > Phyllostomidae > Tonatia > Tonatia bakeri. The sequence continues at coordinate 194,954 of PVIA01000604.1, read as the reverse complement.
ACCTTAATATAGGCTATCATATTCAAGGGTTGCATGTGTATCCTTGTTTCCCATGAAGTTTGTAAACTGGGAACAGAGCTGGTGCTAATGTGTTTTCTTCTGTTGTGAAATGCCTAACACAGTGCTAAGCATTGATTAAATATTTTTCAATACTTAAATATGAAACACCAAAAAAATTCACTGATTTAATCAGAAATATTTCTAGAAATTCCACTATCATTTAGGGGTTTAAAGAAAATGCCTACAATATATGCCACATCCAAGCAACTTATAATGGTTGGTTCTTTGCAACTTTATGAATTCAGATGTCTTTTCTCTACTGTCTGCATATTGTACATGTCACAGAGGATATGCCACTCACCTCTAATTACTAAAATACCTCTGAGTGCTCCGTCTGGTAATGCCCACAAAACACACTTAACATACTTACGAGTAAGGCATGAGCTCACAGTTCAAGAGTGATGGGGGAAGCCTGTAGTGGGTGTTGTTTTTAAAGAAACTCATCATAGCACAAAGGCAAAGTAACATACATTTTATTTAGAGATATTCGGATTGTAATATTATTACCTTTTTGAAAAATAATATAGTTGGTGTTTGCAAAGTCAACTTACTATGCTTTCTTTCCAGTAGTTTAGTACCATTGTTCTTTCTTGGATAAAGCGGTCTTATAATGAAATAAAAGCAAGATAAAATGCATGGTGAAGTCAAGGATTTGAATTTTTTTTCTTATTATCTGTTTAGTGCTTAGAGCGGGGGTGTTGAACTCATTTTCACCGGTGGTCACATCAGCCTCGCAGTTGCCTTCAAAGAGCCGAAATAATTTTAGGACTGTATAAATGTAACTACTCCTTAACTGTTAAGGAGTTGAAATCACATTCCGCCCTCTGAAGGCAACCATGAGGCTGATGTGGCCCCTGGTGAAAATGAGTTTGACACCCCTGGCTCAGAGGGTGCGAACGCTTTTGTTGGTATGTAGACTTCTCTTGCCTTCTCACTTGTTTGAATGAGCTAGTGAGTTTGGCTGTAGATAGGGGAGAACACACAAGTGGGGGGAATCACACAGTCATAGATCAGAGAGGTAGCATCTTGTCAGGTTACTGGCTGTTAGGGAGGCTCCCAATGGAAGCGCAGATGTTGCAGGATTGGTGGTGCGACTTTGATATTTTGGTGGATCAAAAGGAAGAACTTTACCTACCATTTTCTTTTCTCCCAGTTGTATTTGTACTTAGGAACTACTTCAAGGCTATGGAATAGTAAAACCGAAGTGACATTCTTTCAATCCAGAAGCCTGCCAGTGGCTCCGCTCCTGCAGGCCCCAGTCACGTGCGCTCACCTGCTGCACAGGGACAGACAGAGGCTGGATCACAGCTGTGGTCACGCCTGTCTTTGGAGATGACGATCCTATTGTCAAGGACACTGAAGTTGTTTTCTTCTGAGCTCTGGAAAACAGGGAGGCAAGTGTTCAGCTGGAATCTTTTTTTAAAGCAGGAATTATTCTTTAAAACATTTCCATAGAATAGCCCAGCTACTTTTTGTGTACTTAATTGGCCTCAGCTCTCAAGTGCTTCAGAAATGGGAACAGTTACTATAGCTGTGGCCAGTCTATGCACATAATGAACCTCAGCAATATTAGCAAAATAAACACAAGGATAAAAGTAGCTGTAACAGCCATTGTTAGTGAGGGTAAAGTATTGACCTTGAAAATCCTAAGAGAAAAGAAAATACTTAGAAAAAGTCTAATCTTTAGCAGTAAGATATTTCAGAAGATATTTGAAATCTACAGGATTAGGCCTCTATATTTAATTCAATGTTCTGGTGGTCTATTTTCAGTTTAGCAGCTGTTCTTTGTTCTGGATCTATATTTTGTTAAGTTGAGAGCGCCTTGAAATTTTTATCTTAGTGCACAGAAGTTAGTGAGGTGCATAAGAGGCAAAGGTTAAGAGGAATTGGTTTCTAGACCCCGTTTTGTTCACTTGTTGGCTGTGGAATCCCAATCAAGGCATGTAACTTCCTGAAACCTGAGATCCTTGTCTGAAGTGAGAGGTGGCAGAGTACCTACATGATCTTATTAAAGTCTCTTTAGCATTAATGTTTGGTAATTATTTGACGTTGAGTGCATACAATTGTTATGTATATACACTAGCAGGTCAAAAAATTTGTTAACACACTCCCAATATTCGTAGACTTTTCTACAAAATTCTGACAGATTTTATTTGATTTTTTGAAAAACAATTAAGATATTAACATTTTACTAATAATCCATGTGTCTTTGTAGGAAGAACTAAATTTTGAGATTTTCATGACAAGATCAAAGTAGAAATAGTCTCTCTCCAAATGGAAACACATTGCTGGCCCAATGAGATATTTTCTGGTTTATGTAACTACTTCGATCCTCATTTATTTTTAGTAGTGATTTAATAAATCTTCTCTCAATGTGACTTTTCATAAATTTATGACTGTTTTCTCTGAAACTAACATTATATATTTTTAGATTTTGGCATATTGATGATGAAATGAAGATTTCAAAGCTCAAATTCATAACTTAAAAATTATGCCCCAAGTTCAACTATTTGATCTGATTGACATCAGGTGACCTTTTCCTTGAAAGCATAACACGGTGGCTTCACACCCTCACGACCCTGCTGCCAGTCGTCCCTGTGTAACTGATGAAATCGCAGGCACTTACTGTGGCATAGCTCCAGGTTTTGATAGGAAAGCTAAACTTTCACTGTCAGAATCTGTTGAACTGGCACCTGAGAGAGTCAAAAATAATAATAAAATTAAGATGTAAATAGTATCTATAATTGCTTCAAAGAATAATGTTCCTTATTTTTAAACAATAATAGTCAGTTTTGAAATAGAGAATGGTTCAGACCATTTTTACTTGGATTGTATCTTCAGAAAATCATTTCAAAAAAAGAACTACTATGAAAAGCTTTCATCAAAGCAACAATGTTTTTAATGCCAGATTTATTATTAGTTTCATTTTTATCATTTTGGCCATCACAACCATACTTTTAAATGGCTTATAAACTCTGAAATAAATTTCAGTGTGCCTGTGGGCAAAACATTCATGGTTTTAAGTTTTAACCATTTCCCAGGAGACTTACTGGTGTGGATTATTAATGTCTTCATCACTCATTAATTAGGAAATGCTTCCTGACTCTTGGATAAAAGGGTTCATTCTTGAATAAAAGGGTCTCTGATTTTGGATCATGCTTTCCCACATTCACTTGCCTCATTACTGTTTTTGAATTAAAGGTCAGATTTTTAGTCAAAATGCATACTGTACTTACATTTTAATGCTCATATATTTTGTGATAAGAGATTTGAGATGATGTTTAAAATAACTGTGATGGTTAAAAGTATATTTTTGATATTTCCTTCATACAACTTGAGTTATTCAAATTACCTATTTTAAAAATATTTTAATGCAAAATAATGCATAGTTACGGAAAGGTAACCAAATAGCCTAGAATTGTGTGATACTGTGGTGAAGACCAGTTGGTGCCTTCCCTAATGCCATGCTTCACATATGAGCAGCCTGGTGTGTGTTTTTCAGATAAATTTAATGTATCAACATACATACGTTTATATGCATAGTTACAAAAATGGAATCACACTATATGTATTCTTTGCAATTAGTTATTTTTGCCTACCAATACGTTTAGAATAGATACATTTACTGAATTCTCTTGGATGGCTGCCTAGTGTTCCTTCCCATGCCTATAGTACATTTTTTTTCCAGCCTTTTATTGATGTGGACACCATCCTGCTTAGGTAATTCTGCTGGAATGTTTGCCGTCCCTTCCCATTTATTTCTGTAACTACCGCCTAGTCTAGGCTTTCTTCACCTACTTCCTGGACCACCGCAATAGAGTGTTATCTGCTCTCCCCATTTCTCTCCCTTCCAAATTTGTCTTCGCCCTATGTCATCTTAATGTTCCTGTCTTCCAGAACCTCCCAAATGCCCACATCACAGAACCCCAATCCAGAGAGTTGAACGTACTGCCTGGTGTATATTCCACTAGGTAATGGGAACACAGCAGTGAAGAAAACAAACATACACACACCTGCCTTGGCAGAGATTACATTCTTTTGAGAACATGCATAGTAGATAAGGTAAGTAAATATAGTATGGTGGTGAGTGAAATGAAAAACCATAAAGCAGGGTAGGAGTGCTGGGTGCAATGGGAAAGCAGTGGGATGCGGTACTAAGTAGGGCTGAGAGGAAGGCTCCGCCAAGATGGGGACTTTAAACAAACGAAGATCCAAAGCTGGTAAGGGCTTTCCCTTCTGGTGTTTTCCTGGGACTATGCCTTCAGTTACATTACTCATCTTCGTAGGAAACTCCTACCCAGCCTTTTCTTGATATTCTGTCTTTTAAGATCAGCCCAGTCATTTTTCTGAGCTCTATCTTCTCTGAACTCCTAGTGTTCTTGTTTATATTACTCACACCACTTCAAATGGTGCATCTGCTAGAAAATTATAAGTTCTTTGAGAACTGAAGTGGTGTTAGGAAGAGAACTACCAATTTCCGAATACTTGCTATTTGCCTGGCAGTCTGCTAGGCACCTCATGGCACTTAATTATTATAATAATGAAGCTCACTAAGAGGTTAGTTATATCCAATTACAGATGAGAAAATTGAGGAACCAAGAGGTCAGATAATTTGCATAAGGCCACGTAAGTAGGAAGCAGTGGCGATGAGATTTGTACTTGCGTGTTTTGAGCTCATGGTCCATGACTTGCCCCCTCCATATGAGTGCCGTGTGCTGTGCACGTCTGTATTCCTCCGAGGGCTTAGCTTCATGCCTTGCTCGTGGCAGGCCTTTAACTTCTGGTAGAATGAATGAATGGAACTAAGGAATAGCAAAGCTTGTTTAGGGACAAGGAGTCGACTGGACAACTAGAGAAGAGCAGTATCTTGGTAGCAGGGGATGGGGGCAGCAATGGTGGGAGGCAAGTCTAGAAACAAAGGGTGAAATTCCATGGCCAAAGTGAGACATCTAGGCACTGAGACGGGTGAGGGGGAAAATCAACTATGTTGGGGGAACTGAGGGACTAGGGGGGGAAAGCAGAGCAAAACAAGCAGCAAACCATCTAAAACAGGTGACAGGGAAGCAGAAAGTTTGACTGCGATGAGGAGGCGAGAGCTGAGCAGGGAAAAGCCGGTAGACTCAGTTTTCAGAAAGTCACGGTAACCTGAGGGAGACTGGTTTGTTTACTGGAATCGTGGCAGTGTGAAGGAGAGGGCTGGCGAACCCTTCCAGGAGTTACCAGACACTCTCAATGTGGTCTGAAATTAGGAAGGAAAGGGCTACTTTTCATATATTCTAAACATTTAAATCATTTTTTAAATCCCCTATGATTACCTCTATTTAGAAAGACATTCTTTGTAAATTCTTTTTTACTACCTATTTCCAGCTGACATTCAGAGAAAGGTAAAGGATCAAAACAAAAGTTGGGGTCCCCTGAGAAGACATTTGCTAGTTTTTGCACACCTGTCCAACCCTTGTGAAATCTCAATGTCACCTTCTGTCTCAGGTGTCAGAGCAGCTCCTGCAGATGGCAGCAGATCAGATCTCCCCATCTGTGCCAGCAAGCTCCGGTCCCTGCCCTCAGGGCAACCCTCTCCTCTTCTGCCTCCTCCCTTTCGTCCTCTGCTCTGCACCTGCCTTTGGGAAAAACCACTCCTGTCTCAGGTTAACATTTTTCTCTGTATTTATCAAACCATAACTTTCATTGCTTTATGTAGGCGCCAATCTCAAGAAGGCACATGTTCTCATCCTTGCAATTACTCCCCACCTGTGCGTCAGCTATGCACCTGCTCGAATGCTCTCTCTGCTCTGCCTCCCACACAAGAGTGAAGGGGTCACGGGCTGACCATCTTCGCTCTGCTCTTGGGATAAAGTGCAGAAGGAAGTGTCACAAAAAGATGAGTCTCCTGCCTTGACTGTGAAAATGGCCCCTTTCCGTTTTTAAAACTTACCCAATTTAATCCTTCCTTGTAGGAAAAAGCCCCTTGAAATGCACAATAGCAAAAATTAAAGAAAGAAATCATTTGGAATATCACCATTTATATATTTTGGAGCACATACTCCTGAAGCTTATGCCTGTGTACACAAAAAATAATAAAATATATATTTAAAGGATGACAATGCTATTGCATTGTCCAATTATTGTTTTCCTTGAATTTAATGCATGTCAATAAATAAATATGTACTTTTACAGTTTTCTAGTGGTTGCTTCAAACTCATTTGTGTGGATTTACCATAATTTTATTATTCCACTGTTAATGGATATGTTTATTATTTCCATTTTTTAACATCTCTCGAGGAAGGTGTGTAAAGTAGCAATATAGCAAAATGCCCATTTCCCCATACTCATGAAATTACTGTTTTTAATTATTTCTATTTTTGCTAATCTGGTATCTTCCATGATTTTTTAAAAACAAATTAGATATAAATCATACAGCTTTGACTTCAGGAAATAGGATGTCTTCATAAAAGCAGGTATCAACCCTTAAAAATTATACATGTATGTGTACATTTTTTTAAACCCTGAATGAGAATCTCATCATGTAGTTCATCCTTTTGTACATGTTTTGACTTTCGAAATTTAAGGACTAAGTACATCCTGCCCCCATTCCTCACCTTTCTCCCTCCCTTCTTTTGCAGCTGCTGTAATTACCAGCATGGCAACCATCATTCAAAATATTAAAAAAACATGAGTATAAATTCTGTTGCCATTGCTTTCTAGTTATATGACTTCATGCACATTACCTAACATCTTAGTTCCTCAATAGTTTCTTAAATAAAAATAGGTTAAATTAAAAAAAAGGTACAATAGAGTATACAGAATAAAATGTACACATATAAAACACAGGACAGTGGAATTGCATATGATTTTTATATTTTCTTTTTAATCTGTTTAAATTTTAAAAATCAAAATGTTCTTTTTTTGTAATAATAATGATAGCTCACACCATATGCCAGGCACAGGTCTAGGCAATTAACTCCCATAGTCCTTATAACAACCTAATTTTCTCTAGGGAGAGACTGAGAAACTGAATTCAGAGACAGTAAATGACTGTTCAAATTCATGGTGCCAGAACTAGGCTAGGCAGAAGATATTGTGAAGAATGGCCAAAACTGGGCTTATGCTCCTTAAGCTTCTCTTAACACATTTTCAAGAGCCAGCAGAGGAAACCATATGTTCAGAGAGGTTTTTTCTTGCTGGGATCAACAGAAGCAGCTACTTATGTAACATCTTAGCATGCATCAAACTGTCACTTAACTAGGGCACGTGCTTTTTTGGATTACTCGGAGAACTGAGAACCTATAAATAAATACCAAACAGAATCCGCCAATATGCAGTGAACTTGAGTATTCCTGCCCCACCCCCACCTTTTTATGTCACTCTGCCCTCTCCTCCATCAGACCCAGCTCCTTACCCACAAGGTCCAGTTTAATCCGCCTTCCTGAAGCCCACACTCAGAACCACCACCCTGTCCTCTTTGGAGCTCCTGAAGCTGTAACGGTCAGTGTAATCCACCTTGTGGTCAGGAGGGGTGGCAGCAGTAGAAATGTGAGATGTATTTATTTCATTCGTTTACATTTCCCCTTCCTATTTACATCCTGAAATTCTTGAGACAATCTCGTCACCATCTAGTCCTGGAGAGTACCTCCCTCACCACCTAGCACTCAATGTGGGCCAGATTCGGCTTCCTGTCTCTTTTTCAAAGACTTTGCTCTCTTATTCTTCCTCCATTCTGCAAGACCTGTGTTTTTTTTTCTCTTGGATTATTCTCATTAGCATATAAACTCTATTAATTATGGTATGAAAACAAACAAACATACAAACAAACTGCCAAAAACCATCTTTCTTTTCAAATAATTGCATGTCTGGGTATTTATCCCAAGGAAACAAAAACACTAACTCGAAAAGATATCGGCGCCACCATTGTGTTCACTGCAGCCTTATTTACCATAGTGAAGCTGTGGGAACAACCTGAGTGTCTTCGATGGATGGATGGGTGGGTGGGTAAGAATATGTGAGACACACATACACACACACAGAATACTACTCAGCCAAAAAAAAAAAAAGAAAGAAAAGAAAAGAAAAGAAAAATCCTGAAATTCACAACCAAATGGGTGAACTTTGAGGGCATTACACTAAATAAGTCAGACAGAGAAAGCCAAACACTGTAAGATGTCACTCATATGTGGAATCTTAAAACAAAAATACAAAGCACAGACCTAAAACCAGAGATACAGAGAATGCATTGTGGTTGCCAGAGGCGAGGGCTGGAGAGGGGGTGAGATGGTTAAAGGGGGTGAAGAGGAACAAACTTCCAGTTGTAAGTCCCGGACATGTAATGCACAGCATGGCAACTACAGGACATAATGCCGTATTATATGTTCGGGAGTTGCTAATAGAGTAGATCTTATAGATTCTCCTCACAAGAAGAAACAGTTCCAACTATGTGCGGTGATGGATGTTAACTAGACGTACTGTGATCACTTTGCATTATATACACCTAACAAATCATTATATTGTTCACCTCAAACTATTGTGATCTGTCAATTATACCTCAACTAAAAAATCTTTTTTGACCCCATACTGTTTTGTACATACAGGCCCATATCTCTGCTGGTTTTGGACAAGACATGCCCAACAATCTATTGTTATTTATTTGTTGCTTCTCCTTCCACATTTTGCTAACTCTTCTCAACTCATTGCATTTGACCGTTGGTCCTTTCCAGGTTGCCCAGATCCCTCTTGTTGAACATCCTCAGCTGCTCTGCCCAGCGGTTTCCTCCTGTCCTCATCCGACCGGACCGTCAGCAGCGGTGGACAGAGCGGCATCACCCTGCCTCCTGGAACACTCCCTCACGCCTCCCCCGAAACACACACTCTGCTGGTTCCCCCCACCCCAGGGGCTTGCCTTCTTACTCTCCTCCACTGGCATCTCGCCTTCTTAGAATTTCCACAGTGAGGAAGGACTGTCCAGGCTCAGACCTGGTTCCCTTTCTCTCCCTCACTACCCTCTTTCTTCCTGATAGGCCTGTCCAGAAACACGTCCAGTCCCATAGCTTTAGCTACCAGACAACCTGACACTCCCAAGTGTTTTACTCACCCTGTGCGCTTGACTACACTCATACGTCCAATCACTGGCTTGACATATCCACTTGGCTACCTAAATAGGGGTTTCAAACTTAGCACGTTCAAAAATAACACTTACTTCCCACTGTCCCCTGACCCTGTTCCTCCCCATTCTTCCCCATTTCAGAGATTGGGGACATGGTCCACACCAATGGTAAAGCTGAAATCCATGGAGACACCTGATTCCTTTCCTCTCCTCGCCCCATCATCAAATCCACCGCACGGCTTTTGGAGTGTGTCTGACTCTCCATAACCTCCACGTACACCACCACCTCCTGCAGTATGGCCATTTCTCCTCTACCACAGCAACAGGCTTTTGGCTGGTCTTGCATTATACACCAAAGCAACTGTTTGATACAGGGTGGGGCTGAAGTAGGTTTACAGTTGTTCATGTGGCAAATAATACTGAATACAATGACAATAATAATGCAAAGATAAACTGTGTTTCAGATACTCAAAGCTGTAAACCTACTTTGGTCCCACCCTGTATAAATCAGTTCATGTGACTTTTTAGTTTAAACCCTCCATGATTTGCAATCTTATTTAGATAGACCTCAAACTGGTAACAGTGACCACAAGGCCCCATGTCCCCATGAACTGGCCGCTGGCCAACCCTCCGAGCTGCCTCCTCTCTACTATGCTCCTGCTACCCGGGACTTCCTTCTGCTCCTTGAACACATCTGGTCTTCCCTTCCCAGGGCCTTGGGATGGTGCCTTCTGTGTGAAACACTCTTCTCCCAGTCTTCCCATTGGTTTCTTCTCAGGGTTCTGGTCTTAGATCAAGTGTCACCTCGTCAGAGAGGCCTTCCTGGTCGCCCTCACAGTCACCTTTACTTTCTTCCTGGCACTTGCTGGTGTTGGAAATATTTGTGAGTTTACTCTCCCTCCTCTTCTGGAGAGTCAGCAAAGTGAGAAGGTGAGCTTATCCTCTTCACCAATGGGTCCCCACTGTTTATATTGCTCTTGCCTTACAGTAGTTCCTGAGTAAACACTTAATGGAATCTAAATAGTGCTCAGTATGTGCCCTGAAAAGTGCTTTGCTCAGATCCTAAATCCTATTAGTAGCCTGCGGTGATCACAGGTAGACTACAGCTACCTCAGTAACAAGTTAATCTACCTTTTATTCTGTAGTGGTGGAGAAGGCAGACTCGCGAGTCAGACCTGAGTTTGAATTCTGGAACCCCGTGTGTGAGCCCGTGCACACACATGCTGAGTGTGATTTGTGGCTCCACTCTGTAAGCTTCAGTGTCCTCCATCATGTAATGGGGGGGCTTTTGTAAAGATTAAAGATTATCTAAGTAAAGATGAAGTGCTTGGTTCCTAGTTAAAACTAAATAAACATCAGCTACTATTCTGAAGTTACAACTTCTTTTGTACCATTCTGAAACTTGATGTATAAGAAAGTGAAATTTACACAGTTTCCAACTAGTAGGTTGTTAAACTTCTAGGGAAGGCTTTGCTTGGATTTTTACATTTTACAGAAAACTTCCTACCCTCCCAAAGACCCTCCCTGACTACATGCTGAAATATTAATAACATGCTCTAGGAAACAATTCAATCAAGATATGACTTAGTCTTTTTAGTGCTGGATCAGTAAAATATAAAAATTTATTACTTTCAGTCATAATAGCCTAAGAATTTATCTAAAGTTCTGTTCTCAGGGATAAAAATATACTGAAATCTCTCAGGTTTAAAAAAATTTTGTTATTCATATTTCACAAGGCCAGTGAGCTAGTTTTTTATATTAGGCATAGGAGACCGAATCTTAATGGTTCTTTATCCTGACGCTGTCCAGCTTCCTTACCCTCCTCCTCACACACAGTCCATCTGGAGTCGCAGAGGCCCGGCGGCGGCGGGCTGGCTGAGTAAGCAGTGTTATCATGCGGAAAACTGTGCGCTGGGAAAAGCCCGCTGCCATTGTTGAAGTCCGGGCCATGAGACGGCAGATAGAACGAGAGGTGCATTTTACTGTATTGAGGACAGTTGGTTCAGAAGCCGTGCATGGAAGAATCAAATTTAAATAAAATCAAAGACCATATTGTGAATGTTTTTGGTCTACCAGCATGAGACACTGAAACTGGTTTCAGAGCTAGAGACATTTTTCCTTTTTTCATACGAAAAATGAGGATATCTTATATACATTGCAGTTAATTTTCAAGTTCATCTGTGACCATATAACTGTATATATTTCTATCATATCACTCATTACAATATCACTTATCATTGTACATTGTTTTTCTTTTTTTATGTGCCCCTCTCTGCTGTTAGGTATCAGGAACTGCGTCTTAATCATATTTGTGCCTGCACTGTCTCACACACAGTGGGGCCTTAGAAATGCTGGCTGAATTGAGTAGATAGGCTATGACTTTAAAGTGAATTCATTCAACATATTATAAAAGCAATACACACTAAAATTCACCACATTTCTAGCAGTGCTGAAGCCAATAAAGCTTTTAATTTTAAGGTGCTCTATCTGAACTTGGATTTGGGGGACAACTCTGATCATCATTAAGAAGCAGGGTTATTTATTCTATAAAGTTTTTTTTAATAATCTCATTTTTTTAGATTTTATTTATTTATTTTTAGAGAGGGAAGGGAGGAAGAAAGAGAGAGAGAGAGAGAAAGAGAGAGAGAGAGAGAAAAAGATATCAATGTGTGGTTGCTGGGGGCCATGGCCTGCAACCGAGGCATGTGCCCTGACTGGGAATCGAACCTGTGATGCTTTGGTTCGCAGCCCGCGCTCAATCCACTGAGCTACACCAGCCAGGGCTAGGAGCAGGTTTTTAATGGGAGTTTAAGTTCCCTTTATTATATTCTAAAATACTTTAAGAAGTTTGCCACCCAGCCTGCCCATGACTAATAATGCTAACTTATTAAATGTTAAAAATTGTTGTCATTCTTTTTCTATTACTTTAGCACTTCAATATGTGTATGACATAGTGGTTAAGATTATGGGCCCTGAAGAGAGACTGCTTGGGTTTAAATCCTTGTGTAACTTTGAATGAGTCCCTCTAACCTCTCTGGGTCTCAGTTTACTCACTTGTAAAATGGGAATGCTAGTAATATCTCATCGGCTAACAGTGAAGTTTAAGTGGAGTCTGAAGTTACATATGTATATTACATGTGCATTTATAAGTCCCATGTAAGTATTAGTTACTGCCATATACAGAATGTTTCCTTTTTTAACAGGACATGGTCCCTTGAGGAGCTCACAGATGTTTGCTTTCAAAGATAATGCAGAAGAACCTTTTACTAGAAGTAAAGGTACTCACTCTTAGCGAGTGGTAATAGTTACTTCTATAAATTGTCAGTTCTCGAAGGAGCTATAAATGATGGCTCACATCCTGATTTTTTCCTATTTTAAACAAGGCAGAAATTGGGTGGTGCTAAACAGTTAAAAGTAGTAGAAAGATGAAGAATAAGGTCACGGAGACCTCAGGAATTTAAATTTTCTTTATATACAGGGTCTGGCACAAATAATGCCCCTTTTATTACAAAATCATAAGAATGCAATTATATAACATTAACTATTACACTCAAGCATACCATATGACATTTTAACTGAAATGTTCAAATCAAAACTATAAATTAGTATACCCATATTATTACTCTATCAACCACACTCATGAAGGCGTTACTTTCTGCTGGACACTGTGTTTTACTAATTTTGAAAAGCAACCAATTAATAGGATACACATCAATTTATGGATTTAGGGAATAATGTAAGACTGTGGTGCTTAAAACACTTTCAACTTAAGCTACTGGTATTCGTCAAAGCCCTGACTGGGTAGCTCAGTTGGTTAAGTGTTGTTCCGATACGCCAAGGTGGTGGGTTCGATTCCCCATCAGGGCACGTACAAGAATCAACCAATGAATGCATAAATAAGTGGAACAAGAAACTGATGTTTCTCTCTCTCTTTCACTCCCTCTCTCTCTAAAAATCAATTAGTTAAAAAATTGTTGTCATTGATCAACATATAGTAATAATGTAAAACTCAATACTTTGATACCAAGTTTTCTAATTCCCTACAGTCTGAGTCTTGTCAGATGTACTTAAAAATATTTACTTGTTTTCATGAAAATTTCAACTTTGGTTGATAGATATAGTACTTCAATATGTTTGCATTCTTTTTTTCACTAGAGAAACCAAAAATAAATTGGGTGTTTTATATTTTAAATAAATTGAAGTTAATGTAGCTGAAATGTTTCAGATTAAAAGGAACGCAACAGGGTTGATGTGTTCCTAAGTGTCAGAACCAATCGACTTAGTTATAAAGTTTTTAGGAAAAAGGAGTTTTGAATGACAACACCGTTAGGCTGTTTGCATTGGAAAAAGGATATTCACAACGAAGCTCTGCTGAAACTGAAGCTGTTAGAACATTCACACTGCTTTACCGCACACCTCTCCTCACCTTCAATGAATACCTCCGCAGACGTCGTGTCTGAGCCGCTGGGGTTCGTAGCCAGACAGGTGTAGCGACCTGTGTCGTCCTCAAAGGCTTCTGCGATGACCAGGGTATGGCGGTCCCCACCTTCACAGTGGATCTGAATGTCAGGAGTGTTGTGTAGCTCCTTCCCCTCACAGAACCACCTGCAGGCCAAGTGGAGGTCAAAGGGCAGGAGAGAGAGAAAGGGAATGGTGATGCTTACAATAACAAAGCAGAAGTGAAAGGCTGGATGCTCTGTAATCAGATGCTCGTTTGATCATAAAAGATCTGTGTCAATATTACTGATGGAAACTCTACAATTTAGACCGTGAAATTCATGACTAGACAATTCCCACAGGTTTTGTTGGTAAAGCGCCTTGTACATTTTGTCAACATTGAAATAAGTGACATCGTTAAACTTGGAAAGACCATTCCAGTTACAAAAGAAAAGGAACAGAATTTCAAAGTGCCTTATAAAATGTTTTATAATGAATGACTCTTACATTTATTACAGTTTTATCTATAATTTCTTATCTAAAGAAAAATATGAAAGTAATATAAACGTTATGCTCAAAATATCTAATGTATCAAGGGAAACTAATCATCGAGTTAAAAAAATCATAGGCAGCAATATTTTTGTTGACCCTAAGACTTCTGATCAGCTGAGCAATAACAGATTTAATGCCTTCCACATTTCTGATATTTACAAAACTTTCTAGCAGACCACTTGGCTTCTACAACCGGAGAAATGGAGCGGTTGTAATTCATTCTTGCTGGTCAGCATTTTTCCTTTCCCAAACAACCAGGACCGAGATTGGTGTGGGAGGCTGCGGGCTGCCAGACCCTTTCAGCTCTGGTTCACTCTCACACTGTCCCCTGTATTCCCCCAGCACCACAGACTCTCCACAGGAGTTTTATAAAAACTACGAAGCTGTCCCAACCTCCTCCCCCCAATATGTGATTTATTTTTTAAGAAATATGTAGAAATGTGTCACAACTAAAAGGATTGAAGTCTCTGGGGCTGTATTGTCCACTTAGCTCTTAATCAGCTCTTGGATATTTACTCTGAGTCTAATCTTCTAGAAAATTCTTTGGACTTGGTACCCTTTTGTGAAACTATGGCATGGAAGACTATTTCTGTATTTAGATAGCATAATATAGGTATTTATCTATATTTAATCTGAAAATAATGTTAACAAAACAAATCTGTTTGCTAATACTCAGAGTATTAACTCCAAAAACTGTATTAAAAATAAATATGGGATACTCACAAAGGTACAGATATGACTTGTGGAATTAAAATACATTAAAAAAATACCAGCCAACTGAGCATCCTAAATAATGCAATGCATGTTACTTTTTTTTTTAAATCCTTACCCGAGGACATTTTTTCATTGCTTGTTTAGAGAGAGGAAGGGAGAGAGAAACGTTGATTGGTTGCCTCCTGTATACACCTGGACCAGGGGTTGAACCCACAATCTAGGTATGTGCCCTGACTAGGAACTGAAGCCTTGACCTATCGGTTATGAAAGGACATGCCAACCAACTGAGCTGGAACCAGCCAGAGAGTATATCACTTTTGAGGCAATTGAGAAAAGCAGTATTTGTTTCTGGGGTAGTTTGTGGTCCCTGTGTTTTCATCAAGTCTTCCAGAACATTCCAGACTAGAACCATCTTTCAGTTCCTTCTTTCCTGTTCCCTTTCCACAGTCATAGTCCGGATCCTCACCCATGAGAACTATGGCTTAAATTGTAATTGCTCTGAAGTCTTTTAATTGATCTCTTCATCTCCAGGAATTTATGGATCCTTCCTATATCCAAAACCAGATTAAAGTTCTTCAAACTCTTCCCTATATGCATCATTCCCTAAACCTCAGATCTGAATTGGGCCATTTCATGTAATTTGGCCCTGATTTTATTTTCAATCATTTTCCTATACTAATCCTCTGTTTCTGTCAAATATTTGCATGGGTTTATTGTTCCTGACATAACCTTCATGTATTATTTGCCTGTTTTCACCTCCTGGAAATTCTCTCCTTACACTCTTCATTAATCCCATTCAAGAGCTACTCCTCCTTAACAGCCATTCGAAAGACTCCTTCAACAGATTAAGTTCAACCAAACACTCGCCCGCCAGGCTTCTCCTGTGTGGAAGGCATGCATTACCTACTACAGGTGGTAGAAAGAAGAATGCCTGGTAAATCCTGGAACTGATTGAGAAGTTTGTCTATCTGTACTGTCAATTAGAATTCTTTTTACCTTTCATAAAAAAAGATATAAACCAACTATTAGAGGGAAAACAAGGCATGAAAAAATGCAATACAGGTTTAACAGTAAGATTAGTTGCTTTGGTTCAATGTGCTTCAGAGGGAAACCTCTGCTAACTCCCCGAGGGAATGTCCTATTTTGACCTCTAACTCGTAGCTCAGCAAACTGACAGCCTGCAGGCCCGCAGCCTGTTTTCGTATGGTCCACAAGCTAAGAAATGGTTTTTATATTTTTAAATGTTTGAGGAAAAATAAGCAAAATATTTTGTGACACAGACAATTATTTAAAATTCAAATGCCATAATCTGTACCTTTTTGGGGAATGCAACCATGCTCATTTGCGTGTCATCTGTGGCTGCTTTTGTGTTACAGTGACAATGCTGAGCAGTTGCGAAAGACGGTAGGGCCCACAAACCCTAAAATATTTACTGTCAGGACTTGAATAGAAAAAGTTGGCCAACACCTGCTCTAACTTCTTGCTCCTCAAAGTGTGATCCTTGGACCAGCAGTGTCGGCGTCATTTGGGAGTTGGTTAGAAAGGCAGAATCTTGACGCTCATCCCAAATCTACTGAATCAATTCCGGTCCCCTTGGTAATTCACGTGCACGTGAAAGTTACAAAGTTCTGGTCTGTTACGTTCGGGTCACACTAATTTGCTCCACAGAATCCCGGCTTTTTCTCTAGGTTATTTGTTTACTTCCTTAACACACCAAACACGTTTTATGGGTTTTGTACCTCTGCACATAAGTGCAAGAAAAACTGTGTTCCATTTGTTTTTTTCTTCCTCCTCTGTACTAAAAAAAAACCCTTGCATTATTCATTTGATAATTGATGATGTATCATCTTAGGGTATCTTCTGTGCTGTTTTCTTATTCCACTTTTTGAGGTCTATTGCATTTATACCTTATTTATTTCACAGCTAAAAAACCGATCCCATTGCAGAAAAATGTATTTTTAAGACTATTTTCAGTGATCCATGGTGTATTGCACACAGCCAATGCTTTATAAAAACTGCTACTCATTACTTTAGAATATGCTTTCCAAGAACAAACCAATGGCGAAAGATGTGTGACCTACTAGATTCGGAGGATACTGCGTACTGTAGATTAGTCCTTGACATTTGCAATTCACATTTTCTTATTAAAGGCCCTGAGAAGTCATGCAGGAAGAAAATTTGTTTAACACTGTCTAATCTAGCGTTTAACTTGACTATGGTTTTTTTCTTATTTAGCATCTACTAACAGCCCATGTGTAGTTGCAGAATGCTTTTCCAGCATATTCATCCCACAGAACTTGTAGTTTTTAAAAAATAAATTAAGATCAATTATAATCTGGACAATGATGATAAGTATAAGGATAAAGAAAATAATTAGTAAGCACAATAAAATAACAAATACATTTTAATACTGGCAGAAAGATTAAGGCAACAAATGCATTTTCTGCAACAGTGTAGCAAATCTATTTAGTCTCCTGAAATGGCTCGTTATGTCTTCCATACTTGCATATGGTGAGATGGTTGGGGCTGACAAACTTCTAGGCTGCCCTGTTTTTTGCTTTTTAAATCTCATGCTTTTTGTTCCCCAACTCTGTGAGTAAAATTTCAGAAGCACCTCAGATTCTAACCCATGGAGGAAGTAGTGCACAGAAAAGACTAAATTTGCCCAAATCAGGCGGTAAGTACCTTAACTAACATAAGTCATTATACTGCACTGATACTGTTAGGGAAGAGTCAGATTGTTCCCGATTCAAGTACCTGTCAAGAGATCAGTTCTGTGTTCAACTGTGGTAAGATAGGGTGGAACCGAGCAGGAGGAGGAAAAATGCAAATATTTAGATGGTAGACTCCCTTTAGTAACAAAAAGGGCAGGATAGTTCCTGGACAATATTTGGATAAATGTGCGTGTAATTTATGATGGGAACCATTTGCACACTGAAGCTCCTAACGGCCTAGCAAGAGGCCCCTCCCAGGAATGGCCCATTCTGAGCTATAGTAAACGCTCTCCTTCAGCACTCCCTCCATCTGAAAACTAACCAATCCAGAACACCACTTTCTCCTCCACCACCTCCACACACAGGGCTATTATTCCCTTCTCTTAACCACCCCCGAGCCAGGGAGCATCCAGAGACAGCCCCTATGCCCCAGAGCCCGCTGAAATTATTCGGACTAGCCACTTCCCACCCTGTCTGCTGCTTCCTCCATTCCTCCCCATGGAATGCACAACAAAGGTTCTTGCCCGGGTTTCAGTTTGCTCCCTCTGCCTCCTGGTCACCTCTGAGGCTTCCCTGCGCCCCCACCCCACCCGTACCCTCACCAAATCTGGGAACAATGGTCGTTCTCAAGGACATGTATAAATTCAAACTAAAAGAAAGAGAATTATGGGAATACTTATGAATAATCATTATATGCTACACACTTTGAAAATATGGCTTAATTTTATTTCTCACCAACTCTTTAAAGTAGTTTATCACATTTTTAGATACAGACAACTTTTGTTTATCTACAGAAATGAAAAAGAAGATAATCTTCCAGATAATCTTCCAAATTCCACTTTTCTTAATACATGTTGCTTCACCTTTCATCAAACTTTTTACTGTGAAGATTAACAAGTGCTAACAAAGTTTACTAATTCTTCCTTTCTGATCTCTGGTAGGGCTACTGAGCAGCTACACAGTGAGGAGCTGAGAAGGAAACCTTCAAACACCAGTGTGTGTGGTGATTCCCCACTCAAGGGTATTGAGAGTGTGAGACTGGCTGTCAGACTTCAAGGCCCCAAACGGGCTATGAAAATAGTCTTGCCTGAATTGGGAAATACAATGTAAAAGGGTTAGGAGATGTAGTCATCTTCATTCATTCAACCCATCGAACGTTTCCATATTCACCCAGGGGCTTATTGCACTTCAGTTCCAATCCAAGGCACTGATTGGGGGTGCAGATGTCAGCTAGGCTGGGTTTCGTATTTCATGAGACTACTGGGGGGGGGTAGATAGAGATGAAAACTGAGTTACAGACATGGGGAAATGCTGAGTGCACTTCATCTGATGAACTGAGGTTCTTCCGTTATGTGCAAGCCTGTACTGCCTAAGAAAATCTTTAAAGGTTGGTCATTGCTTTATACTTACAGATTAAGTTTGCTTTGGATGAAATACATAGGTTGAAATCAATTGATTAGAGAGAGAATGATGTACTTCAAAAGTCTTATATTTTTGCTTTCAATTCACAGGGATTCTAACACAGAAAAAAAGAATTGTAGAATTTAAAGCTCAATAGGATGGCACATTTTATTATTCTGTGCTAGATATTAAAATCAACATTGATATATACATGGTATATACCATATATATCTTTTATATATCCCAGCCTAAAAATGAGATGGTGTCAAAAATTCAAGGATCCTACTGTGGCACCAGTAGGATGTAGTATAGGGTTGAAGTTCAAGAAGGTGTTTTATGTAGAATTCAATATGGGGTGGTGCAAAAGTAGGCTTACAGTTGCTTGTGTGAAAAATAATACAATAATAAATAATAATAGGAGAACAAACTGTGTCTTGCACACTCACACGGCAAACCCACCTTTGCTCCACCCTGTAGTGAACTGTTCACACTCTACCATTCAAGGAGTAACCTCTGACCTTGTCTGAGGCCCTCTGTTGCAGGAGAGTAGCTGTGACCAAGGTTTGGTTAGATCAAAAGAGGTCAGAAGGACAACCAGAATCAGGGGCATCCCAGCTGCTTCTAAGCAAGCGGCTATTTTTGAAAATCACCAATCGCTTCCATTCTTGGGTAGTATAAGAACATTTTCCTCCCTGATGTGGCCTTCCTTTTTTCTTCTCTCACGACCCTGGCAACTAGCGGTGGGCCTCAGAACTGTGTTTGGGAGTTGTGATATACATCTGGGAGTGTTCAAACACTCTGGCTCTCTGAGAAAGGGCAATATTGTTGATTTTTATAAGAATAAACTCAACCGCTTAAATGAGAGGAACTAACAAATCCACTGGCAAAGTATAATACATACTATCCAGTGTACTATACTAAGAGTTTATGTTTAAAGAAATCACATATGGCATCACTTGGCTTACAAGTTGACTACTAAATACCTATTCTGATTCTACCACTTAAAAGAAAAGAGGATTTTATGACTGACAGTTTCTCTTGGTATCTTTATTTTTTTGAATCACAACTATGTATCCCAGAAATTTTCAGTGTCCTGCATTTTAAACATGTGGCTTTTAAAATGAACAAATCTGACTTGTAAAAGTCACAAAGCTTCATCAATGAATCTTGGCTGATGGTCTCCAACTCTGCTAAGGAAATGGTAAATCTTAGAAGTCATTTAATAGAAACAATAAGGTGCTTTAAAATAAGAACCTTTAAAAAACAGTTGAGTTTTTATTTTCTCCTCCAAGCTAGCTTCCTGATGTTCAGAGGGAAACACAGTTAAGTTGAAAGATGTCTATTTTTGCTCCACAACGCCACTGATTTGTACTTCCTAGAAAAATGTATCTTCAAAAGGATGTCAGTGATGATTGCGGGCTGGCAAATTTAGCCCGCAGCTGCCCCCTTCTCCCAGAGTGCGAGCAGCCACATGGTTGAATGGAAGTGCACGCCTGAAGAAAACTAAAGGAACCAGTCTCTTTAATGTTATAACCAAAATAAAGGGCAGGAAAAAAAACCCTGGAGACATCAATGGTTCCATGGTGGTTATATTTCCCAGGTGTTCCTTTCTCCCGAAGGAATGGCGGTGCTCTGCTGTGAACTGGAGAGCCCCCCAAACGAAACTGGCAACTTAAGCCCAAGATGAATTTTGTTTATGCCTAACTCAAAGTTGGGCCGCCTGTAAATATCACATTTCATACATCCGCAATTAAACACCAATTAATTTTCATGGGGTACTTTTTGTCTTGTCACCAAAGATTTCTTAATTTTTTACATATGTTCGTATTAACCACAAGACACACCATGTTTATTCTGTCAAGTGGATTAATAGGCAGACCAAAGAGAAATTAGTCCTTGTCTAAATGTACTATGGCTATAATTTCAGGAGTGCTTAGCTCAAAGACCAACAGCTAAATTCGTGTGGGCGACAGATGTACTTTAACCCTGTGGTCTCAAAGAGACCAATAGATAGATTGCCTTTTTGAAACTCAAAGCCCAGGAAATAACATAGATTTTGATCCCAAACAAGACCCATGTCTAGCAATCCTTTCCTCTAATAATCATGCTACCTCCTAAGAAAGAAAGATAGAATAGAAGGGGAGGGCAGTCAGGATCAAACTAAACTTCAGAAATGATTGCATCTTGTTTTGTATGGACCACGAGAGGTAGCTTTGTGTTTGAACACCATGAGCATGCGGATATTTAATCATTATCCCTAAAGAAAAACAACTATAAAAGTAGGCATCAGAAGTCTACACTATTTGTGCTGCAAGGAGCTGTTAAGCTCTTAGATGGTTCCTAATATTTTCCACATTGATGATGGAAGACAAAGGATGGATGGAGGACTGGGGGAGTCGGCAGTCCTGGCCCAGAGACCAGCTGAGCTGAACTGTGATCCTGTCGTCCTCTCTCCAAGAGAACAGCCTCTTTGGAGGCTCGTTTCCTTCTTTGCAAGATGTGAGGAAGGAGCCAGCCCAGTGCTATCTCAAATGTGTCACAAGAAAGCAGTTCTGAAGCAAGTTGGCAGACACAAGTGAAAAAGGGTTCTGTAGCCAATTAGGTTTACAGAGCCCGGGGTTAAACAAAATTAAACATCTGTCTTTAGTACAAAGTTTTTAGAACTTTGTACTGAGTTTCCGAGAGAGAACAATGGGAGGCAGAATTCTCAGTCTTACTTGACCATGTGACAGATGGTTAGAGAATCATGGTGAAGAGTTAGCGTTCTGTGGAACACGGTTTGGAAAACACTGGGTTGAATTATATCACTAACATCCTATCTGACTCTGCAATAGTAGTGTAACATTTAATGCTGATTGCTAGCATCTCATCTGTCCTTGACTGTTAACTCTTAAGAAGTTTTTAGAGGGTGGGTGTGGACAAACTTCCATTTTCATGGCACACGAAATTACTGTTGTTTTTTTAATTCCCCTTTTGGAAAACAGGGTGACCATATAATATAATGTCCAAGCCAGGACATTTCTGAGAGTGAGTTAGGCTACTATTAACAGTTACAGAATAAATGGGAATTGTTCCAGGCATATCATGATGTGGTGTCCTCATACTTAAACTTCACTGTGAAGAGCAACATGAAATTGTGATTTTGGCTTCAGCGCATTTTTTGACTCTCTGCAAATGTGATTCATTCCCATGGGTGGACAAGAGTAAATTTCACAGTCTATGAGGGGGGAAAAGGATTCCCAACCCTCCTGTCACTCATTCACAAATTCTCAAGTTACACCTGTTAGTTAAAAAAAACAGATTCATCCTTGTCAAGCCTCTATGCAAACACAAGAACAGGTCAGCACGACCTGACAAGTCACTCTTCAAAGTTTCCTACAGTGTGAAAATGTGTGCTGAATGTTTCCAAGCCTTCAAAGTGCTGGGGAAAGAATGGATTACACAGAGAGCCCGGGAGTGAGAAATCCCATACGTGAAACAGCTAGAGGTGAACATTCAGCTACTTTGTTGCTACAGTTAGGGCGGGTATTTATTAGCCATTGTTATAACTTGGATTACATTCCAAAGGGCATAAAATGAGAGATGTTTTATTAGATCATGCTGTCAGTCTTCTATGCTTTTGGAACTTGTCCACTGAAATGCCACAATTACCTCAGAATTATGAAAGCCAAAATGACTACAGTCAAAGCAGGGCGTGGGGAAACAGGTCCCCTTGGTGTATATTCAGCCCCACAGAACTGCAGAAAGCCACGTACAGCAGTTCAAGTACAGACTCTGAGAAAGCCCAGTGGTTATCTCCTTGCATTTGCTAAGCAAGTACACTGAACACAACTTTTCCCTGAGCAGTGGGCCCTCTTTCCCCAAAGTCAATGAAAAAGAGATTTTGTCTACAATTTTTCCTGGTTTATTAGTCAGCCTCTCAATTTCTTGCTTTAGTCATGCTGCCAGCTAATCATGCTTAGGGGTAGGGGAGGAGGAACACAATGAAGTGAGGGCAGAGAATGAGGGGACAATACCTCTGTTTTTGAAAAAGCTGAAACTTTAGAAGTCAAAGGGATTTGTGTCTCCATCTTTCATCTCATCTCCGAAGGAGCTTTCCTCCGGCTAACCCTGTGCTGGGTGAGGCCCGGTCCGCTGAGCCACGCTCAGCTGCTCCCAGCAAGGAGGGCAGCATCACCTCCCAAATCTGGTGGACATTCTGGCTGAGGCTTAAGTAGGGCTAGTGGCTTCCTCGCAGTGTTCTGGCTCTCATGTTGTCTGACGATGGAGGTCATTAGCTCAAACGTGGCCCGTGTGATCTCTGAGTAACCCCAAGTCCAACATCGGAAACAGCACGAGTACACAAAGTTAAACTGTGCACCCAGCACACTCATGTCAAAGCCACCCTCTTTCCAAAATGCATTTCCCTTTTGTGTTCCTTCTAGAAGTTTACCAAGGAAAACTATAATAAATGAAATGCAATAATAAATAAAATAAAAAATGAAGTATCCACTATGAGGGGGTGGGGGGTCTTTTCATTAGACAATGAGAAGTGAGGTGCAGAAGGAATTATATTGTTAGCAAGTCACTCTCAGGGGTCCTGCACCAACCACCCCATCAGCTAGAGAGCAAACACCTTCATTGAGAGTGCTGAGCGGTATTTTACACACACACTGTCACACCTTGACAGCACCACACGGTGTAACTACACCGCCCCCCCACCCCCTGGATTTAACAGCTGAGAAGCTCCTTGACTCAAGTTCCTGGAAGAGTCTCAAACACTGTGCAAATGCTGCTAGCCACACAGGTAATTCTCTAAATCGCACCTGTCCTCTTCCTCCCAACAATTTGGATCAAATACATACTTTTGAGTTTGTAGAAAAGTGAGCCACTTCCCGAGAAAGCTGCCTCTGCTGCTTCCCCTCCGATCCCAGGCGTGCAGAGTGGTGGCTGGAGCAGGGAGGGACTCAGGTGTGTGAACAAGACCAGGAAGTGAGGACTAATTATACCTTGTCCTATTTGGCAATCTGAATAACAAATAAAATGGCATGTTTCATTTCAGTTGGTTTTTCAGAGCAAATTACCTCAGGCTGGTATTTCATTACAATGGACTACATTTTCTTAGGTGCTGCAATTAATGATATGGTCAGATAGAGACTTAAATCCTTTTCTTTGAAAAAGATGGATTTTCATGAAGAAAATGTTCTTTTTTTTAGATTCTCACCCAAGGATTTTTTAAATTGATTTTATTTTATTTTTTTGTGGCGATAATAAGATTTATTTTTTTCATTGTTTTTTTTTTCATTGCCATTTAGTCCCTTTATACCTCCTGCCCCAGAAATCACCACACTATTGTCCATGTCCATGAGTCCTTTTTCCTTCTTGCTCAATCCCTCTACTCCACCCTCTGCCACTCCTTGCCTGTCCTCCTGCTCTCTATCAAAGAGTCTGTCTCTAATTTGCTTGTTAGTTAAGTTTGTTGACTAGATTTTAGTGATTGAGAGTAAGGGGCAGGGGAGAAAGAGATCGAGTTGAGAAACAGCAGTGAGTTGCCTCCTGTACACACCCTGACCCGGGACCAAACTTTCAACCTCAGTGTATGGCCTGACTGGGGATTGAACCTGCAACCTAAAAGCTCTCCTTTTAGATGACAGAGCTCCTACTGCCTGGCTACGTTCCATCATTCCATTAATCCTGCATGCCCCTGTGATCACACAACACACAATTTTAAAAAACTGGCTTCAGAGGCACATAAAAACTTTGCAAAAGACAAAACAAAATAAAACAAAACACTTTGAACTATAGTGTGGTGCAGGGACTAGGGGCAAAGACTCAGTCCAGCATATGCAATTTACTAGTTAAAGGAGTTATAATAGTTTCTTTGCTTGTATAAATAAAAATATGTAGTGACCTACTTGGTGTGGTTCAGTTGGTTGGTGTATCACCCCATAACTGAAAGGTTGTGGGTTCGATTCCCAGTCAGGGCACATATGGGAGTCAACTAATTGATGTGTTTCTCTCTCTCTCTCTCTCTCCCCCCCGCCCCGCCTCTGCCCCCTACACCTGTCCCTGCCTCACCCTCTCCCTTCTCTTCCTCTCTCCTTTCCTCTCTAAACAAGCAGTGAAAAAAATATGTCCTCAATGAGGGTAAAAATACATGTTTTTTTAAATTTAAAAATGTTACTGAGGATAATGATTACATGTGTTTTCTGTGTAGGAAAAGGACAATCTAGTTGAAACTCATCTTGTGGAGCAGGATTCTAACTCTGAGCTGGGTGTGTATATATCACGGCATCTAGAACCTCAGCCACGCCTCTCTGGAGCTCCTAAGACTTCAGGACAAAGAAGAGTGCCAACAGCTCTTTTGATCTTTTCCAGTTTGTGAGAAAGCCTTTTATGACTACCTGTTTCATTCTGGTAATTTACAGATGTTGGGGAAATAAAAAAATAACCCTGTGCTAGAAAAAGGCAGAATAATCCATGCTCCCCGTAAATGCTATCTCCTACTCATGTGTCTCTCAATTTGGGGGTAGAGGGGCAAGGATTGTCATAGTCTTCCTCCATATTTAATGTTCCATTGGTCCACAGTTTTCCTAGGTTATAACCTAGGCTTAAACATATTTGTCTGGGTGATGTGTTAGGTCAGTTCTAAAGAATCTCCACTGAGGTTTCTTATGGCTAAAATAATTCCATATGCCCAAAGATAGAATAGCCCGGAATAAGGATGTAGTGAGTTCCTTGTCACTAGATATATTGAAGATGGAAGACAAACCACCAAAGATCTTGTGGAGAGAATTCAAGCACTAGATAATTAGTGGAGAGGCTATAACGACTGGTGCTATAATCTTACTTTCAGGGAACAATTGACAGCTGATGCATGAAAGTAGGACAAAACCCCTATTGCCTGGCACGCTGGATACTGAAGAATGGCCGAATCCTCTTAACTATGATTCATTCACTAGATTAGCCTAATTTAATTGAGACAACTCTTGCAATTTCCAGGGGCTTTTCAATTGGGGTAGTTTAAATTAGGTATCCATTAGTTGTTAAAAGAAACATGTTCAGCACACAAATGCTATAATGTTTCCATGTTTGTAACCAGTTTGCCTTACAAAATATATTTCTAAAGATATTTTATAGTTTAGACAAAAACTTGGGTCAATATGACCCAAGACATCAGAGTATTTCTTGTAAAAGAAAAGCATCTCTAAGTTCATTATTATTTATTATGAAGTTCCTTTGTGCCGAAGTTTCCAGTTTTTCTTTGTTGATGTTCATGCTTTAGTCTTATTTCACTAATGCAGAGACTTTGAAAATGTTTGTGTTAGGAAATCACGTGCTCAAACTCAAGTCCAATAAGGTGTCATTTAATTTTTCAAAAAACGCATTTGAGAGCTTTTAAAATTTTCTATCATTTAACCAAGAATGATTTTTACAAAGCTTATATCATATATGTATTCTGATGGTTTCCTGAATTCCCAACCCTCTCCCCAATTTTTTATTTCCCTTCTTGTTTTTCAATATTTTTTTCTTGGAGAAGAATCACATACCACCTACAGAATAAAAGAAAATCATGATTTCTGCCTGGGACTAGATTGCCCATAAAAGTATCTGTTGAAACAAAAAAGCCTTTTTTCTACAAAAGGGACTCCCAGGCATGGCCACACTGTGTGTGAGTCTTCACAAGCCATACCTGCTCCCTCAACATGTCAGCCCCCACACCCAGGCCTCTGCAGGAGGTTCTAGCCTCCCAGCTTCTGTGCAGAGCGTTTCCTCTGCTTCCACCCCATCAGATGCCAGGATTGTGGGCAAAAATAAAACCAACGAATGGAAAACCAGCCCTTTCGCTACTTGTACAGCATCACTATTTTTCGCTATTCACTTTTGTTCAAAAGTAACTCTCCTGCATACAATGCAAAATGGGTGTTTTTGATCAATATACATAATATGCAGATAGTCATAATCATGACCTTGCAGTTTTTGAATTTGTCCTCATGTCACTGGGAGGAAAGGTACAAATTGCTCCCTCTTTCCCCACCCCTTCTTCCTGTAAAGCATCATTATGATTTCTAAGAGACTAAAAATTAAAGTACTTAACAGCTCTAAAATTCTGGTAAGATTAGAAAGAGAATTCCCCGCCAGTGGCTAAAGAGTTAACCTTAGACGATTACAAAGAAAATGTAAAATGTGTTGCCGGGTCATTTACTGCAATGCTAAAAGCTAAGAGAGTGAATTTGCCCAACACTCCGGAGCCTAATAATGTGACTGGAACTAGCGTACTGAGGAGACGAACAGTCTTCTAACACTGTTTTAGAAATGATGCACTTTCCCGCACAAATTTTCAGCAATTCAAATAACCAGAATTTAGAGATTTATTCCTAACTTCAGGAAAA
Organism: Tonatia bakeri; assembly: GCA_004024845.1. Classification (NCBI taxonomy): domain Eukaryota; kingdom Metazoa; phylum Chordata; class Mammalia; order Chiroptera; family Phyllostomidae; genus Tonatia; species Tonatia bakeri. The sequence continues at coordinate 167,610 of PVIA01000604.1, read as the reverse complement.
AAATGGACTTTACTGCTGTGCCCTTTGCCTTCTCACACTAATCTTTAAATTGCAATTAGCTAAGTTAAATCATGACCTTGAAGGGCATTCCCTGGCCCAAGGGGCACAGGATCTGATTTTGACATATTTGGGTTGTGTCACTTCGTCTTTTCAAAGTGATTTGATTACGTCCATTTACAGTTTTAGGAAAGAATATCCTTGGACTGAGCACACTTCACATGGAAGATGAAGAAGGAAAGAGGCAGAGAGCATCGCTGCCCTCCGCCGAGTTACTGCGCACGCACCGGAGACGTGTGAGGTGTGTAGGCTTCTTCGTGGGCGGGGTGGGGGGGGTGGAGGATGGGTTCCAGACTTTTCCAGTTGGGAGCTATATAAACATTTAAAAGCAGAGTGACATTGAAACTATAAGTGAATACTGCCATATATTGAAATCTGTTGTAACTAAGATGGGAGCATGAATCAGTGTAACCTTTTAAGGAGAGGACTGGGCAACAGCAACATTCAGATATGCCTGCATTGGACCCAGCAGTTTCCCCTCTAGGAAGCTATGCTTTGATATGTTCCCACAAGGGCATGAAGACATATGAAACATGCAGACAAAGATGCTCGTGTTAGTGCTTTTTTTAAAAAGTAATAGGAAAACACTCATCTTGCCCTAAATGTCCATCAAAGAGGGAACAGCAATTTAATTATGGTATCTAGTAACTACGGAAATACTATGAAGCCTTTAAAAATAATGTGACATGAAACTGTGAGAAATATATTATCCAGTAAAACCATAACCGTAAAGAATGGAACAGTAGACTTCTGGAGGGTTACACAAGAAACTTGCCACTTTGAAGTTACGTGGAGAGGAGGGACTGGTCTTGAGGGAAGATAGAGAACTTCCACTTTTCATTTTGGAATTTTCTGTGTGGTTTTATTTTTCCACAAGCAAATATTACTTTGTACACATTGAACTCATTAGAATATACAAAAAGGAAACCTAAAGAAAAATATAACTATTAGCATACCCATTCTATGCAGAAAAGAAAAATTGAAAAGAAGTATATATATATATTTATTTATTTTAGGGCAATTATGTTTTATTAAAGGAGACTTGTTATTTCATTATTCATAGACTACCTGGGTTTTGCAACACATTTTATTTCTACTACCCTCAGGATATTAGGAGGATTAAACAAGGTGATGCATGTCTAACCTTGGGTTTGGGGCTTGATGTAGGTTAGCCAGCTGTTACAATTTCTTACAAGAGCCGAGGGGAAAGTCTACTGTAGGGGCACACAGAGCATTTCAGAAAAGTCTCTGACTTTGGATGTATGCAACCAGATATCAGTCCTCTATTTTTCCTTCTATTTGAGAGCTCTTCCACTAGACTTGGGTTATAAATTAATGGGTTTGTTGTATTTGCCTTTATTCTTTTATTTATCTATAAAATATCCTGCTGCTAGGAGGGCCACTGTATACTTTCTAAAATCACAGTCGCAATAAGACTGGAATGGACTTGATTAAGGAAAAATGTTAGCATGCTGTCTTATACACTTAAGTACTGAACCCTAAAACTAGATGTATTGATGCAAAGAGGTGCTTAAAAAATTTCACAGCGGCCAGGGATTATCTCATCTTGCTTCGGGTAGTGGGCGAAATATATCACAGTGTATCATAAATGAGGATCTACGGAATGTGACATGTTAGGGTTGTATTATGTTGTGTTTCCTTAACGACCAAGCAATAGCTTATAGGAAGGTTCTTGGCTCTGCTAAGTCCATGTCCCAAGATCAGAATGGCTTTTAGCCATGAAGTGATTCTTGCAGAGTTCAAAGGAACCTCAGCTCCATCCTCCAAGCATTAGGTAGCAGCTAGGAATGAGTGGCCGGAGGGGAAATAAAGGCAGAGCCCTTACCAGTACATTCTAACAAAGAACTTAATACAGGAGGCTAGAAGCAAAGGAAGACGTGTCTCAGTTACTAGCCCAGCGGTCCTGAGCCTGGTCTGATAAGATTGCTAGGCATTCTGAATAACACAAGCAAAACAATGATAGTACAGGAGGAGGAGAGTGTCCTTGAGTCTAGGCTTATGTAAGCTTCTGGAACAATCTTACTAAGATTGCCAGGTTGTCCTGAACATCCAAGGCCTAGAAGGTGGGAGGGAGGTCCTGAAATTCTATGTGCCATATCCACTGTCAAAGAAATAACTCCCATATGTACCTGTGTTTGGGTAGTCACGTGTCTCCCCGGGGGGAGGTTTTACCCCCCAACCAATATGTAACTCCCTCACCCCCGTCCTGCCAACTATAGAAGTTCTCAGAACAGAGGACCTGATGCTTCTGGTCGCCCACACTCTTGCCTTTCACCCCTACCTTAGTTAGGCCCGTTCCCTTCCATAAGAATTAGCACTAGTAAATTTTGCTTGCACAGTAATAGGCTTGCTGATCTGCAATTCTTTACTGCGACGGCAAGAAGGACTGAGTTTCTCCAGTAACATAAACATCCTTTGGGTTGGATCTTGAAAATATCGCTGGGGGAAGAGAGAAGCTAATTAAGAAACAAAATGAAGACCTAGCTAGGTAGGAGAAAGACAACAATGTGCCTACTCACACGTAGCTTTTACTCCAGTGGGCGAGAGTGGAGAGAGAGACAAGAAGCATTTACACCACCACATAAATAAAGTCACTTCGGATAGAGAAACTCCATAAAGAAAACCAAACACAGTGAGAGTGATCGGAGCGCCACAGGCAGGAGAGTTGTGGGAGAGAGCGAGGTCATTCCTGCTGTGAGAGAACGGTGTGCTTGTTTGCTTGTTTGTTTAAGACTGACCAAGACTGTGTAAGAATGAAGGCATCAGCAAATCAAAAGAGCCTGAGAGCGGGTGCTGGATGCGAAGAATCTTCATGCCTGGAGATTCTCTAAGAACAAGCATCACCGCATCGCCTACCTCCAAAGAGGCTCTATTCCCTACTTGGATTGCTTAGGACTAACTAGCAAATCTCTCAGCTTCTAGGCAAATAGAATTTACACTTTCTTTCCTGAGAGCATTTTCTCATGTTAATTTATACCCATGAGGACCCCCAAAATTTTTCAGTTATGACTTAATACAGAATTTGAGTCTATCTCCACAGCGAAATGGCCCCCTTTCTCCCTCCATTATGTCATAGAGTTCTAATTCTTCTCTCTGAAGCTATAAAACAGCTGCTGCTAATGCATATGGACAGATTTCAAAACTGAGGCTACTATTATACTGTGAACATTTCTCTGGTAGCCATTACAAACTGTTGAGCTTTTTCCTTCGCCTGAAACGTTAGGAGGGCTCTGGTGCCTACAGAAAGCAGGAGAAAAGTAGATTTCAGTGCTGCTGGGTAAGAACTGCCCATGGTACTCCCTGGGGTGCATTTGGTCTTATAACCAGAAGCCAGGAGAGAGTTCATGTCACATCACCTTCAGGAGCTGTCAATGACCCCGAAAGAATAATCTTGGAAAGGAAAAATAAAAAGGAGAAATGATATAGCTTTGTTCTAAGTATGCAATTTGGATGAAGACAGAAAATGAGGAATTCCTTTCTTAAAAGTAAGCGTTAAATCCATGGGCATTCTGTACTTGGAGGGTGTGCCGGAATACAGCGGCTCCTCAGAGGGTCTCAGACAACCTGCCTGGGGTTCTTTCCCAGTTCCTCCCGCGGACGCTTCCTAAGAGGTCATCTCACACATGGGCTTATTCCCTCTGAGATCTGTTCTTATGGTTTGTCTTCCTAGCAGCCTTAGAAACATCTCTTTTCTCTGTAAATATTTTAATGACTAATCCTGAACTCTGAAGAGGGAAAAAAGCATGAATAAGAAAAATATATTCCATTGCAATGACTGAGCCAGAGAACCTGCTTTGCGCTGCAGTTCCCACGGTCAGCCACACCTCCCCGAAGACCCGACCTAAGCGAACAGGGAGGGCCCTTCTGAAAATTTAAATGTCCGCACAAATAATTTAATTCTAATTTTCACCTTTTTCAGGACTTGTAGGTTTAAAGGGCTACTGAAATCTTCAATTCTTTTCACGTTTGATGATGAGCATAGCACTTGTGAAGCTGGTTGAAGAAAGGAAGGCAAGCAAGAGAGAAGTAAAACGATTTTTTCTTTCGAATGGTGGACTTCAGAATTTGGCTGCTACTTTCCCAAACTATTTTTTGCTATGCAAATTGAGAGGGCAGACTATGTTTTCATAATAGTTTAGGCATATGTACCACTTCATATTCTGTTAACATAAATACTTTAAATTTTTTAGTAGTTTTGAGGACTGAGTTCCTCTCATATTTATACAAAGACATGGAGAAATTATCTGTATTCTTTTTAGAAACCAACTTATTTATTTATTTAGTTAGTTAGTTATTTTATTGTTATTCTATTACAGTTGTCCCAAATTTTCCCTGTTGCTCTCCCCTACCCCACCCAGAAAAGTATAAAGGTTCCATCTCTTAAAGTGTTATATTCTCGAATGATGAGACTTACATAGCCGTTATCTTTACCGTCTGAGACAATATAAGAAATCACAGCTAAGATATTACTTATTCTGTGGCAGAGAGATAGACTGTTTCTATAATCATTGTTTAGAGGCATGGAAATTAATCTTATGCCACTGATATCAAGGGGAAACCAGAGGCCTTAAGCTATGTGGTGGCGGTGGGCCAGATCTTGATTCATTCTTGGAAGCCTCATATACACCATTTCACAAGTGATACCTGGAGACCACTTTAAGTATATTTCATTTTGGTGTAAGGATTGTTCTGGAGAGAAGAATGTTTCAGGGGTGGGTGGTACAGTTGTAAATAGGGACTGATGGACTGCTATCTCCGCAATTACACAGCCCTGTGCTCTCCACACACTTGTCAAAGCTTGGCAGCAAGGTCCTGGGCTTGGCTGGGAGCAGGACTGGAGTCCTGCTGTGGAAGCAGATGGCTGGTGGCTGCTAAGTTCGAGACCAAAGGGGATTCACGCTCAGTATTCTGCTGGGTGGGTTCTAACTCACAGTACCACCTCCCAGCTCTCCTGAAGGGAGCCCCTTGGCAATGTGAGCCTGGAGGAGGAGGGGCAGGCATATCATCTGGCAAGGGACCCTGGCCCTTCCCCTTCTTCCGAAGTGTGTGTGGGAAAGGGGAGCGGCCTGCACTCAGGAAGAGGTGGTGGATGGCCTGGGACCTGCTTAGGTGAAGCTACGCATTGCCGTCCTTTGAACAGCAGCCAGGAGACCACTTCGCCACCTGGTGATGGAGTTGGCTTCCTGCCTCAGTTTCTTCTTAGAACAGCAAACAGCACACAAGGCTCGGCAACCCTGTGAGGTCGTCGCCTAGTTTTTAATAATTCCTTGTATTTATTTAGTGCCTTTTTCCTCTCCCCAGAGCTAACTATAAGAGTTTTCCATATGTTACTTCAATAATCCTCATTACAGCCCCGTGCCTGGGCTGGTTAGAGCACGGTGCTAATGGGGCCAAGGTCGGCACTCAGTCTCTCATGAGCCCCCTGTGAGCAGCCCCATCTGCACCGAGAAAATCTGTTTCGGGGTCTCACTCTGCACAGCTAAGCATAACCAATGATTTCAGAAAGCTTGCAAGGGGCCAGAATGACAACAGGTGGTAGTAGTAATAATAATAATAATAATAATAATAATAATAATAATAATAATGGCAGCTAACATTTAATATGTGTTCACTCTGTGCCAGGTATTTTCTAAGCACTTATCATATATTAACTAATTCAGCTCTCCCCCAAACTCCATGAGACAAGTACTACTTTTAGACCCATTATAAAGAAGAGGAAACTTGAGGCCCAGGGAGGTTAAAGTCACACAGGGAATGGTGGAGCAGGAATTTTAATGCCTTCAGTCTGCTTCAAGGGACCAAACTTGTAAACACTACTCAATACTGCTCCCTATAAGCAGCACTGTGAAAGGCACACCTCAGTACACAAATTCCTTTGGTCTGGATATTAAGCACAACTTCCTATTGTATTTTGCTGAGTATAATGCACACTATTACCGAAATTTGTTCTGGAGAGAAGAATGTTTCAGGGGTGGGTGGAACATGAGGGAAAAATAAGGAGGCACATTATACGTGGGTATAGTGATTACATACTGTGGGTATAATAATGGGTAAATTAATACCGTGTATAATATGCACAAAAGTGTGGGTGTGCATTATACATGGCAAAACATGGTAATATTAAGATGTGAAGAGTTGGGAAGAGAGACTCAGTTAACACTTAAAGGACACTACTACCATACACGTTAGGTGCTGTGCTATACACACCATAGGCTTTGTCTCCTTTAATCTTTAGAGCAGCATTTAGAGTAGCTCATACCGCCTCCATGTGACACCTCAGGATATTGAGGGTTGGAGAGGCTAAGTAATTTGAATACTGATATTTAGCCTAAGAGCCAGAATTCTAAAAGAACTGTCTGTTTCTAGTGCATATGCCATTTGCCTGAAATTTCAGAGATGCTCCCAATGTAGTTAAAGGAAATGTTATATATGTGAAAAAGAAACAGAGGCTTAGAAGGGATGAGACTTGTTATGAGCAATGGTGTCCAGAATTAGAAGCACACTTTTTGACTTCCACTGCTGTGTCCTCTTTCCTACAACTACCTATGATGTCCACATGTCATAGTCAAAGAGAAAATAAACACCTATGGCCACAGGGACAATGCTAAGTGATGGGAGAGAACACGAGGCTACTCTTTGGGAAAATAGGGATACCCAAATCTGTATTATTTTATTGGGAGAGAATTCAGTGATACAGCCTATCTAAGCCACAGAGACAAAGTCAATGGGAGACAAATGTTTAAAAGACATGAACATCAAAGAGCTCCTGCCTGTCATTTGAAACAAATGGGAGTAATTACTTAATCATTTCCCTCTCTAGATGCACCAAATGGTTTTGAAAGAAGAATGGCTTCCAGAAAGAATGGGCTCTGGCATCAGACACACTGAGATTAGAACCCTGGCTCTGTTGTTCCCTCCATGACCTTGGCTGAGTTACTTAGCCTCTCTGAGCTTCAGTTTCCTAATTTGTAAAATGCAGATAAAAATGGTACCTGTGCACGGTATCATTAGATTAAAGGAGAAAAATGAATACAGAGCGGCTCCCAATCTGAGCTCAGTAAAGCCTAACTATTATTACTAAAGGGAAGATCTTCATGAGAAAGAAACTCAGTTTTTGTGAGATCATCCATGATCTATAAAAGGAGTTCACTTGTGTGTCACTCTGTGGCTTCAGACACTCTTAACCAGTCTGCTTTCATAAAGTGCTCATTTGTGGGGGAGAATTTTGCTTCTTCAGCAGATAGAGTTTCAAAGTGTACTGGCAGGGTGTGTTGGGTGCCTTGATTAATGGCTCAGCAGATATTCATATTGGTAGTAATAACTAGCACATGTGTATTGGAAATCATACACAGCATATTGTGCACTCTTATTATGATAAACAGCAGCAAGATGTTAAACAGGAATGGTTTGGCTAGCTAGCTGTGATAACTGTTAACACTACAAATGCCAGCTTCTGGATTGCAAGTTCCTTGCAGCTTAAATATGAAAACCCAAAGTAAGAAAAGCCCCAAATTGTTTCCTGTGTATTATGCTCAAGTCAGACAACACAATCTGGATCCGAATTCCACCCGAAAGCAATACTTCCACTGTGGTTAGCAAACCAGACTGCTTTTCCTTTTTAGTTTAACTTGACCTAATTAAGGATTGGGTGTAGAATCTTGATATAATGCTCTGAGATCCTGTAACAAGTCATTTAACATTAGTATTATTCCATAACTTGCCAAGTTATAGCATAAAAGGTAAGTGCTTATTTCAGCAAAACCTAAGCTTTCTTGTATGGACAATAGTTTAAGGCTCACACCAACAGGGCTCCAAACATCCCTTTCCCTTCAGTCCCAAATACTCTGCTGCCTTCTCAGAGATCTCACATCTGCTAAAGATAAGGCAAGGTACACATCTGACAATCACTCAGGAGGCTTATGGCGGGAAATTTCTCTTTAGGGTGTCACGGGACAGCAAAGGCCAAGGTAGAGGGGACACAGGATTTCTTCACACTGTGTTACTTGCTATCAAAGTATGTTATTGTTTCCTGTTCACTGTCACAATCTGGACATGTTTCTTAAGAGGTGCAGAAGAGACTAGACTATTGTCTAGAAGATTCCTGCACCTGAAAAAAGAATATAAAAGAGGCAGCAAGTGGAAGAGGTCTACCAAGATTGGGAGTCCAACTGGAGTCCATGTAAATTTTCAACCACTCAATCTGCTTTGACTGCAGAAACTATTTTCTTTGCACTTTACTTCCTTCTCAAGAAAATATGCAAAAGGAACCAGAGACCTCCAGCCAGAGACCTCTCACATATTTGATGAGCCTGAAAGACTTAAGTGACTTATATGTGGTAGGGCTCAGTATTTTAAATTCCATGAACATATGATTTCTAAGTGCCCTGAGACTGGGAAGTGGGCACCATGTGTAGCCAGCCTGGAGGAGCTTTTTATCAGTGAGAGAGTAATACACACGGCTCATGGAAAGGATCCAGCATGGGGCCTGTGTGTTGTGGGTGCCCAATTAATGTTGACTGCCCTGAGCACTCTCTAGTCATCTATCTCTTGGTCTCCTGGAGCAGTTTTTAAATTTCAATTGTGAGCCTTGTTGAGTAATCCACAATGTTTCTCCTTGAGGGAGTGGGTTGTGGAACTTTCCCTCAGAGAAGTTTATAAGCCATACCCAGCTGACATGTATGTGATTAGAAGGTTTCCCAGACAAAGGCTTTCTGGAGAGTCATCAGATTCCCTCTCGACTCGTGGTCCAGGTCCATTATATGATCACATCTGTAAAGGCCTTGGGGAGACAGGCTTTTCATTTGAAGCTATAGAGATCGACAAAACCAGGGGCCAGAGCTTAGCCAAGAGCTGAGTGGGGAGCTAAGGTGGAGTAGTCAAAAGAGGGGAGTCAAACAGGTTGCTAAAATGAAGGGGTTCACAGTAGTACTCAACCAGGTTCTGAGATTCACAGCCATGGGCCCAGGGTATGCAGGGAGCCTTCCTGAACTGCTATCTGGAGTAGGTAAGTGTTTGTGGCTGGTTTCTATGTGCCAATGTTGTCATAGGGCAAAAACAGATATACTGCATTTGAAGAGTCTGTTCTAGAAAGGATAGCTTAAGAGAGGGTTTCTTCAGGTATGATCTACTGACACCTTAAGACCCTTTGAGGTGCTTATTAAAATGCAGGTTCCAAGGCTTAACTCAGGTTTCATGAATCAATACGATGAGAAGCCAGGGTTTTGGAATCTGTATTTTTGACAAGCACCCCCACACGCCACTATGGGATTTTTAAAAATTCTAAGATTTTAAAACTACTGAAATATGGTAAAGTGCAAGGAATTTAAAGACAGAAAACCTGAGTTCTATTCTTGGTTGTGTGATCTTTGGAATCACTTGACCTAATTGAACCTTAGTTTCTTCATCTGTAAAATGGGGATAATGTATTTTTTTCATAAAGGTTGGTTAAGTTAATGTAAGTGTTTGAGGTTACCACGTTTCTGAGACAAAGTAAAATCTTGGAGACTCTCACCATTGTACTTACGACAGATCTGGGGTTGGCTAATTATCTCAGCACTGACTGGCGCTATAACCCTTAGCTGCATGTCTCCTGGAAGGCTCTTCATGGTCTCTCACTTTATCCAGCACTTACAACTCTATCTGATGATCAGTTCGGGCGCCAGCATTGAGAGTTGGACTGCTAGCTTTTCAAATCCCAGAGACATGCAGAAGTGCTTTGAGGGGCCAGAAATCTCAAGGGTCTGCTCCTCCACGGGTGAACTGTGGGGACTTTTAATGTGCTAAGCTACTTGGGACAGTAGCTGGGGTTAAGAATTAAGAAGAGGAAGAATAGGATTAGAGTCCCAAGTGAGCTGATGAATTGGAGAAGTAGTTAGGAACAAAAAACAGCTCAATAGGAAATGGTTGGGATGATACATGGAGGAAATGATTATTATCACAAACAGGCTAAGCGACGTCCAGCCAAATGAGGATAATAAGCTGAAAACCATCCAGTGAGGTCCAGCGGTCACTTAAAACATGAGCGTGAAAGTTGGCTGCACGAACTGAAGCATGGTCTGGAGAAATGTGAGGTAATCGTCACTTTATCATACCTTTATGAGACTTCTCTGTCTAGTTCTGGACTTCACAGTTTGAGAGCCACGGAGTGCTTGGATATAGTTCAACGACAGAAATAAAACTGATGAAATTGTTGGAAAACAAGAACTATGAGGAAAAGACCCCCCGCCCCCCACAGATTATTTACCCTAGAGAGTGCACGAGCTAAGGGGAGACTTAACTCTTGCAGTCCATGAATTAGAGTGGAGACTGACCAATTTTTGTTTGTATTCTGTTGAGGAGTGAACAGGCTTACGTTCAGTAAAAGGGATGTATGTTCAGGAAAGAAAAATATTTTTGTATGTGTGTGATGAATGTTAAGAGTCTAAACAGGCTTTTGTGGCAAGAGAAACCCGCCTTTCCAAACACTGACTTAGGGGTCACACCAGATTGAGGGATGTGGATGTGACAAAATGCTGATTTAAACTGTTTTGAAAGTTGGAAGGAAAAACAGTACTGACTGGATTTGGAATCAGCCCCAGTTTAGTCCTGGAGCTGTGATCTGGGCCAGGTAATTAGCTCCTCTGGTCCTTAGCTTCTGCATCTTCAAAATCAAGGTAACAGACCAGACGATCTCCAAAGTCTTTCTCAGCTCTAAAAAGTCACAGTCTGTAATGTTTAAGAGTAATACAGTGGCTATATTTAACACGTTAGAGTTTTCCTTCCAATAAAGCTACAATAGTAAACATGCCGGGGGTGGGGTGGCACTTGATCTGGGCTTGATGGGCTGACGCCATGAGTTGGGGCAGGGGCAAACTGTGTAGACCTACCCCCCTTGTGGGGAATTATCTGGTTTTGAGAGAGAGGTGGGGAGGAGAATGCAGGATATTCTTAAGAAGGGGTATGCCCAGAGTGGAAGGGGAAAATGAGATTAGCTGCAACAGAAAACCAAGAGGATGGGTCTATATTCAGATAGAAGAATCCTCAATTGTTCAGATACATAAAACTCTGAAAGCACCCAAGCTGTGAAGCAATATAGACTTGGTTTCCACTTTGCCTAGGTTACTTCCTACCCAGGTAATTCTGGGCAAGATGCTTATCCTGGTTGGACATAACTTCCAGATAGTGAAGTAGGGATAACAGAACTACCTCATAATATTTTTATGAGGATGGAACATGAGTATGTGCCTGATAATAGTAAATGTAAACAGTGCTGTAATTCTGGGAATGGAATAAAGGCAGAATGAAAAGAAACTTCTGTGACCTCACAGCTTATAGACAAGGGCCTGAAACAGGACTACGACTGCTACTACCCAATGACCCAAACTAAGTTTTTCATGACATGGTCACCTATGTTCCTCCCTCTGATTCTCAGGAATATTTAACATTGAAGTAGGTATTATTACTGCCCCATTTCTAAGATGAGAAATTGAGGCTTATAGGGGAAAATGCCTTGTCCAAGGCCAGTCAGTAAGTTGTGGTGATGACTTAAGTCTTCTAGCTTCAGTCATTGGTTTTTTCCTAACATCTATTTCATGGGAGAGAAACAGGAAGAACATGGGAGATGGGTTAGCATTTTAAAATTATAACCAAGTTATCTGAATAATGGGAGACTGAACTTGTACTTTGGTCTGACTGCTGGACAGTCCCTTGACCTTGAAAGGTTTGCTAGGCCCTAAGCCTCTCCTCCCAGCCCTCGTCTGCCGCCAAGCCCGCCAAAACAAGCAAGGTCAGTACTAGATTAGCAGTTTTCTGTTTGTCACACTTACTGAATGAAGAGGAACCTTCTGTTTGTGTCTTTAAATAGAATCATTACCACTGATCTATAGCTGGCGCTCTCTCCAGGAGCCCTTAATAAACCTTAAGATCATTACTGAGTCACTTAGCTCTTTTTTCTTCAAAGCCAAGTAATCATGCCTTTGGTCTCTCCTCACAGAATTCCTCTCCAACCACTAAAGCATGCCTGTGACTCACCTCTCCTACTTCGGATATCGACCCCAGGACCAGACACTCACTTCTCATGAGGCAAGACTTACTGCTCCTGAGCCCGGAGGACGGGTATCCCTGCCAAGCACTGACGTTGTATGTATCTCCTCTTTTCTGTCTCACCCCAGAATGCAATCAGACACACTCTGGGACCCTCTCCTGCTCAAGATTATTAAAAAATTTTAAATAGCTGTCATTTTCCTTTCAAAATAGTTTAGAGTCCCACTAGAAGCAAAGAATATGACTAAGTAATTTCTTAAAGCCCCTTCCAGCCAGTGATTCATCAGACATAGACTTTTAAACGGGAATGGACTGTTATATTCTGGGCCAAAATGTCTCATTTTCACAAATAAGGAGAGTAAAGTCCATAGAGGGTAAGGATTGTGGAGGCTGCTTGCTATGGTGGAAAGAACACGGGATTTGAAGTTAGAAATTCTGGATCTGAGGCCAAACTCAATCAGTCACATGCTGTGTGACCTTGAGGAAGTCATTAACCTCTAGAGCTTTAGTTTCCACACTTGTAAAATGGAAATAAAACTACATACTCTACCTGCTTCCTGGTATAGTTCTGAGGATAAGGCGACATTATATTTATAAAAGACAAGGCAAAATGTAATACTTCGTCAACATGTTGCACTAGTAACTAGCTTGTTCAAAGTTACCCTGTGGCAAAACCAGGATCCTCAATTCCAGTGTAATTTCAGTTTCCATCCTACAATGCTGCCTTCTTGACATTTTTCCAATTCTATAGTTATAAGATTTTTCTCATAAGCCACCACACTAATTTGATCTCCACATGCTTTCCTTTAAACCCCTGGATATACATAGACTCACACTGTGGGACTCCAGACTGGCTCAGATGGATTAGAGACCAGCAACTTTGAGGACTTGCTGGGGATCTCTCAAGCAGCGTTCCATTACATCATGGTTATGGCCCTCAGACCTCCGCTTGATAGCTTCTGAGGGACTGGGAACATTCAGGAGCTAGCCTTCCCCATTCTTTGACCAGTTTCACAACGCCAAACTGGACACTGGAGGTGGCTATTTGACAGCTTGTAGTGAACTATTAGGCTGCAGTGTGTACCGTGAAGATTGAAATAGAATGAGAGTGAGCCGCAAAGTAAAGTGATAATAGATAGTTGAAGTCGCTGCTGGACAGAGATTTGGGAATATGTTCAGCGGTAATAGGTGGTTTACTGTGCCAATTTGCGGTAGTCCGCACGGGAGAGGCAGGACATGGCGGCTTAGTCTCACAAATGAAGTGTGGGCCCAAGGGACCTTGAATGGAGGAGGCTGCTGGGCTCTGAGCCCCACCCTCGGTATTAACACAATGGAAAAGATCAACCGTGTTTCATCTGGTCTCATCATTGATCATGGTGTAATGGTGTAATGGTCCTCGGGAGGACGGCCACAACCATCTGTTCATACACTGCTGTGCTGCGTATGCACGTCTGGCATTCTGTGGCCCTCTGGTACAATAGGGTGCCTCTTCCATAAGTGATGCCCCCCACCCTTGAGTTTTATGTGGAGTAACAGCCTTCATTCAGTTACTGGAGACAGTTGAGTCTATTCTCTGACAATGGTCTTTGGCCCTTGAAGAGCAGAACAGAGAAATTCTACTTTTCCGTTTTCTTAAAGTCTAAAAAATGTTTCAAATTTCAGAAATAATGGTGAGGCCAAGCCTACCATAAATAGAGAATATAGCTGTTCTATCTAAGCAATAAAAGAGAAATAAAAGCGGGGGGGGACACTGTGAGCCAGTTCAGCCAACAATTTCCATGTTTTTTTTAAAAAAAAGTTCAAGTTGGAGCCATGTGGTCTCAATAAAGTAGTAAAATATATTTTCTTTACCCTACACTTCATGTGCCCATAACCTTCCTTTTAAATCATCACTAACCAGCCTCAAATCACTGACCGCAAATCATTTGGGGGCTTTGGTCTCCGGGCAATGGAATGTGCTGGAGTAGACGGGGAGTCGCTACCAAGGGCGCTCAGAGGGAGCTTCCACTCCCTCCGCACAGGCACACAGACCCCAGCGGAGCCCCGAAAGGGTTCCACACTGAGATAGCACATGACATCATAGCTCAGTCATTCAGGAAAAAACTGCAATGACTGCAGAATAGCACAACATGCCACAAACCACAGTGGGCAGATAAAGCCAAAGAACAGCTTTTCTTATGAAAACATTCACAAATACCACAGGCAGCTGGCAGAGACACGTTTAATTACATTCACAGAAACCCATTGTAAGCCTCAGACCTACCATCTTTAAAGGTGACCAGCAAATGGGAAGGTCACTGAAGCCCATCTTCGAAATGGGAAAGCAAAAAGAGCTCACAGTTTCTGTCACTGCATTTCACAACGTGCGTGAGGATGCGACTCGACCCAGCTGCACCATCACTTGATAGGCTTTGAAAGGATTTCCAAGTGAACTAGCCTTCAATAAGCAACCTATCTTTAACTTTATAGCTGGAGATTAAGTGCAGCTGAAGGTGCGAGAAATCAATTATTCAATTCATGGTTAATTTAAGAGGCACCAAGCTTATTCTGGGCATAAACAAAGCTCATGCGACTGCCATCTGCCATCACATCAGAGGACCTAGTCTTGTATTTTGCAAGTGCTATTGGAACTTTTGTTTATTTTTTTAAAAGAGCTGTTCAAAGTGAGTATATACACTTCGAAGGGATGGTAAATGTATTGGGGGTGACTTTAGGCTTCTCAAAGAAACGAAGTTCAACATGCACTGGTAAAGTATGATTAAAGCTCAGGGGAAAAAAACTGTCCAACTAAAAACTCTGTCTTAACGAGTACTTAAGCATCAGGTTACAATAATTACTAAAGTGGAAGTTTGAAAGGCGAGTCTGCAGAATCTTCTTGGAGACAACAAGGATATGCCTGAAAAGTCCTATGGATTTGTCTATTTTTAGCCCCAGCAAACGATCAATGGTCTAATTCCACGCTGTGACTTCACCTGAGTGAAGGGAGATTTTTCTATAGAAAAAGAAAAAAAGCAGAACCACACAACAAACAAATACGTGAAAACCCTGAGGTGAACAAAGTAAGTCTCATCCCCAAAGAAACAATGAAAAACTACATAGTAGCTAGAAACACTAACGTCTAGTGGCTATAATCTTCTCAGAAACGCTATTTTACAGGCTGGTAATATATCTGGCAATAATCTTTTTCATCAGACACCTCAGGATAACTTTCCATTTCAGTTGGGGTGAGGGAGGGGAACGCTCAAATGCATGCTCATAATATCTTCATGTAACCCTCTGAAGCAATGGTCAGAGAAAATGCAAGACTCTTGGGTTACTGGAAATAACCTGTTTGCCATTATGTGGGGAATTATAAGCTGGGACTTGTTTTAAATTGCTGGGTTCAGCAGAGATTTCCCATGGATTTATCAGCAACAGAAATAAACAAGCATTCCACTGCCCTCCATTTGGAAGTGTGAGAAGGGCTATTGAAAGTCTTTCTCATCATCTGGACAGGAATTCAACTTAACCTACAGGGATATTAAAGTACATTACAGCATCCTGATGATTTTCTTCAGCGGCAGAAAGTTGAAAAATAAACTTCTGTCCCCGTCTCAGGTGGTCCTCCCCTTTGGCCCCTGCTGCACACCACAGAACCCCTCTCCCTTCATTAATAGCCTATCTGCTGTCAAGTGAGAGGTGACTTCGCAGCCTTGTGGAGCTCAGGTGTCAGGGTCTTTGTGCTTGTTGTGCACGTAATTAGGGAAAATCTCTTTAAAATTCTTGTTGGTTACCTCCGGGTTATCTAATTTCAAGAACCAAATCTTTATAGAACAGTGACAGCATGCTTTCCATAAAACTAATGGAGAATGTCAGTTTTCAGTTTAGTCTTTCCATGGTAGGAGGGTCATCAGGAATGCAACTCTTCCCTATTGTATTCTGCCGGCCACTTGTTCTCTGAGAACCGCGGCCAACTGAACGCTAACAGAGACGGGGACCCCATCCAAAGGGCTTCAGCAGAACAAGAGAACGAAAACGAGCAATTGAATTTGTTAGACAAAGGACTGCAGTCAAGTCGAACCCAGCACACACACACACACACACACACACAACTTTCAAGTGCTGAAGAGCAACAGGTGTGAAAACGCCCAGAACTGTCTTGGGAAAAAAGCACCAAAACCTGCTATTAAAGGGTTTCCAGCTAAAGTTCATTCAGCAACTGAGCAGCAACTAGGCTGTCAGAGACTGCTTGCTCCCTGAAAGTTTCCTTCCACTTCAACCCGGACTGAGCCGATTACAAAGACATTAGTAGTACAAACCAACCCGGCCAAAACCGCTCCAGGCATATAAACGCCTGAAAGATGAAGCTTCTCTGGAAGTATCATTTTTTTAAGTGGGGGGAAATGGCGGGGAGAAATTCAAACTCACGCCTCTCCCCTCCCCCAACGCCAACTCTAACAACAGAAGTTGCAAGAAGCAGGACCCACCACCCCCTGCCCTGTAAGAGCGCTCAGAGGACGGATTAGGAAAACCCTGGCTGCAGACGGTTTTCAGAGCCCACTACCAGTAAACACCCAGGACAGTACGTTTCACGGGAGTACCTGCATACAACTGCCCAGAAACGCTACATGCATTTAATGCTCTCACTTACCGGCTGAGCAGAAACACCCTCTGCCCCTAGAGAAGCTCCTCTGGGGGGTCTGTCGGATCTCAGCTATTCCCAGCTTGCAACTGCAGAGCTCTGAATTCAGTCTAGTTTGCAGAATACAGCATAGAATATGAACCGGCAGCCCAGTGACCAAAAGCCCAGCCCCTCTCAGGCTGCGATGAAGACGTCTTGGCGGCGAGGCAGCGGGGAGCAGGCTCGGTGGAGGCAGGCCGACTGCAGCCGCTGCGAGTGTGCCGCCTCTCGCCCAGGGGCCCCGCGTGCACGGGGGTGTCAGAGAGGGGGCTGTTGGGGAGGGGGAGAGGGTGTGTCCTCGGGAGGAATGCTGCTAACTTCCAGAAATAACACTGAGAGGGGACGGAGGAAAGTCCATCTCCCCTCACTCCAAGCCCTTATCACATTTAGAAAGGCTTTTGTTTCGGGGGATTGCAATCACCCGTGGAGAAGGTAATAAGCAAGTCCCACCCACACTTTCTAAAGCCCGTTCAGCTGTGGGTTGAAGCATTTCTGTTCACTTAATGAAGTGAACAGAAGACCTCTGTTCACTTAATAGACCCAGACACCTTGGGGGGAAATCCAGGTGGTGACTAGTAGTGATTATGTATTAGTTACAAAAGAAAACAATTTCCACCTTGATCTTCCTTATACACCCTTCCAAGCAGGGGTATCTTTCAATTACACTCTCCACCTACATTACGTATTGTGAATTAAATTGCTTCTCTGGTGCTGCCTTACTGCAAAGCTATAAATTAATTATTACATTACCGATGAAGCCCCTAGGAATAGGAATGCCAAGAGTAAATCTGGTTTTTGTTCTGTTTTTAGGTTGAACGAGCCTGCCATTAATCAAGACTTTCCACCAACATCTAGGAACGAACCCAAGATTGCAACTCATGGAGAGATGAACAGGCGCACACATCTCCGAGTCCTACGGTCTTTCTTTGCAGCGTTATGTCATGGTGACTCAGTTACCAAACAGACGTTCTGTAGAAATGATACGAGAAACCAAACCAGCCATTTAATAGACTTGCCTACTTGCTAACTATAACCAATTAGCAGACAGGACCTAACGTTTGAGTATTTTAAAAGATTAATTCACCACTTCCATTGTTCTGAGTCACAGAACTGCTTGCCATTGGTCAGGTTGGGAAATAGAAACCCAGGATTGTATTTGGAATTTAAAGAAGAGACTCATAAGGAACCCAATGAAGCTATTAATTTTAGTGTAGCATATAAAATGTCAAAGGCATGACACATTCTTGAAGGCAATCGGAAAACATCAGAAAGTGTGTTGCTGGATTAGATTATGTTGAGAGGTCCAAAATAGAGATAGTGTAAAAAATTTTTTTGAAATGAAAATGAAACGTTGAGAGTTTACTATATATCTTTAGTTCAGTTTTTTTTTAAGCCGAGGTAGTGGTGGATCATGAAATACAAAATTTTTTTTCTGTTATTACCTGCTCCCCCATTTTTGGGAAAAATCAATGTAAAGATAATAAGGATGAATTTGGTTTTTAAATTGAAAATATTCTGAGTTTGGCAGGTTCAGTCTTTTCTTGTATGTTATTAGGCCGTTTTACTTTGTAACTCCGCACTTCATTTGTGGAGTTTTACTGAAGTCACTGAATAACAAACACTTTTGTCACCTGAAAGGCGTCACTGTAGGGCAGGGTGGCCTTGTTGGGTATGTCTTTCTAAGATACATTTCAGATCCCAACCACCTTTTTCATCTCCAGGAAGGGGTGTTAGAACAATCTTTCCTCTGTGAATTAGCAGAAACATTGTATTGATTAAAATGCCCAGGCAAAAGCAGAAGGAAAAATTGGGCCAGGGGGTTCAGTATGCGGTGGTCATTATGACCACAGAAACCTGAGTAGTCCCTTCAACTGCCTTTGCTAAAACTGAGCACATTTTTGAAATCTAAAATTTTGTTGACGTGTCAAACGTCTTAGTCAGAGATGACACTTCCTTCAGTGGTCCTGTTTGCTTGTGCAGCTGAGACTGAAGGGGTAAATGAAGTTTCTGCCATTTTTCCACATCATCTACACAAGGAGGTGACCTTTTGGGTGCAGCTTTTAGGGCCTCCAAAGATTCCTAGACACTCTGTCCTTTGTCTCTATGCCCTGCCCATTTGCCTGTGCTCCCAATGAGAACTAGCCCAATGTTTCTTGGGTCAGGAGAGGGCATGGTGACAAAGTGTGTGATCTGTGAAGCACTCCTCTCAGAGGTGGGAAGGGGAGCTTGTTGAAAGTGCTTATTTTCCAGCCCCCCCCCCCCCCCCCCCCCCCCCGTTCAGAACTACTGAATTAGGATCCTTCTGTCTGAGGCCCATGACAGCAGCTTGTGTGTGTGTGTGTGTGTGTGTGTGTGTGTGTGTGTGTGTGTAATTAACTGGTTGTTTTGAGTAAGTGATGCATTCACACAGTTTAAATAGAGGTATATATACTGCAGTTCCTAGCACTGTTTTCCATAGGTCTAGATACAACTTCTCTCAGGTAACCACTAATAATGTGTTTACTGTAGACCTCCAGGTTACTTTATGCACATACCTGCAAATGTAAATTCTCACTCTTCCTTCTTTATTTCTTAAAAATACTGTAGGTAGAACTATATTCATTCCCTTGGATAAATGCACCACAATTTAATTAATCCGAACCCCACTGATAGACATTTGAGTTTTTCCAACATTATGCTACTAAGCAATGTTACAAACTTCCACATATAATATTTCACACTTGCACAAGTATATCTATGGCATTCACTCCACAGTGGGATTCTTGGACTCTGCATTTCTAATTTTGATAGACATAGCCAAATTGCCTTTCAAAGGGCTAGACCCATTGACACTCCCACCAACAATGTTGACTAATGCTTGCTCCCCTATGCCCTTGCCAACTGAGTGTGTAATCAAACTTCTGCTGTTCGCCAACCTGATAAGGGAAAAATCGATGTTTTAAGATAGTCTGACTTGCATTTCTCTGATTTTGAGTGAGGTGGAACAACTTTTTTCATATGTTTAAGAGTCAATTCTATTTCCTGTGTTGTAGCCTCTCTGTTTATGTACTTTCCCCACATCCCACTGAGTTCTTGGCCTTTTTCTTTATAGATTTCTTGAAACATCATGTATATTAAGAAAATTATCCCTTTGCAGGATAATGCCCAACCAGTTGAGCCATTTTTAAAAATTATTTTTGTTTTTGTCTTTGTTGTAAAAATTATGTATATATTATGATATTAATCCTTTATCAGATATATGACTTGAAAATATTTTCTCTAGTAATTTAGGGCTGGCTTTTCAGTCTGGATTTTGATGCACAGAAATTTTTCAAGTTTTCTGTAGTCCCATTTGTCTGTTTTTGACAGTAGTCTCTTACCTAATGTTTTGAGATGCCATTTTTAACATGTATTACATTTCTATGTATAGTTGGGTTTATTTCCAGACATTTTATTCTGTTTCCTTGGATCTCTTAGTTTAAGTACCACTACCACACTGCTTTAATTATTGAGGCTTTTCATTTTAATAACATGTGGGCCTAATTCTCTCATTGTTCTTCTCCATTATAGTTTCCTGCTTTTCCTTGTGAACATCAGAGTAAATAAATGACAATAACATAGAAATCCACACTACTACTTTTTAAATTATAATTAAATTTAGATAATTAACATAGAATCAACATCTTTATATTGTCAAATTTTCCTAGCCAAGAAAAAGGTAGATCTTTTCATCTGTTTAAGTGTTATTTGTGGCCTTCAGGAGTGTTTCACAGTTTTCTTCGTGTGTGTCTTGCACATTCATTGTTACACTCATCCCCAGCTGTTTTATTTTTGTACTGCTATTGTAAGTGGAGTCTTTTCTCTCATCACAGCTTGCTGGATAGAATCAAGTAATTACAGGGTATTCATTTTGTACCATTTTACCTTAATAAATTATCTTATTGTCTACAGGTGTTTTTTAATTCTCTTATACCTCTAACCATGTAATAGTATCATCTGAAAACAAAGGTTAACGTTCTGCTTTTTATACTTTTAATTTCTTTTTCTAATATTATTATCTATTAGTCCTAGTAAAATGTTAAATAGCAGTAATGATAGTGGCTGTTCTTGTCTTATGTTTGATTTTTTAATTTATTATATTTTATCCATTACTATTTAACTCTTATACCCTCTTCCCCACTGCAATCACCACACTGTTGTCCATGTCCATGAGTCTTTTTCCTTTCTGCTCTATCCCTCCACACTCTACTCCCCCCCATATCTATTGTCCTGCTCTCTATGTCCCTCTCTGTTTTGCTTGTTTGTTCATTAGATTCCATATATAAGTGAAATCATATGGTATTGGTTTTCTCTGACTGGCTTATTTCACTTAGCATAATGTTTTTCCAGGTCCATCCATGCTGTTGCAAAGGGTAAAACTTTCTTCTTTTTTACAGCCGAACTTCTTTTTTATGGCCAAATAGTATTCCATCGTGTAAATAACCCACAGTTGTTTTATCCACTCATCTACTGCTGGACACCTGGGCTGCTTCCTTATCTTGGCAATTGTATATAATTCTGCAATGAACATAGGGGTGCTTAGGTTCTTTAGAATTAGGGTTTTGGTTTCCTTTGGATATATTCCCAGAAGTGGGATCATTGGGTCAAAAGGCAGATCCATTTTTAATTTTTTGAGGTATCCCCATACTGCTTTCCACAATGGTTACAACAGTCTACATACCCACCAATGGTGCAAAAGGGTTCCCTTTTCTCCACATCCTCACCAACTCTTGTTGTTTGTTGACTTATTGATAATAGCCATTCTGACAGGTGTGAGGTGATATCTCATTGTGGTTTTAATTTTCATTACTCTGATGATTCTTGACGTTGAGCATCTTTTCTTATGTCTATTGACCATCTGTATGTCCTCTTTGGAGAAGTGTCTATTCAGGTCCTTTGCCCATATTTTAATTGGATTGTTTGTTTTTCTGGTGTTGAGTTTTGTAAGTTCTTTATGAATTTTGGATATTAACCCTTATCAGATGTATTGGCAAATATGTTCTCCCATTCCATGGGTTGTCTTTTTATTTTATTGATGGTCCCCTTTACTATGCAAAACCTTGCTAGTTTGATGCAGTCCCACTTGTTTATTTTTTCTTTTGTTTCCCTTGCCTGGGAAGATATATCAGATAAAATATTGCTACTAGCAATGTCCGAGATTTTACTGCCTATGTTTTCTAGGATTTTTATGGTTTTGGGTCTAATATTTAAGTCTGTAATCCATTTTGAATTTATTCTTGTGTGTTGTGTAAGAAGGTGGTCTAGTTTCATTTTTCTTCATATATCTAATTTTCCCAGCATCATTTATTGAATAGACTATCATATGTGCTTAGCCCATTGCATACGCTTGCTTCCTCTATTGAATATTAATTGACTGTAAAGGTATGGGTTTATTTCTGGGCACTTTATTCTGTTCCATTGATCTATGTGTCTGTTTTTATGCTAGTACCATGCTGTTTTGATTACTATGGATTTATGGTATAATTTGATATTAGGTAGCGTGATTCCTCCAGACTTGTTCTTTTTTCTCAGGATCACTGCTACTATGTGGGGCCTTTTGTGATTCCAAATAAATATTTGAAATATTTGTTCTAGTTCTCTGAAATAATGACATTGGGATCTTGATAGGAATTGCATTGAACCTATAGATTGCTTTGGGTATCATGGACATTTTTAATGATGTTAATTCTTTCTATTCATGAAGATGGTATGTACTTCCACTTATTTGTATCTTCTTCAATATCTTTCTTCAGTGTCTTATAGTTTTCCAGTTACAGGTCTTTTATATCTTTGGTTAGATTTTTTCCTAGATATTTTATTCTTTTTGAAGCAATTTTGAATGGGATTATTTTCTTAATTTCTGTTTTTTTTAAAGTTTATTATGGGCATATAAAAATGGAACTGATTTCTGGATATTAACTTTGTATCCTGCTATTTTGCTGAATTCCTTTATCAGTTCTAGTAGTTTCTCGGTGGAATATTTGGGGTTCTCTATGTACAGGATCATGTCATCAGCAAATAAAGAGAGTTTTACTTCTTCCTTTCCAATTTGGATGCCTTTTATTTCTTCTTCCTGTCTGATTACTATGGCTAGGACTTGCAGTACTATGTTCAGTAAGAGTTTAAAGCAGACATCCCTGTCTTGTTCCCGATCTTAAAAGAAACAATTGTAGTTTTTGCCCATTGAGTATGATGCCAGCAGTGGGTTTGTCATATGTGGCCTTTATTGTGTTTATGTATGTTACCTTTATTCCCACTTTGCTAGGATTTTTTATTGTAAATGGATGCTGTATTTTATCAAATGCTTTTTTTGCATCTTTTGATAGGACCATGTCATTTTTATTCTCCTTTTGTTTATGTGGTGAATCACATTTATTCATTGATGAATGGTTCAGTTGGTTATGTTTGATTTTAGTGGAAATACTTCCAATCTTTTTCGAATAGGTATTGCATGGACTTTGGCATAGGAATGATATATTTTATCATGCTAAGAAAATATTAACTTATTTTATTGAGGACTTTTTTTCTTGGGCCAAGTATGACTACTGATTTTTGTCCAAATGCTTTTTAAAAGTATCTTTAGAAATGATGACATATTTTTTCTCCTTAAACCTATGAATTTGATGGAATATAATAAATTCCTTAGCAATGAACTATCCTTGCATTCCTGAAGTAAGTTCTATTATATCATGGTAATTTCTTCTTAATGGGCTGGTAAATGCTATTTGCTAATATTCTATTTAGAATTTTTGCATTGATATTCATAATTAAGATTTTGATACTTTTTTTTGTTTTATTGCATTGTGATCAAATGTTGTCTGTAATATTTCTATCCTTTGGAATTGTTTGATTTTTTTCTTTGTGGCCTAATTTATAGTCAATTTTCATGTATGTTTCTTGGTCACTTGAAAAAATGGGGGTATCTATATTTTCTTGGTAAAGAGTTAATAACATATATCTTATTACTATGTTATTTAAGTTATGTTACTATGTGTCTTCTTTATGTTTCAGATATTTTATCTTGATTTGTCATGCACTGAGGGAGTTTTCACTTCTGTATATTTTCCTTGCTTTATATTATTTTACTGTACTTCCTATAAGCTTTATAAAGTGGCTGTATATTATTTGATGACTATATATTCATAATTGTTACAGCTTCATTATGAGTTTTATCATTTAGCATTACAGAGTGCTCTTTCTCTAATTTATTTGTTGGTTTAAATCCCTCCTTATCTGATAATGAAGTCCTAATCATACTTTATTTTCTGTTCCCTTTGCCTGGTACATCTTTCCCGTGATATTCACTGCCTCCCTCTTTGCTCACCTGGTTTCTGCACCAGGTATTGTTGCAAAGCAATGGATATTGCTTTCTGGTGTTGCTCTTCAAGTGAATCCTTTATCTTCAGGAAAAGAATATTTTTCCTGGTGCTTTGTGAGATCCCAACACCTAGTTTGCTTACATGCTATTTCATGAACAAAATGTTTGTATGTGCCATTTAGGCTTATATTTACAGTATACTTTTTTCAGGAGTCCCTGTTATTTCTAGAATAGAGTGAGCTTAAACAACTACATCCAGATTCAGCTTTAGAATGGTTGTTTTTGTAGTGATATAAATGCTACTCTACTTGGGCAGCATGATACATGATCTGTTTTGATGTTCCCAATAATACCAACTTTGGCAGGGCAGGTATCCCCATTAAATGGTTGGGAGTTTGGGGTAAGGCTTCGCAAAATTTATTTCCTTATGATTTCCTATACGAGTAGGCAAGTCAGCTCTCAGGTGCACTACAGAAAGACCTTGATGTGGGGAGAGATGTTTTCTAGGGCCCAAAGGACAGAGTTTCAAACCAATAAGTAGAGTGACAGAAGATTTAACTCTCTTTTGAAAATTCTAACACTGTTGAAACACTGGAGAGTTTACTTAGGGAAGTCATGGAATCTACTTTTCTGGGGAAACATTAAAAATAAAAGAGATCCTCATCTCTTTCAGACAGTTTGAGTGTGGTCCTGCCCCAAGGCACCGGTGACCAGATAAGCCTCCAGTGTCTCCTTCCTCCAGAATGTTCAAAAAGAACATCTCAGGAATCCAGATGATCAAACGTAGGCCCCAGCAGTATGATTTGTCAGGAGATGGTTATCAGTGATATTCAGATTTAAAAGCATAAAGTGGTTATGTAACAAGATGCCACCTAATGGAGAAATTTAAGTCAGGACCTAGTTGCAGCATAATAATGCTACTTCTCTTTCGGGGTTAGGGACAGACAGATTACAATCAATTTCAAATTGCCTCATGTTAAAGGAAACATAAGAGTTTCCACATTTCAGCCCAGGCTGGTGTGGGTCAGTGGGTTGAGTGCTGGCCTGCAAACCAAAGGGTCATTGGTTCAATTTCTAGTCAGGGCACATGCCTGGGTTGCAGGCCAGGTCCCCATTTCGGGGTGTACGAGAGGCAACCACACATTGATGTTTTTTTCCCTCTCTTTGTCCCTCCTTTCCCCTCTCTGTAAAAATAAAATAAATAGAACCTTAAAAAAAAAGAATGTCCACATTTCTTTTTTCTGGATTGAGAAAAAGAAAGCAAAGGGGAAAATACATGGAAATCTTTCACATTGAGACACCCCAGAATTATGTGTTCTTCTAAGCAGAAATTCCCAAGTTGTCCCAAGATTCAACATCTGAATCATCCCGACAAGCAAGACATTGTTTGAGCAAGACTAAAATTCTGAACATTCTTAGAGGCTTCACAAAAATCCCCAAATGATGGACAAATGCTTATGTTGTGGTCTTGCAAAGAAAAGCCCCCTCCTGATTGGGGATTGAGTTTGTTCATTTTGTATTTACAGTATCTACACCAAAGGAATGTCAAATTTGGCATGGGGAGAGGATGGGGAAGGATGGAGAAAGTAAGGAATGGGCATCAGCTTCTGTGTATGTGTGTATGTGTGTATTTTAACCTGGAGCCTATGCAGTGTGGGGGGAGAGAGTGTTTGATAGCTTTGTTCATTTGCTTTTAAAGCAGAATCTTCTTTAGGTCTCTAGTGTGGAAGAATTTTTTACTTTTTTTTTTTCGTTAGCAGCCCCATCTGTTTACAATGAAAGCTTGGTCTCCACTTTTTGGCGCAAATAAAAGCCCTAGGATGCCCATATAAGTCAAATGGATGAAGCATGTGTTTGCAAACTTAAGGAATCACCCTCTTTTGCCTGCGCAGGGCTTTCATGGCAGATTTACACAGCACCTTATCCTGACATAAAATCAGGATGATAAGCTTCTGAGAAGCAAACGTGGGTCACAGGTCACTGGAATTCACAGCCCAGGTAGCTCATCTGCCACTTAATGAAATGATGGATCCCTGGGGTCACACTTACCAAGAGGTTGGCAAGTGGCAAAAGAGCCATACCTTTCACCACTTGTCATGGGATTTTTACACATTTGGGAGGAGTTACACACCAAAAAGGCATGTTTCCATCAACAGTAGAGCATTAAGTTAGCAAACATGAGAAACATTCCTAGCACCAAAATATCAAGCCTGGGGTGGAGGGTGGAAGGTGGAAGGTAGAAGGCTAAGGAGTTGAACACAGAAGTCCAGAATCCTGCCCGTCTCCCTCTGGTTAGTATTGCGTCATTGCTCTGGGGTGGATGCCCACAGCTGTCTACCTAGAGGCTGGGGGTTATCCCCCACTTCTCCAAAATAAACCTCACATCAGGATTTGTAGGACAATGATACCAGTGAATAAACAGTAAGTCTCGAAAGGTTTCATTAATTATGATAGAAGTTTCATGTAACAATGTTATTTGCACACCATTCCATCGGTCAAGTGTTTTTTCATTGTTTACTGAGCCCAGCCTCTGCTGGATTATGTGACAGAAGGCGCAGGCCTAAAGTTTCAGAGGTTTATTAATGGCTGGGGAAGAGAAAACAAAACAAACCCATATGCATGTGAAACAGCTGCAGAATAATTAAGTACGTATCCTCTAGCCTGCAATGTGGTTCTCAAGTTGTGTGCATGAGAATTGAATGGGTCTTGATAAAATGCAGATTACCGGGCCCTGACATTCAGAGGGCCAGGGGAAGGCTCAGAACCTTGTATGGGAAAGCAGTATCCTCTGTGTCTTGATGGAAATGAACATCAAAATCTACTCTGAGAACCACTAGTCTTAGAATGTTATGTCACTTTATTTAAAAAGAGGTAGGAGGGAAATAATATTTATTAAGTTCTTACTACCCATAGTTTTTGCACACACTGTGTCCTTGAATTCTGACAAAAATTCTGTGTCCACAGTTAGGTTGGGATCTGCACCTAAAGTCTGGACTCCTCTTTTGACCAGGGTGCTGCCTCTTCCTGAGGTAGGAGACCGTCATAGTGTGCAGGGGGGTTGCACAGCCTGGGTTTGGTGTGTGTTTGGGCAGGGCTGTGTCCCCTAAACTAGCTTCCACATGGCCCCAGAGTCATCTAGCAAATGTAAATCTGACCATGGCATGACATTATACTATCTTTATTACTCTGTGGCTTACGTTTTTCATCGAGCAGTACAATTTAGACATCTTTTTGGTTGGGTTCCCTGGATTTTTGCCCATTGGAGGACAATTTTTTTGGAACGGTCATCAATGCAAAAGAGGAATTAGGTATCATTAATCAAGCCTGTTGACTGCATTGTTAACTTGGAGCTAGGGTGGTGTGTGGCTTGGACTCTGTTAATCTCTTTCTGTTCCATGAATGCAGGCTGTGTGTTTATCCGCTAGTCTTGAACATTTACGCCGAGTCAAGAAAATGTGTGGATGGATTTGTACAAACTCATCACTATCACTGGGAAAGCTTAAAATTCACTTTCTACTGATCGTTGTTTAGGAGAATTGTATTTTTCATTATGGAGCAACATGTTTTTGTTTAAGACTGAGTTTGGTCTCAGTTACAGCTGATGTTTTTGAATGCTTACAGAGAATAGGCCTGGGGTGAGCCTGGACTCCTGGATTCTGTTCTTTTAAAGAATCCATTAGCAATACAATTCAGGAGTGTCCGTTCAATTTTAATCAGACTTCTCAAACACTGTATGAGAGATAACTCTGGGGCTTATTACAAATTCTACAGATTCCTTAGTCATTCTTGTCCTCTAATTTTTAAAAAAAATTATGTATTTTAATTTTTTTAGAAACAAGATAAGGGAGAGAAAGGGAGGGAGAGACACATCAATGTGTGTTTGTCTTTCATGTGTGCCCTAGAGGGGACCAGGCCTACAACCCCAGGCATGTGCCCTGACTAGGAATCAAGCCGGCAACCAGCCAGGGCTGTCCCATACTCGTAAGGGATCTGAGGTGGTTTTATTGAAGATCCTCACCACAGTCCGAGAAATAGCAGGTCCCCAAACTTCTCCAGCTCTACTGTTGCCAGCCCAGTCGAAGCCCCCATTCTCTCTAGCCCAGACAGCAGAAGAGCCTCCTGACTGGCCATCCCACAAGATCAGGGGTCATCATCCTAATATGCAGATGGAGTTAGGTCATCCCCCTGTTTAAAACAATGAAGTGGCTGCCCACTGAGATTGCATTAAAAACAGAAGTAATTTAAATGCTCCATGGGACATGCTTGATGTGGCTGCTACTTCCTTTCTCTAGGGTAGAAACAGGTGCAAAGGCCCTAGGTGTGAAAGGCATGAATATGGACCAGGAGCTGAAGGGCAACAAGTAGTGGGAACGTAGAAGGAGGATGGTGGAGCTGGAGAAGTAAGCAGCAGCCACATCAAGCATGTCCCATGGAGCATTTAAATGACTTCTGTCTTCTTCCATTATTACACTCTGCTTTCCCACCACCTGTCAAAGATATTTGGTGTTTTTGTGTACAGGGACTCTTATGCAGAAGGGTGGGCTCCACAGGTATGTTCATATCTGTAGGTCAACACCCAAGGCAGACCTGGCACACAGTAGCTGCTCAAACTTTGTAAGGCTGGTTTTATAAGTACCCTCCTTCTATAGTGCAGGGCACTAAAGTTTGAAGGATTTGGGTAACTTGCTGAAAAGCACATGAAAGATAAGTGAGAGGCCACTATTCAGAACTAGGGAGTCTGTTCTTCCTGTAGCCTTTGCTCTTAGTCATTGCATGATACTCACTGTTGAACTGTGACAGATCACACAAGGTTGCGGATCTTCCCACACCTTGATCAGCCCCAATTCCTGCTCTGGTGACTCAGGAGCTGCTAACACTCCGAATCTAAAAGTGAGGGAACCCATTTCCAAATCCTATTCCCCGACAGTGGACTGCTTGCTTATAAGAAATCACCTCATCTACCAACAGGTAATAACCAGCTTCTAGGCTTATGGAAGGGGAAGCACACAATTTTTCTTAGTGTCTACATCATTTATGAATAGGTTCAGCTGCACATAACATCTACCCTACCCACCTCTCAACTAAAAACAAAAGAAAAATTGTGATTACAAATTAAACTGGACAGACATTTATCATCTAAAAGAGATGTCAAGTTAGGATGTCTGGATCTGTTACACCATCATCATGATTGACAGGGATTCAAGTTTGCCTCTCTCTTGCTATTCTGCCCTTATTTATATGTGACCTCATTTCTAAAGTGGCTGCTTGAGTGCTAGTCATCACATCCACATTACAGCTAAGAAGTAGATAAGAAAAGGGGCATGTGTCAGTGGTCTTTTAAGGTACCCATCGACTTCTGCACGTGTCTGTCTCCCTGGTGACCTGGACTTAGTGAAATGGGCATAGCTATGGTTGGGAGCCATGCAGCTGGCTACACTCAGGGGTTCTACTACTGTAGAAATAAGAGAGAACTGGCGTGGCTCAAGTAACCCACAATCCTGCCATAGTTTCCATTCTAAAATCTTTTATGACATCCCATAGAAGTCATTCCCAAAACTTTAGGGTCTTAAGAATGACCTGGGAAGCTTACTAAAAATTTAGATTCTTAGAGCCACCATTAAAGACTATGGGTTACTATACTCAGGATGGGGCCCAGTAGTCCACAGTTTTCTTAGGCAGCCTACCTTCTCACTCAGATGATTTTGATGCAAGTGGTTAGGGACTCACCAGCCTCTTGAAAAACACCATATGAGGTTCCAGGTAGAAACCAGGAGTAGAGAATAGAGGGTATGAGGAAATCTGTAAAATTATATACACTATGTAACCTGCTTCTCCAGGGGAGTTTCCCAACTGAAAGAAATGCAAGCAAATTCTCTTTGTATGAAAAGGACAAAATAAACAAAATTTCCTTTTAATTCTGTGAACTATCTTACTCTGAATTAATTTTGGATAGTTTTCAAATTTAGGACTCATTCTTTAAAAATTAGCTAATGTAGACTTTTTTATCTTTGGGGCCTGAAATGAAAATAGCCATAACCATCTTCAATGATGCATGCAGTGATTAGAATCCCTTCTCTATATAATTTAAAATAACACAAATCAGAAAGGAGTATATAAAATGAAGGCAGGATATTCATGGTTAGAGAGTCTTTGGTCACAAAATTAAGGTTGACTCCTTGCAATCTAACCCAGTTTAAACTCACAGCCAAAAGGAGTACGGGAAGAATAGGCAAAAAATACGATAGCAGTCACCCAAACCCAAGGACTGTTGAGAGAGAGAGACAGAGAGGAAAGAAAGGGAGAAATGATAACCCTATCATTCCTTCTTTAACAATCACATCATCAATAACCTTCCCCTGCTAGCACCGAACTCTTCATCCGTAACTTGAAGGCAGAGACCTCATAAATTGACTGGGATACTTTTCCCCTGTCTGACCACAAGGCAGTGATTATTTAACACTGTTGATATGTTTTTCAGAGTGAGTCACTGCTGGGGTTCAGAACAACTGACATTCACTGCTTTGGTGACTGACACCTCAAAGATAATGTGAGAGGAATCATAAGCTCCCTCTTTGGCTGGGGGAGCAGCCACTTGGTCTTTCAAATGTCATCTCAGACATCTCTGAGTTTTGTCCTGAGGATCACTGACATTGCTACATGTCCAATCAACCAGTGGTGGGGCTGCTTTTGATTATTGAAAGAGAATGAATATAAAAAAAACAAAACCTAATCCAAGAAGGAATGTAAATCCAGTCTGTTCGTGCCCTGTTGAAATGTAATGTCAGTACTTAAGAATTCCTTTTGCCACTAAATGGACTAAGGCCAGATACTGACACTCAGCCCCCAAGTTGTGTTATTTTCCTTGTGAAACTGTAAGGAAAATGTCTTCACGATTACCAATAGTATGTGTGGATAGATGGTAATGAAGATAAATCATTTTTCCTTTCCTGATACCCGAGCCCTTTGTGGTATAGGCCATATGAAGCTTTAAAAAAGAAGTACATATTTATTTTCATGATGTTTGAATAGACTGTGTGTGAAACTGAAGCAGGAATATGATTTGTATTCTTAATGTCTTTTATACAAATTTTAAAAGTGATGTTTCATAAAAGTTTTCTTTAAACTTAGCATATTCCCTAAGAGTTAAGGCAAAAGTACTCAAAAGATGCATGCATTGCAAGAAATAAAAGCCAACTCCTATGCATAGCAGTTTATTTCATTCTCTTAGCTTATTTCTTCAATCATGTTACCCTAATTAATCAACCTCTTCACATTCATGCTCTAGGATGTTGGCTCCAGCTACCCCTCTCATTTGGAGAATCTTTGCTGCCGTCGTGTTTTAACTACCTACAGCCTATTGACAACATCACTGCTGTTGCTTTCCATTTATGTTTTCAGTTTTGGACAATTCGAATGGCTCATGGAAATGGCACTGTCCCATAGTATTGTGGTTTACCCTGCAGGGTTATGGAGAAACTCATGCTTTTTGGAAAGAAGAGAGGCCTTTGTTATCAGCATTGATTTCATTTCATTGTATTTGGGACTTTTTTTAGCCTTAGGTTCTTTTCTTATGATCCATTTTTTGGAAAAAAAATAGTGAAAGATATACCCAAGATAGTGGATGGAAGAGGGACCCAACCACAACTGGAAGTGCAGATGAGCAAGGAGTGTTCACCGTACAGACAGAAGGATGAAGTGTGACCCTTGAATAAACACTAGTAAAAGCATGCACGATACTTCTGCAGGGGTTTTCACCAGAGTTCCATTTGTTTATTGCTGCTTTATGCTTTTCCAAATGGAGAAAGCTATTTCGAACATGTATGATACACATAGGACAGTTTCCAGAGAAAAAGAGATCTTTGGCAAAACCCATCCAGCAGCCCGCTGGTGTAGCTCTTCTCTTCTTCTCTTGGTCTGGAGGCTGTTCTGGGCTGCAGGGATCTCCCCAGGGCAGCACTGTCATGCTCATGGGCCTCCCATTAATTTATTGCTATTATTACTTTTCAGATATGAATAAGAGAATCTACAGTGTCCTGTTTAATAATCAT
Source organism: Tonatia bakeri (assembly GCA_004024845.1). NCBI lineage: Eukaryota > Metazoa > Chordata > Mammalia > Chiroptera > Phyllostomidae > Tonatia > Tonatia bakeri. The sequence goes on along the minus strand of PVIA01000604.1, from coordinate 135,467 downwards.
AAACTCCAAGACTTTTAAGAAAAAACTGTCACGACCAATGTAATGCTTACATGATAGAAAAAAAGGACAATGAGAGGCAGAAACTCAGCCAAGAGGTAAAGAGACTTTTCATTTTCTCCATTAGACTGGAGATTCTCCGCTAGAGTCAAGGCGCCATCCACGCAGACGGATTTACATCTGATGGACATTACTTACGACATTACTTAAGCAGAGAAAGAACAGCCGAAACCAAATTCTCCAGCCTTGAAATAAATTCCCAGCTACAAACCAGAAGAATAACACTGTTAGGTCTTTGGGGCAGCTGGATTGGAGCTACGAGAATCGAGTTTCTTTTCACAATGTTGGCATGACGTTTTTGGATCCATGTGTTATTTACGTGGCATTACTACCATGTTTTTAAGTGATCTTTGGACACATGCCCATGAATTAGTTTAATCTAATTCTCCCACTTTCATCCATAATGAGCTCTAGCCTTCATAGCCAGCACAACTTGGGGCGCACTCTGCATCTCCTGGAAGCCTTGGGGTAATCTCAGCAGCTCATTATTTCTAATTACGTTATATCTGAATGTGTAGTACTGAGCTCACTCCACAAACCAGCCAAAGGAGGTAGGATCCTTTTCTCTACCACTTTCCTCTCAAATATAAATATGTGCATTTCACAACCAGACCCTTGCAGCCAAAATTTAAAACCTGCATCGATTCCTGGCAGTGTTATCTGGAATACAGGATGTAGCACAATTAACTGTAGAGAGTGTTGACACACATCCAAAAGATGAGCAAAAGATGATGTGGGTAGGTAAAGATTAGGGCTTGGGCAGGATATAGGGCTGAGGGAGTTCTGAAAAGAATTATGGCTTATGCTCTTTGATTCAGCCCAGCCATCAAAAACATATGGTGCCTTAGTCAAGACATTTCCTTAGCGATATTTCAGGGTCTCTATTCACATTGAGCAAAGAACTAGGATGACCTACTCATCTAGGTTTGCCCTGTGCTCTCTGGATTGCCTGTTCTATGTCCCAACAACCTCTCCATCCTATTTAAAACCAGGATGATTGGTCACCCAACGAAGACGCAGACACAGATAGGTGTTTGGGAGATGTAAACGCAGTCAATGCATTTCAAAGACTGCCATTAGAGGTCAGTCTTTCTGTCCATCTCTCAGAATATTTCCATCATTCCACACTTATTGCCAAAGGAAGCTAGCAAGGAAAAGGCATTCAAGAAACAGAATTTTCAGCCATCATATTAGCAAGGTGGACTTCTTCCTTGTCCATATCATGTCCATATTAGCAGGTGGACATGAGCCTGGTGGTTCTGAATACTAGATGGGGAGAGTGTAGAGAGCATTTTCAACTATGTGGTTTCAGAGATACCAATCCTAAAGTGCAGGCACTCACTTTTCATTCATAGCCCCTTCTTCTCAGGGAATTCTGTGTTGCACTGCTGGCTCTGGGGCCCTCAGAGAAGACTTGCAGAGGGTTCAGTGCTGTGAAGCACTGTGTGATCCCCTCCACTCTATCCCTTGAAAACTTCTAATAAAACAGGAAAATTTTTATTTCAGTAAGATATTTTGGGTGACACCTCTGCTCCTCTTGGATGGGCCAGCATGTGGAGACAGACCTCTGAGCAGGTACAAGGCAACCTAGTTTAATGCAGCTTACATTTGGGCGCAAATGCCTTGGATATTGGATGCAAAGGATAATGTGCAGCTGCACCTTGGATAAAATCATGACACCAGAATGCAGCCAAGAAATACTTTCATAATTGTTCAGCTGTTGAAAATATGGAGGAAAGGAGTTGGGGGGCAGGCGGAAAGCAACATGACACAGGCCATATGGTTCTTGGAGTGTCATCCCCAAATCAGATAAAACTGTCGCAATTTCTCTGGGGTCAGAGCTACACCGTGGGAGAAATTGTGCATGGAGGCTGGAGGTACCATGGGAACCACCACATGTAGATGGTGGCACATGAGTTCCCTGAACTAGGAGAGATGGTCTTAGAAATCATAGGCTGAACCCATTTTAAACCCAGATTTTAAAGACACTGCTCTGGAATGTTTGTATCTCTCTAAGGTTTGCATGTTGAACCCCTAATCCCCAGTGTGATGGGGCCTCTGGGAGGTCATCAGGTCATGAAGGTGAAACCCGTTAGTGTTCTTGTAAGAACAGGCAAGAGAGAGCTTGCCTCCCCTCTCGTGTGTTCTCTGCACCATGTGAGGACACAAAAAAAGGCAGTTGTCTGCAAACCAGAAAGAGGGTTCTTGCCAGGAGTTGACTTCGCTGGAACCCTGATCTGAAACCTCTGGCCTTTAAATTTGTAGGAAATAAAAGACTGTTGCCTAAGCCATGCAGTCTATGGTTGATTGTTACAGCAGCCTGCACTGACTAAAACTGAGCCATTTCAGGACAGGGAGAAGAAGCCGGTAGTGCACATGTTTGGACTGGTGTATCTGATTTCACAATGGGGACGCATCCTCTGGCAGGACAAAGAGTCAAGCAGCCCTTGAAACCTCTGGTGAAGGCCACGTACTACCAGAAACCAAAAAAATTTGTAAAGAGTGTTAGATCACGTTCCAGGTAATTGGGCATTAAAATGGTGCTGGAACAGCAAAACCTCAAAACAGAGAAAAGCTAGATATTAATTGTAGCCTGCAGAATCAGTCATTTGGACTGGGTCATAGAATAAGATTTCACAGGCCTCAGTTTTGGTTATAGGGAATGTGATAGCCCTGCAAAATTCATGTGTGAAGTTGAGAATTCATATGATTTTGATGTTGAGGGTTTTTTGTTTGTGTGCTTTGCTGTTCTGTCATACATAAACAGGAAGGGGAGGGAAAGGTTCTACTTCTGTTTTTGAGCTTCAGGGACCCTGGCAGTTGGTCCCCTGGCAAGGTGTGATGGAACATAATTCATAAGATCAGAGGCAACCAATTCAGGGCAGTGGGGAGTGATCTATAGCCGAGGGTTCTTGAGCAAGCTTAGACTTCTCCACAAGCTAGTGGACTGACCTGAATTTTCATTGCTGGTGAAGCTCACTAGAGAAAAGAAAGAGGGAGAGGCGATGGTGGCAATCCTCAGGAAACAGAAGCAAATGGCAGAGTTTGGCAAAGGCTCTTAGAATAAACGTGAAAACTAGAAAACAATTCTGTTTGCTGTTATCAGATCCAGACCAGCAAGGGCCTGGTCCTGATGACCAAGGGTCCATACAGAGTCATCTGGCACTTGGTCATGGCCAGCGTCCAGAATTTGCTTCTAGGATTGGTCGCAAACTCGTCAAAGACCAAACTCCGGATATTAGTGAGTGGGAGACAGATTTGACAATCCTGCTGTTGAATATTTAACTTCAGGATCATTCTAGATTCCCCAGCTTTACGAAGAGGCAAGGCCCTCAAATGCCTTGGAAAGAATTTTACTCAGCTCTCAGTGGAAGACAGGAAGAGAGTGGGTGATGAGGTGTGAACTGGGAGAAACCCTGGGTGCTTCACGGGGATGGCTCCTTCTTCATAGAAAACTGCAATGATTTCAGTAAGACAAAACTTGGTAAGGCAAGAAGCATGTCCAGCTTTTTCCTTTCCTCATCTTCTACTATCCTATGACTATTGTTCTGATCAGAGTAGTGGGTTGAGAAAAATGAAAGACCCCCCCCCAAAAAAAAGCCAGCAATTCATTTAAGTTGCCCCATAGAAAAAGCTTCAAACAAATAAAATCAAAACAACAACAACAACCAAACAGCTCTGGATATGGGAGAAGGCTAAGGGAACAGAGGGAGTTGGGGGACAGGTGAGGGGGAAGAATAGAAATACCTAATGAAGATTTTAACGGTTTTGATATGTATTAAACGATGTAATTCCACCTCTTAGTTACTTCAAGACACTTCAGGAAGCACTTACATTATATTTCAAGGATTTTGGATATGAATCTGTGACTCTTGGGGAAGTGATATCATGCTGATACGTCGTGAAGTCTCAGTCTTGTGAAGACGAACACTGTAAAACTTCATGAACATTAGAGCACTTGAGAGGAGAAGGTGAAACCATCTTCTGGTGCAGATGTGGGCTCATTAGGTGAGTGGTGGGGTTTGATCATGCTTCAGATTCATGCCTCTGAAAAATTGTGCAATTTTTGCTCTAACATTAGTTATAAAGCATGTAGTTACTCATGGTAATGAACCCTAGCTGTCTGCTCAAGGATCTCTGCTTGCAGACCACTTATTGACAGATGTAGTGGGATCCTGCATCTGAGTTAGTTACCTTAAGGGTGGGCATGTTAGTTAGTTACCTTAAGGGTGGGCATGTGGCCAGGTGGGCCAGAGTCTCCTCTCTGGAATCGTGGGAAGGGGCCTATGGAGAAGGAGCCAACTTTTTAAGTGGTGAGAACTATAACATGCAAAATTGGGAGGCCATAGTTTTAACCCCATGAACTGGGAGACAGAGGAAGATGCCAGCAAAGCCAGGGAGACAGAGCAGCAGGATCCTGCCTGTGGAGGGTTCTTTGTTGTCATTTGTTTCTGAGGCCCAGAGACATCCCTGTCCTTAGGTTCTGTTACCCTAATAATCATGTTTTATTTATTTGCTTTAAAACTATGTTATTAATTTTATTTTCAGACAGAGGGGAAGGGGAGGAGAAAGAGAGGGAGAGAAAATCAATGTGTGGCTGCCTCTCGCACACCTTCTACCAGGGACCTGGCCTGTAATCCAGGCATGTGCCCTGACTGGGAATCGAACCGGTGACCCTTTGCTTCACAGTCCGATGCTCAATTCACTGAGCCACACTAGCCAGGGATAATGCTTTATTTTTGTTTATGGAGTCATAATTTCATGCTCTGTTTCTTGCAAGATAGTTCTTTTATAACAATTATAAATAATTAGTCTTCTAGAGGAAGGAGTGATTGATGGACCCTGCCTTTTGACTGGGTTACGTGAGCTCTGTCACCGTGGATGAGTTACTTCAGCTTTCTGTTTCCTCATCTGTGATATGGAGATGATAATTTTATCAGCCTTATAGATCTATCATAATTAAATGTGTCAGTAATACATGTAAAACACTTAGAACAGTGCCTGACCCTCAATAAATATTATCTACTATCATGTTTACTGATGCTCTAATCATTAACACTTTGGAATATAAGGATCTGCCATAGTTAATTACTTAATTTTTACAGAAAAAAAGCTCATGTTGAGTGTGGGCAAACCCTCAAAAATGTATAAAAACCTATATTTGCCTTTGTATAGCGGAAAGTCTGCAAACCAAATATGAACAGTACATTCCTCTGGTGGCAAGAATTCCTTTTTTATACATTTTATGCTGTCTAAATTATTTTATGAGAAGAAAATTTTATTTTAGGGGGAAATGGCGGTGCTGAGAGTATAGGTGGTCAGAGCTACAGAGACCGGGTGGAACAGGAATGCTCACTGCAGTCCCCCAAGTCTGCCTTGCTCACCCTCGGTGTAGACCTCCTTGCCCAGTCTGTGGCTCATTTTCCTGGCGTCTCCAAGCACTTGTTACAGCCCTCAGGCACCGACCTCGAACACTGGCCCGTGTTCTAGTGTCCCGTGTGCTGGTTCCCAAGCAGCTGACTGTATGCTCACTGTTGGCTGGAAGCACTTTCTTCACACTTAATTCTTTGAATTTTTGGCTCACTCATTGGAGATTAGGCAGCCTACCCAGTCACTAGTCATGAATGTAACAACAGCGGTTGAAGCCTTTTGACTTTTATTTGAATCACCTAGCAAACTTTTAAGAAATAGAGATTCCATTCCCAGAGATTCTAGCTGACTAGTCCAGGATGGGGGTTAGGTGTGAGATTTGTTCAATCTCCCAAATGAATTTAATGGGCAGCCGGCTTAAGGATCTGTTATGGGAGCCAAGACCACAGGGCCCAAATCAGAGCAAAGGTGTGATTATTTGGAGTGATTTGGAGTGACCACCAGAAACATTCCTCTTAGGATACTTTGATCACCACTTTGATCAGGCTCCTGAACTGGAGGAGCACTTTTCAGCAAAAATGAATTCAGTTTCACAAGGCAAAAACAAATGCAAGGATTCAAATTAAAAACACAGAAAAACAACAGAGCATTGCAGAAAACTGTATCAGATGAGAACTTGGTATTTTATCCTCTATTTGCAGCACTAAATAAGAACCAGTTTGCCAGGCGTTCTCTCAGGCTGGTTAGACCTGTGTCTGAATTTCAGATGAGTCACCAGTGACATTGTTAGGTGGCAAGCATTTCCCCATTGAAGTTCTTTCCAGTCATTCACAACAGGAATTCTCAGAGACATGTATTTTATTCAACCTGTTTGCTATTAAATAACATGCATTTTTAATATTCCTATTGCAACATAATAAACTTACACTTTATACAAATATGCTATTTGTTCTTCCAATTTCTGTGTGCCTTAATCAAGCATTGTTAGCCTGCTAATGTAACTATTCTTTTTTGTTATGTCTAGAGATGTTCAAATTCAGACACTATTATATAATTTTTTCAGATTGTAGGGTTTATTGTTAAACAGGCCATGCTGTTTTCCATTTATAAGATTTTATGAGATTTCTCTGGAAGTCTGTTGTTTCTTAAGGTAAATTGAGATGCTTCCTTTGATTTGGTTTCCTACCGGGTTTAAATTAAATTAGAACTCAAAAATATAAAGATCATGGATGGATGGTATACTCTCTGTCCCTAAGACTATCCTCGATTGAGAGGGAAATTTGGCTTGTGATTGTCAAGTGTCTTTTTGTCCTTCTTGGTTTATGTAACACATTCGAGTTTTGCTCTGACCCTCGGTCACTCAAGCCCCAGGGGGCTTGTTTCCTTTTCTGTCTCCGTGTTGCTCATCGCAGCTCTTGTGAACTAGTTTCTTAGGGGAGGGCTTCAGAGATGAGTTACTGTAAGATAAGGAGTTTAATGTAGGGTAGAATTTGCCAGATGATGTTTCATAGTTAATCCCATAAGATACTTCTGGATATAAAAGATTTTATGTTAAGTACATGTAGGAAATGCTGCAGACTCTATCTTTCTTGTTGGAGATTTACGAAGCACGTTAGCCTATATCCATTCTCTGCAATGTCTCCAGTTTAAAAAAAAAAAAAACTGTTTGGCTTTGCTTATTCCAACATTTCCTAAATTACTTTGTCTATAGAATTTTTTTTTTTTATTCTGTGGACATTTTTGAGAAGGGCTGAATCTCACAACCACACAACATTGGGCAAGTCACTTAACTCTTTAACATGTAGTTGCCTCATTTTAGAAAGGGAATGATACCTGTCTCTTTGTAAACTGAGGATTGCTATAAAAATAGTAAGTAACATCCTGAGCAAAACATAATAAACAAACTTAGAGTTGTACTTTGAAAAACGGTGAATGAGTGGTCTGCAAAGTGCTGGCCAGGCAAGCACATTGCCCTCTATTGACAAATATCTGCCCCTTCCCAAGCCTCGTTTCAAAGGGTGTTCAGTGCTTAGTGGCCACACTTTGTGCCTTATGGCTCTGCCAGTGTTTCCCCACCTGGCTCGACCAACTGCTAACCCAAACATTGACCTATAGATGCTCTGTTCTGGGCTATCCTTGTCCTACCTGACTGTCCCCTCCTGTCTTGGTTTGATTCAGTGGGAGGCACACAGCTACAAAGGAAGGAGAGCAGAGGGGCATAGAAGTAGAGAGGCTCTGAAAGACGGCCAGTGGAAAGAAGATGTTGTGCCACGAAACAGAGAGAGCCACTGCTGCACTCTGGAGCCCCTGGCACGCTCTTTTCCAGCAAGGACTGGATTCCCACTGCTCCAGCCCAGGCTGTGCACCTGCTGAGACTGCTCTTTTCTATAGCCTCTTGTGTCCATGTGTTAAACTTCTATTACTTAAGCTAACCTGAACATGCCAGCTGACCAGGCAATGCATTTTTATTTGTGTTTTTGCAGGAAGATCAGGAAGCAGAGGGTTGGCCCTGCCCAAGGAGAGGGATAGGAGATAAGGCTTGGTGCATGTGGCCTTTCCTTGGGGTCAACCTCAGCTCCACGGCAGGTTTGCAAGTGCGGTCCTAAATCGCATGGTGGTGGTGGTTGGTTCTTTCTTTCTAGTTGTTTATGGTGTTATCATGCATATGCAGTTTAAGAATCATTGTTCTTTAATGTCATATGGATTGAGCTAATGCCCTAGAGGTTTTCTGGACCAAAGTGACCACCAACTAATCTTGTTCACCTGTGGGCCATTCATGCCCGAAGAGCAAATGCACTATGATTTCACTTACATGTGGACTCTAAAAGACTAAGCAAATGAACAAACAAAGCAAAACAAAACAGAAACAGAGTCACAGGTGTAGAGAATAAGCTGATGGTTGCCGGGAGGGAGGGGGCTGGGGGAATGGGTGAAAAAAGTAAATGGGAATAAAAGGTACAAACCTCCAGTTATAAATTCAACAGGTGACAGGGATGTAACGTACAGCACAGGGAATATAGCCAATAGCATTGGAGTAACTTTGTGTGGTGACGATGGTTACTAGTGTTATCAAGGTGATCACTTTGTAAGGTGACAACATTGTACACCTGAAACTCATGTAATAGTGTATGTCACCTGTGCTTGAATAATAAAAACAAACACTTTTGCTCTGAAACAAGCCACTCAGTCTGTTTGATCCTGTCAGAATATAGACACATTATTTTAAAATAAATAATCTGTCGAAAGCTAGATTTTTTGTACCTGTGTTGTAATTAGCTAAAACTACTTTAAAAAAAGAAAGTTGTATGACAAATCCAAACTTGCAGAAGAGAAAACGTTGAGACACAAGGAAACAGTAATAAATCATTGATTTCTTAATATCCTTACATCATTTAGCAACAGACGCTAAAGTCGGCTCAGCAGCAAGTCTGTGTGTTCCCTGTCCCCCAGGCAAAGTTGGCTTTGCATCACAGATCCTACATTCTTTATGAGTTACCTGTTACTTTTTAAGGCAAACATTCTTGCCAATGTTCTAGAATGTACCCATCGCTTTTTTCTGAGATGACTGGAAGTCATCTAGTCTCTCGGACCCTATTAATGACCACTTAAAGGCAAGACTTTCTTTATATCCCCCTATTTGTTCTTGATGCCCACTCTTCAAAACAACGACTGCTCTGGTTTCAGAACGAGATCCCTCAAACAGTTCTAATGTCCGCAGTCATCAGGCTGTTTTATCCTACTAAGGCCTTACTCAAGGGATCCTCAAAACCTCTGGGTGTGTTTTTGTACTGAAGTTCTGGTCACAAGATTGAGATGAATACAGAGCAGTCAAAAACAAAAACCCACATAAAAGAGAAAAGTTAAGAGTGGTGCAGGCCACTTGCAGGCGAGGGTTCTCGGGCCTGCCCTTTAATTTGATGTTGTGAAAAGAGGAGTCGAGAGAGAGAGAGAGAGAGAGAGAGAGAGAGAGAGAGAGAGAGAGAAGTAATTTATGCATGAGAAGTCACAGAAACAGTTTTGAGCAGCAGTTTTAAATATTTTTGTTATAAAATGAAACATTTTGTTAAAAAAGGAGGAAATAGTGGTAAAGATACAAATAGTTATAAGTAGATGTCTTCTGTCCTATTAATCTAATCCCTAGAAGTAGCAACGGTCAAGAGTACGATTTGTGCCCACCCAGGAATTTTTTACATAAATGTAATTATACATGAAGTTAATTGTGGCTGGACTACATACATTGTTTTGCAATTTACTTTTTAATGTAAAATATAATTTGGATATCAAATATATATAAATAACATTTTCTGAACTTTTTAATAGCCACATAGTGTACCATAGTATGGATATCCATAACTAACCTTACCAATTCTTTATTAATAGAGTGTTTCTCTTCTTCCCTCTGTTACAAACGATGCTTTAAGGAACATTCTTGTACATCAAGTTTTGTTCATTTGTGCGAGTTTATCTGTAGAGTGAATTACTAGAAGTGACAGTACTGGATTGGAGGATATGCGATTCTAAATTTTGGTAGATGCCGCCAAATTGTTCTCCAAATGTGTGATTGGAACCTGCACTTTCACCGCAGGGCATGCTGAGGAGCATTCACCGCAGGCCATGCTGAGGAGCATTCACCGCAGGCCATGCTGAGGAGCATTCACCGCAGGCCATGCTGAGGAGCATTCACCGCAGGCCATGCTGAGGAGCATTCACCGCAGGCCATGCTGAGGAGCTCGCACAATGGGCTGACTAGTCTTCAGCTTCAGCTCCCCCACTTCCACGGCTCCTTTAAAGGCTTGGGGCCTGGAAAGGTGTAAATGGTTCTAATAATCTTGTGAAATTAGTAAAAGTAAGTGATTGTCACTATAATTGGTAAAAACTACTGTCTCTACTCTGCTTCTCTCTATATAAAATATAAACCTTTCACATCAGATGATACTCAGGAGGAATACACAAAAACTCAGGTATACCAGTACTGTAGATGTATGCAGGGCAGTGAATTAATACAAACACTTCGTTTTTTCTAGATTTTGCAATATTTATAGTGTTTGTTATCTTTTAAAAGTATATAATGCATTAGAATTTTTCTCAGTCTAGGTGGAAACTCAAGGTCATAGTTAATAGTGCATTGTTTTCCTTAAAAGTCCTCCGAAGCTGCATGAGCTTCAGGCGCGCGTGCTGCACCCGCCCCTGAGTTGGTGAGACGGCCTGTTTCCCACGCTCTTGGCAAATGTTAGGCAGTGTTAACATTTTTGTAATCGTCAGTCTGATGAGGAACATGTGGTGTATCATTATTGTTCTAAGTTATATTTCTTTAATTATGAGTTAAGGTGAGTATTTTTATGTTATTTCCTATAGGATTCTATGTCCAAATGTTTTGCCCATCAATTGGCTGCCCTTTTTTATTTTTAGTTCATCTGTGAGAACCTCGGGTACAGCACAGTTCTTTGCTCTGTCAGTCATGCCACAAATCCTTCTCTCAGTTGTCATTGGTCCTTTAACTTTGCTTATGGTATACTTGTTTTTTATCTCCTTCAAAAACATTTCATTGTTATTAGACCTACCAATCGACAGCAGCATTTTGACATAACAGAAGTACTACATTCAATATATTGAAGCTCAGATATGCCTTGACTCAATTAAATACATTTAATGTTAAAAAATACAATTTAAGAAACATCAGAAACCTGGATACTTTGGCTTACTTCTTCTATGCAAAGAGACAGTTAAATGCTTTCTGTTACATATCAGGGATTCTAGGTAATCTTTCCCTTTTCCTTTCTCTGTGAGGTAAGTTACTCTACACTTGGAACTGGAGAGAGAACAGGCCCCAGCCACAGAGCTGGCATTTTTGTGGCCACCCTGAGCTACCCAGGCTGCTGTCCCCCAGAGGACATGCCCCTTCCTGTATTCTCCCTGGACTGAAACACCAGAAGGACACTTCCCAAGGCACCTGGCTCTGTGCAGATTTTGATGAGTGAACAGCACCGACCTCATACCAAAGATGAGAGTGCCCCACATGGAAGCACATTCTGCTCATCCAAAAGGCTCGCCCAGGACCATAAGCCTTAGTTGCTCACCTGACTGACAAGCTACTTCTCCTCTTACAGGCCCACTTGAAATGCCACCTCAGTAGAACTTTTCTGGATTCTCCAGGAGTAATGAATCACTCTCTCATTGATGTTTCCAAAGCACATGTTTCACAGTACCCCTGTGGCGCCAAAGATGTGTTACAATGTGATGTATAATGTGCATGTTTCTACTCTGTGGGACCAAGAGATTTCTGCATGTAGAAGTGTGTCTCATTCATTTTTGAATCCACAAAACCCAGCATGGCACATAATAGGTACGAGAGATATTTTTGTGGAATGTGCTTAAAATCTACAAATATGATTTATATGGGGGATGAAACGGTATACCCAAACCACCAAAAATCTTATTATAGGTCCATTTATAACAACAGAAATGTGGTAAGGGTTGTTTTGGGGGTAATGGGAGGTAGAACACTCTGTTGAGGAGGCCAAAACTGCGCTGCATGCAGGCAGATTTTATCCTCGCGTCTCCCAGACCCTCCACTCCCACCGCCGAGAGCACGTCCCCGCTCACTCTCACACTCCAAAAACGTCGCTGTGGGGGTCTGGAGACCCTGTCTGACTTCACCACAAGCAAGTTAACACGTTCACTGCACGACAACCGCACTTTCCATTATGTGAAAATGGCTAACTTCTATAGGGAGGCAGGATTTTGCCATTAAAATGACAGTACACTTTGATAAACACTCATTTATATAAGTATACATAATAAATGTCTTGGGCAAAGGCTTCAAAGCCGCCCAAACGTTTACAGTCAACGATGTGATCTGGTGAAAGAAGGGAGATCCCTGGGAGAGCACCATGCCATGTGCTTCTGGCATCCTCCCATCTGCTCGCTCTGGTGCAGATCTTCCCAATAAATCACTGTGCTTGAAGTGTTTCTTGTTTATTCTTCCACACTCGCCAAAGTAGGGCAGAGTTGGGAAAGTTAAAATAGCCTGACATTTCCTTGGTTCTAGACGTGCACGCTGACAGAGACTGTTAAAGAAACCGAATCGTTGGTTCAGTGAAGAGAGCAGACGGCCCCAGGCCCTGCCGCCTTGCAGCCTCATGGAGGTCAGGGACAGAAAAGCACTCACTTGGGGTCTTTATTGACCTCTAGTTGGTTTATCTGATCCATGGCCTTTGTATGGTTCATCATTCACTTGGGGAAATGCATCCCACAATGACTAGTTTAAACATGTGAACTTGAGCTGTAAAAGAGATAATTCATTTACTTGGAATAGATAACTCTGTAAGAAGATACTATTCATTGGCTTCCTTTTTGAAGGTCACAAGGCCAGCAACGTTTCCACAGCAACTGTGACAATCCCACATAGAATTGGTTATGTTTATTCTGCTCTTGATCTACTAGCTGTTGGAATACACCACAGGTTAAAAACACCTACTGAATTTGGTACTGGTTCAAACACCATGGGTATGTCGCTGGACACATAATTTGTAAGGCATCATTGGCATGTTTCAGCAGCATAGTAACTGTCAGTTATGGAATGTCTAGTTAACACCAGCTGTACACAAAGTCCTCACAATAACACCTGTCTGCTCATCTGTAATATATCCCAACGGAGGACCGGAGAGGTTAGATCATTTATCCAAGATTACATATCATAGCCAGAATTCAGATTCAAGTTGGTTTGAATACAAATGCATGTCCTTTCCATTATTCTGGTTTCATTGAGTTCTGTACAAGCTTGTCTAAAATACTGACATCCTGTGTTACAAACACCTGACGTTTGAATGTTTTTTAGGACACTGCCTCTCCTTCTATACCTCTGCTTTGAGTAACTGAAGAGCCAGAAATGATGGTGTCACTTGGGGACCAGAATAAGAAATTTCCCTTTTATTTTTCTAAGTTTTCACATGCCTTGTGAATGCATGCGTGCTTTTTCTTCCTCCTTTTGCTAGTAACCAATAGGCAAATTCCACCTTACAGTATTTTCCACTTCTGCTGAAATCACCATTAGTCATCTCCTTACCTGCCCTCTCTTTTTCAAAGGTTGTCCAGTTTTTAAAAATAAACAACCCCTTTCCTGTTACTTCTTATTCTTATTATTTAGTTTGTTTCCCTAAGAGTCTCCTAATCATGACTGACAAATGTAAAAGAGCCAATAATGATATACCTAAAACCTAGGGCCACTGGTGTCCAGTGCCCTGAATCTGCACCGACGGTCCCTTCCTGCCAGTCTCCAGAAACTCATCTAACTCAATGCCTTTACACAAGCACAACATTTCCCAAAAATAATAATCAAAAAACCACTTTTATAGCTCTAAAAATATTCAGTGACTGTAATTGCAACAGCATTGTTTTCTCCTACTTTTCACTTCGAATGGAATGAAAGAAGGTGAGATGAAATGGGATGTGCTTAGACCACACAAACAAGAAATCAGTAGGATTTTGTAGTGTGCCTGCTTTGTCACATTATTGCTAATGGAGAATTCATTCTGATTCCAAGCAGCTGACAAGTAACCAGCGATTTGCTACTTTAAAAAAATCTCTCCTATTCTGTTTCAGAGGAGAAGCATATTCCCATTTTACTGACTGTGGATAATCGACTTGCTTTTGGGATCCTCCTGCCTTCTGGCCTCTTCCTTGCCCCCGTCTCTGGGTAGACGGTAACTTTCCAAAAGGGACCAGCTGGGAGAGGCTGCACAGGCAAGAGGACATATGCACTGGTGTGAATTTCAAATCTAAACTTTTGATTATCCATGGTTTCGTCTGTCCCACTTCCCTTTCCTTTTGCCTGGCAACTGGTAACTTCTTTATTAAACAAAATACTTTTCTTGGCTGAAAAGACATATCCTAAGTAGTAGGAGTAACCTGAGGGGTTTCTCTTTAATTAGAACAGACCCAGCAGAGGGAAGGTGGTGTGAATAGGCCACTATGTTAGGAATCCAAGAACTTCTAACTGTAGTTGAAGTTTAGTAAAAGAGGTGAGGATTTTAAGAGTGAAGAGGGAAAACCATATGAGGGTATTAGGTTATTTTCATACCCATTTAAAAAAACAGATATCATGATTTTTAAAAATCCAATGGAGCCTATAAAATAAAATTGATAGCCAAGATTATTCAGGAACCGTAATTTCACTCTGTGCCACACTTCATTGTCTCTTGTGGTGATTTTGCACAGTTGACTATTTTTTCGGCTGTAAATCTCCGAAGTAAAACCTTGATTCATGTGACTATTTGGTGTGGCTCTAGACATGTAGGTGTCTTGTAAATTGTAAAGCTCAAATCTGTCAGGACAGTGACCTAGATTCCTCTTCAAGTTTGGTCCTGTAGGGCTCGGTGCCTCCCACAGCACAATAGCCCCATTCTTCACGCCTTGGCTTCTGAACAGATCAGACTAAGTTAGAAAAGACACACGATATAGATAAAGATGAGCTTTTCTTAATGCCTCAGATTGCTACCTCTACAACAAGTGATTTGATATCTAAGAAATAAGCCACAACAGAGGAAGAGTTAGTGTGTCAAATGATAAAATCAAGTGAAATATTTTCACTTTTCTTTTTTGTTGCAATGCGGTGATCTTCATGCAGGGGAGTTCTTGAATTTTAGAAACAGATCAATTTGTTAAACTGTGTGCTCCTTTTCTACCAATCGGTTTTTGAGGTGCATCTTAGCATGATGTAACCAGTTTTTGAGATACACCAATATAACACAGAAACAGAAGGGCTCACACATAAATGCAGGGTTGGTAGTGTTGAGTGAATTTTGCAGGTTATGCTTAGGGTTGGAGGTAAGGTTTTAGTGAAATATTGTACTGGTAATGAGAAAGATCTACAGCAATAAAAGTCCTGACTATCTTTTATTGAATGTCTGCAATATCCCAGGTATGCAATAAACCTATATCTCTTATTCTCAAGTTATAGGGAGATATTATAATCTTCTCTTTGTAAACTGGTAAATCCAGTTAGAATCAAGTGGGGAGTATTTGGCTTGCTGGGATTTGAACCTATCACTTATTCTACACAACCCCGTGTTTTTGGTATCTTGATGCAGACTCACAGTATTACTAAAATTTCTCTAATGCCATTGTGTGGGAGGAGATGGTGCAGTATCTCTGCTGGAAAGAAGCTGGGATTTGCTTAGATGAAAAGTCCAAACTTTCTGGATCCCCTTCTGAGTGAAGAGAAAATGCTCTTCATTACTTCTTTCACCGCACACTTCACGATGTCTGTCCTTCTGCACTGAAGTGTGGGTTTGCTCAGGTTTCAGTCAGACTTCAGTGTGCTGCAAACATCTCCTAAACCCCAGCCAGTCCCTTGCCCACCCTTCTCCTAGTGTTTTAGTGACCAGGAGTCATTCCTTATGCCTACCAGGTAAATAAGATTGAAAACCGTAGGTCTGATACTTAGAACACACTTAATATTTGATGGTTAACTAAAGCACTTGAAGTGGTGTTATGCCATCAGTGTTAGAAACCCAGCATTATCCTTGTGAATTCATAATGATATTGTAACAGCATGGTACTGACTAGTGCCAGAATTTCTCTGTGGAAGAGAACTATTTGTTGGAAAAATTCAAGATATACGCTAGAGGTCAGCTGACATTAAAACTTACTTGGAGGGGTTAAGACTTCTGGCCAAGTTCTTTCCCCAAGACTTCTGGGCCAAGACTTCTGGGGAAAGAACTTTGAACTGAGGTTGTCAGTCCCAGAGGCTTCAGCAAATTCTATGGCCATGTGACATTTGGTGCAAATGGACTTCCTTGTGAGAACTGGTGAAGGCCTGGATTTTGTACTCAGGTTGACATGGGGCCAAAGAGAGGCAGCACATGTGTATGAAGAATACAAGCAAAAAAAGGGTCCAGAGACCAAAAGCAATCTGGAATTTTAAGAAATCTTCAAGGTTTAAATCTCTCAGGCATGCCATCAAACAAAAGAGCCCATGAGGCTTAATTCTCTCTGTGCCAAGAAGGCTCAGTGAATGCCTGGATTACAATATAATTTAGCAACGAAGCTCAAGGTGGCTCAGTGGATTAAGTGCTGGCCTGAGAATCAAAGAGCTGCTGGTTCGATTCCCAGTCAGGGCACATGCTTGGGTTTCAGGCCAGGTCCCCAGTAGAGGGTGCATGAGAAGCAACCACACAGTGATGTTTCTCTCCCTCTGTTTCTCTCTCCCTTTTCCTCTCTCTAAAAATAATAAAATCTTTAAAAAATAATAATTTTGCAAGTAAGCTTCTCATCCTTAGTTAACTCCCAAAACTTTGCTATAGAATGGCAGTTCTGAAAAGAAATGTCAACCTGTGAAACCTCACTCTTACACTTTCAGATATGAAAAGACTGGCTCAGTGGACCACACTCGGAGAGTGGTGGGGGAACAGTGAGACTGGGTTATTCAGGGCAGACGGCCTCATGGCTTGCCAGCAAAGCACGGACGGGGGTTGTCACGGGAGGAAATGAATAAGGAGTCATCTTTAAAAAAGTGACTCAGAATTCTGACTCAGAGGGATTTGGGCCAACTTCTGATCTCATCCTGGAGCTTCCTAAGGCACCTGGGCTGTCCCTGGAGGTCTCCTACCTAGACTGGGGCTTGGGTCACACCTGTTTGGCCCTGAGGGGATGCGCTGACAGAAACCCTGCCTGCGGTGGGATGCTGCAGCTGTTCCCATTAGGTCAGACATGGATCAGAGTGATGGCTCTTCTAAAAGCATGACTTATCATATATTTCAATCACGAACAACAAATGACGGCACGTTCGAGAGCATTAAAGAGGGTGCAGACGCTCCCTGCTCAGGGGGGCCAGTTCTGAGAACCAGTAAGTCAGTGTTTGACAATAGCTGGCTTTATGCTAGAAATGTTGTTTTATTAGCTGGAGTTTTACAGAAATCCTGACTTCAAGTTTTGATCCAAACATGAAAAATCATTGTCAAATTGAGAACTGAATTTCATATAAGGTTGTAAATTGAGTGTTTCATACAAGGAAATGTTTGAAAGAAGAAATTGGCTGAAGGAAAATTTTACTCCGAGGGGTTTTTGATAGAGATTAAACCAGGCTGTTCCTTAGAACATCTCATTCATTCTACATTTACAAAATTAATTTAATGAAGTAACATGAAGTGAATTATAAACCAGAGTCTGCTTTAAAAAAGAATATCAGAAACTATTTTCTTTTCTCCATAAATATCTGCAGACAACCCATCTGGGGTTGATGAGGTAGGCAAACAGGCTTTAAAAAGCTCCCAGTCCTTCCCCATCCAATATTTCTTTGCCTTTGAAGCTTTTTGGAAGAATGGGCCAGCTTTGCAGCTTAAGTGGTTTGGCTCCAGGGATTTCCCACAGATCCAAACTCCCTACCAGTGATGCTGGTAGGGAACTGGGAATGGGATCACGGAGAAGAAAGCAAATGCGTGAGTCAGAATTGCACAAACGTATGAGATCACTGTGGAGAGGCCTGTGGCTGCTGCACAGCGTTCTCCGACCACACTGGAGACTGACCCAAATCCAACGGGGCCAGTTTAGACCAGGCTTGTCTTAAGAACGACTCAGCCCAGTTTCTGACTAAACGCATTTTTGGTAGAGAAAGACAGCAGAACACCAACCTCCTGTGACTGTCCTCACAGTCCTTATCTCCTCCCCCTGTTCCTCTCACCTTGCCTTTTGAGTCTCCCCTCACGCACCCTTTCTATGCATTCCACTGACTTTTAATGAGTCATCTGAGCACTGCTGGGCCAAGTGGTGACTCTGTTCTTTGGCTGTCGGGAACGGCAGGAGAGTTCGCCAAGCTCAGTACACGTAGTAGATTCCAGCATGGTGGGAAATGGGGGACAGAATTCTCACTCCTCAGTACTGCTGGTCAGGACTGGGTACATGAGAGGATGAGTAGAATAGGAAAGAAAGCAGCTGGCAAGGGTTAACCTTAACCACGCACAAGGCAATCTGAACTTAGAGAAAAAAATGGAAGAGTTGGGAGGAATTGGCGAAACTGCCCTCCCCCCCTCACCTACCACCCTGTCATGGCCTCCACGTCCACTTTCTTCAACGCCAAGCCTTCCCGCACTTCAAGGTCCCTGGCAGAGCCTGTGCTGGGCAGCCCTTCCTGGGAAATCTGATGTGCTGTCTGCTGCTGCAGCCAAGCAGGCCTGCTACTGAATGATGTCAGCACTTCCTGTTCTTCAAGGGCAAAAGGGTGTGTCCCAGCGCACCAAGTGAAAGGTAAAAATGATTTCACATTCGAGGCAATGATTTGACCAGATGCCGCCTACGTGGCCTTCAAAAAACTTCTCCTTTGGTGATGGCCTATCATGAGTCCAGGATTTTCCAAATTCCTAGATTCTTGAAGACCTTTCCAGCTGCCTTTCTTTGAAAGTGAAGCGGATTATTTGTTTAGATCTCTACACCAGGTTTTCTCAAACCCAGCAATGTTAACATTTTGGGCTGGAGGATTCTTCGCTGGGAGGGCTTTCTAGTACAGCACAGAAAGTTTAAGCAGCATCTCTGGCCTCTGCCTTCGAGATGCCAGCAGCACGCCCCGTGCCCTGAGTTGTGTCAGCCAAAAATGTCTCCTGGGGGCAAAACTGCCCTCCTGTGGGGAAGCACTGCTCTGCGCTGATACTGTGGGAAACGCTGCACTTCTTCATTTTACTTGTCACAAGCTTTTCCTGGTCCTAATCTCTTTGCTCTGAGGAAACGCTGAGTTTGTGTTTTTCTACAAGGAAGTCCAGGAGAAAATATCTTTCAAGTCTGCAAAAACTTTAATGGAGAGCTGAGAGACTGAATCGATGATTTGGTAGATGAGGGTTTAAATTAGGCCTGCCCCGCAGATGCCCAAATTGCCCTCACAGGCAGGACCCCTTTGAACCCAGGAAGCAATGAACTCTGCTGCTGGGAGCACTGGGCTGGCTGATGACCAGAAATGGGGTTTATAATTAGAATCCAATGCTAGATTAGAATCCATACTTGGAAAATCATTCAACTTAAATTTTAGCCTGACAAGTCTATCAATATCTGGCTACCTCAGTTTTATGTGCTCTAAAGTAAAGATAGAGACTTGTCCCCCTTCCCTAAATTCCTGAATTAATGATCATCTGGGGCAAAGGTAACTGGGGCCAGCCTCTGGGTAATGGTCAGTTTTGGGCTGTGCTGGCTGGTGGAATCCCAAGTTGAGATTCAGTCATGAGGTCTAATGGGGCATGTTAAAAAATGTGCTCTGTGTTCTTCAAAAGAGAGTTGCAATATACATTTGGAACATTGTCACTCCCCAGTGGTTTGCCATGACTTTGGGAAACACTGGAATAAAGGGGTAGAGGCTCAGTTTTCTTTTCGGTGGGATTGGAAACAGAACCCTGATAGTTATGGCTTGGATAGAAGGCCATTCATTTTCTTTTTTCAGGTCTCTTGAGAATCAGGAGAGATGTAGTTCACTATGGCACCCTAGCTGTCTTGGAGTATTCCTCACTTGGGCTAAACTAAAACTTTTCAAAGACGTTTCTTCCCAATTTCAAACCAAGTTACCAGAATGTAAGCCAATTGCTAACATCTAAACACAGCTTTAGTGGATGGACCTATGATGCGAGCATTCCTCTTTTGGGTGTCAGAGAAACGAGTTTATCTAGCCAATGCTATCTCTTTTCCTGACGTTCTGCCACGCAAAGGACCTTAGATCCAATATTTTAAAATAGTACGTCAACTGTGTGAAAATCACAAATCTGGTCTCTTAAAGGTGCCAAGAGGATTCTGCAAGTCCACTTTCACATTGTTCTGAAAACTTGCCTCATGTATAAGTAAGTGGGGGCTGCTTGTTCTAGTCCCTGATGGGGAGATTTTCATCAGTTATTGTGTCCACATGCTCCCCCAGCTGGTGCCTTGGAGAACAACAGGCTGCACACCCCACTGGCCCAGGGCTCTCAGGACTGAAGTGTCCAGGCCATGCACACATGAGATGCCTGCATGCTGGGGGCTGGATTCGCAGTCCCTCTCCCTTTTCTCTTCTGTGGAAGAATGCCTTCATGTGTAGTCATTATTGTGTAGGTGACCTACGAGGTGGTCCTAATCCTTACTTCATAAAGAATCAGCCCTGGCTGGTGTGGCTCAGTGGATTGAGTGCTGATCTGTGAACCAAAGGATTGCTGGTTCAATTCCCAGGTTGCAGGCCAACTGCCCAGTTAGGGGATGTGTAAGTGGCAACCACACATTGATATTTCTCTCTCTTTCTTTCTCCCTCCTTTTCCCTCTCTCTAAAAATAAATAAATAAATAAAATCTTTTAAAAAAGAATCTCAGAGGTGTTAAGTTACTGGAGAGAAGTCAGGGTAAAAGCACAAGGCTGTTTTCAAATCTCTTTCTGGGATCTACCAGCTTGACTAAATCTCCACTGTTAGTCACACCTCTAATGTCCTCATCCATAAAATGGGTTAGTAATATCTTGTCCCCTCTTCCTGTCTTGCACTGACACACACATACTACACATTCTCACACTTTTACATACACCCACTTATTCTACTTCTGCTTGCACACAAACCACTCACAAGGTTGATGTGAGATTGAGCAGGATAATAGTTATGAAACAACCTGGAAAACGGTAATGAGTTATGAACTTGAAAAACTGTTGTTGTTAATGCATCACAGACAGTATATCCTGTGGGCCTTACATCTTGAAGAGGCTGCTTAATACATCAGAGACATTATTACCTCTGTTATCGACTAGAATTTTTTTCTGAAACAAGCATATCTTCTTGTCAATTAGAATTTCTATTATAATACCTAGTTTGAATTTTCATCATAGAAAAACTGTTTGCCATTATTTGGAACTGACATAAAATAGCTAATAGATGGGGGAAAACTCCAGTGGAAAATGTGTACTTTCTTTGTGTGTGTGTGTGTGTGTGAGTGTGTGGTTTCTTGTTGAGGGAGAATTATGCTCACTATCACACTTCTAGTACCAGGACAAGAGTAAATGTCTGTTAAATGAATCAATGAAAAAATATAATAACTTTCCACCAAACAATCCCTATCTAGTCTATCCATATTCTTAGCCATTAGAGAATTCTCCATCACACAGGGTTCACATTTCAATGTTCACATTCAGAAACACAGTTGGGTATTTCTAAAGTTTATTTATTTTTTTGAAATAAGTTAACTTTAAGATTAAGAAACAAAGATTGAAACAGAGGACATTTAAACAACATCTCTGACATGCTTGGTGATTCAGATAGAAAAAATTCTTTTAGATGCTTTGAAAGTGACATTTATTTTATATAGCCCACTTTCATAAGCAAATCATACAGATGAAGTGTTAACACATGTTTTAATAAAGGCTTAAGTTGAAATCTAAATTAAAAGATAAAAAACACAAAATTATTTTGGGGGGAGGCTCCAAGAAAGACCATTCGTGAACATGTCTCTTTACAATTCTATTTGTTTGATGCGTGAGAACCACAGGAGGCATCACCTTCATTATCTGGCACCTGTTCCATGTCTGTAGGTATTCCACATTGACCTCAACAATAACGCTACAGCAGTTCAGCGGAGGGATTCTTATGAGGTGTGGAAATCAGAATCTATTAATATTAATTGCTATACATTAAATTTGAAGAAAAAAGGTGAAAAAACTTAAGGACCTTAAGTCACTACATAATCTAGGGCTAATTTTTCCATGATGTCCACATATAATGGTTTCAGATCACACAAAACACGCTGGAGATAAAGAGACTAGAAATGGCATCTGATCTGGGTACATCATTTTAGATAACCATAAGTGAAACCTCACTTTAGGTATTCATGGCAGGCACTTAGCAAAACATCCTCCTCGGTCTTCTGTTCTTTGGGTGGTATGATAAATACATTAGAGCTGGCTAAAATATTTATGAGAGACTTACAGTCCTATCAGGGAGAAACAATGAGAAACTTTCCTAGTAAGCATGCTGCTTACTCTTTTATTATAAACTCTTGTCACTTCTTTTGTTATATTTGTTAGTATTTTATTATCACCTCTACTCATTGGCCCCAGTCCTCATGGCTTTCAATGAAGGGCGAAGTAGTGGACACAAGTGTAATGAAATCATCCAGGTAAGAGCACGATGTCCTCTGAGCTCAGGCCCTGCCTTAGGTTAGAGGCAAAAATGTGTGTAATATAAAATTATGTTTAAATATCAGGTAAGAAATCATTTTGAAAAAATTGTTGATGTAATAAAGAAAAAAGCCTTCTTAAGCAACCAGTTCATCTTCACAGTTGGGATATGAACAGATGCTGGTTGTTTTATTTGTCATTTTTCCCCTGAAAATTATTTTAGGAACACTGACAAACCATCTCTGTTTTAACCACTGCATATTATATGCATATTCATGTTTGCCTACTTCAATAGATGTTGATTTATGCCTACTTGTGCACATGCATGTTACCTACTTTTAAAGGCACTGGTGCAATAGCTGAGTATTCCCATACTTTTTAAGTTCAATTTCTCAAACATTCACAGACTGAAACTTAGCATTTGATAATAACGATAGCTGACAGTCATTCAGTACTTATTATGTACTTCAATAAAGAATTTCATTTAATATTCAGGATGTCCCTCTGGGGGAGACATCATCCTTACCCGCATTATATGAAGGTACAAAATGATGCTCAGGGAGATTAAGTAACTTTCGAACAGTTGGACTCTACATGGTGCAGCCAAAACCGGTGCTATTAACCACCATGGCCAATGACCTTGATGCCCTCCCATTGCCGGAGAGTTAATGGGAATTCCTAAGGACTGAAAGCAAGGTCAACCTCAGGTGCAAGTATAGAGCTAAAGTCTGTTTTTAATTATTTTTCCTTTTTCCCTTTCTCTGGTCCCCATTTGCTCTTTTTCCTCCCCTAGGAAAACCCTTTCCCTAGTTGAAAAATAGAAAACTGCTAGAAGTTAGTTAAAATTTGAAATTGAAATATACAGAGGGTACCAACTGAAATTCAACAGAACAGAGGTTCACCAAATGGAAGTGGGTGTACCTTAAATAGTTTTCTCAAATGAGTTTGGAAAATCCTGAGTTTGAAAATAAACAACTCTCTTCATCATAGGTTTCTTTCCTCATAACATTAGGAATCTATCTTCTATCTATCATCTATCTATCTATCTATCTATCTATCTATCATCATCTATGTGTGTTCTTTTTTCCATAAATACATAACCATTTTCCACACTCATTATCTAGAATGATAATTTTGGAAATGCTTTTGTAAAGGCTATTTGATACAGAATTACATTTTTTGAAGCTCTAGATTAATGGAGGATATATGTCCAAGGAAACTCCCTGCCTTAAAAGATAATGTAGAGCAAACAAACATTACTTTTAAATTTCAAATTAGCAATTTTTTCATAACTAGCCCAGACCACCTTGTCTCAGTATGTGCTATATCCAAAGGAAGCATGCATTAAGTTCAAAGAACTTTTAAAAGTCGTTGGATCTTTACAGAAGTTTCCCTAAGAAGTAACGATGCTTTGCATACCTTCCTAAACTTCCTCATTCACATCTCCTCCCCTCTTTCTGAAGTCCCACTGCTCAGGCAGCTGCTCAGCTCTTTGCTTTTCTTTTCTCCTTCCCATCTCCTCCCACTTCCTTTCTCCTTCTACTTCCCTTCTCCTCTCTTGTCTAGTGCCCTTCCAGAGTCCCTGGAACCCAATGTCTTTTCATGAAGATCAACATCGCCTCTCTTTGTTTTTGTAAATTGCCTCTCTAGTCTCCAGTCCTGTCCCTAGCACAACACCCATTTCTGTAGAAAGGGAAGGAAACTTGCAAATATTTTTGATATATTTTAAAACCTTCCCATAGAAGAGAAACTTGGATTAAACTACACTAAAAAGTGTTGATGTATAAGGTCAGTTTATTTGTATTTCTTCAAAACATTTGACATTAATATATTGAATTTCATAGAAAGACCCTCCATGCTTTATATACCAATCACTTTATGTACACAGAGAAATAGAATGCTGCCTCGAGCACATTTCTTCCCAGTATGCACCACAGATCGCCAGTGATAGAATCATCTGAGGTTGCTCATTAAAAATGCAGATTTCTGGGCTCCAGAGTAAGTTTATTGGAATGGAATCATGTGGCAGGATCTGGGTAGCGATATTGTAGAGTTTCATGTGATTCAAATGATCAGTCAGAGAAGAGAACTCAAATGCAGTGAACGACCAACAGCAATGGTGTCTCTTGGGTGCTTTGTAGAAATACAGAATCTTAAGCCCCACCCCAGGCCCAGTGAAGCACAGTCTGCATGTTAGCTAGAGCCCGTGGGAGATTCGCAGTGGCACTAAAGGCAGAGAAGCACTGACACCAGCTGGTTAAAGCCTGGCTTCTGGGCCACTGTAGCAGCATCACTTAGGAACGTTCTTAGAACGCAAATTCTTACGCCTCAATGCAAACTCCTTGATCAGAGACTTGGGGGATAGCTGGGGTGGAGCTCCAGTTGTTTTTGTTTTAATAAGCCTCCAGCTGGTTCTGATACAAGAAAGAGTGAGGGAACCACTGCTTTACCCTTTTTCTTAAACACCCTAATGACAAGCTCTCATTATGTTAACTCAAGGCAGATAGTCAGCGGGAGGCAGATACCTGTTTTGCAGACAGTGATTAAGAAGCATTAACTAGCATCTCAAGGGCTAATTCAGCCTTTCGTCCCCGATACTAAAATAATTGAAGCATTATTTACAGTCAACCAAGATATGGAAGCAGCCCAAGAGTCCATCAGTGGATGAGTGGGTACAACAATACGGGACATTTACACAATGGAATACTTCTCAGCCATAAAAAAGAGGAAAGTTTTACCCTTTGTTACAGTATGGATGCACCTGGAGAACATTATGCTACGTGAAATAAGCCAGTCAGAGAAAGATAGATACCATATTATTTCACTTATGTGTGGAATCTAATGAACAAACTGAACTAACAAGCAAAGTAGAGACAGACTCATAGAGAACAGCTAAGGCTCGGGGAGGTGGGGAGTGGAGAGATAGAGCATAAAGAAAAAAGGACTTGTGGACGTGGACAACAGTGTGGGGATTGTGGGGGGCGGGGAAGAGGGTATAAGGGTCTAAATGGTAATGGAAAAATGTACAACAAAAATCATTAAAAATAGCAGGTATAACAATTGGGAAAATACAGATAATAAAATACTGATAAATGTTGATTTCCATTTTTCAGTCAGAGAGTGATCAATATATTCTATGCCTGAGAAACTTACCTAGCTTTAATCTTTCACTTTATCTTCCCCTCCGCCTCGAGTATTCAGAGCAACTGTTGACAAAGCCGTCATATTATGAGTTCTCTGTAGCATCTAATTTCTACTTTGAAACACAACCAACCTCCAGCTCAAATCAGGACAAAGGAGTAGGGTACTGAGTATTTCTTTTTCCTGTTTACATAAAGGGGGAGCTGATGATGTAAAGGTTTCGGGGAATGAATGCTTCATCATTTGGCTGGTTATTGTGTGCCTACTGTATGTCAGATGAGATTGTATAATAAGAATTCAAAGATAAAAAGGCATACAGTCTATTAGACAAACAGTAAGCTAAATAAGTTCACTACAATATGGTGCATTGTATAATGGAGGCATGAAATGATCATTATAACCACTGGCCTAAAAGCAGTCTGAAGATGGATTGGAGGAAGGTGAAAATAACAAGTGGAAAGGCCAGTAAGAAGGTACTGTACAAGCTTAAGCAAGGAGGCTGAGCAATGACAAAATGTAGAAGTGACATCCCTGCAAGCATCTTCTGAAACAGAATGAGTTCCAATCAGCTACTGACCTGTTGCCCTCCCTAAGGGTGAACAGTGACTCAGGTGATTCAAAATAATTTTTCCAAAATAAAAAAACCCTCTGGCTTTGGAAAGTTTTATAAAAATCATATTTTAAAAGATCCAATAAGTGTCTGATGCTTTTCAACATACTCTTTTTATTATCCCCAGCATTCCATACCTATATTGTTGATGCCAGTACTATGCTTAATTAAGCACCATGACAATATCAATAAGAGTCAGAAAGCAAGATGTGGCACAGAGCATCCAAAAATGCAGCTCTCCTGGCAAGCTAAGGATAAACCTTGCAGAGAGAGAGAGAGAGAGAGAGAGAGAGAGAGAGAGAGATGTTTCTCAGAAATACTTTTTCTTTAGCTAAAAGACCCAAAAGCAAGAGGTTATATTCCAGGGATAAATGAGCATAACGATCATGGTAACGTTCGTAGTCTCCAGCACTGGAGACATAGCATTGGAGTTCATATGCGACACCGATGATGTGATGCCGCTTAATTCATTTTAAGGAGGGCAGCCTTATGCTTTCTCATTACAAAATGAACAGAGGTTAGGAAAGAGGGCCTCCTATAAGTATGACTTTCTCCAGGGAGCCCTGTCCAACATGGTTCCTTTCCAACTTCCCATGTTCTCTTAGAATTCTTTGCATTTTTCCATCATAGCACTCATCCTTCTATTGTCCTTTTCCCCACTGATAAAAGCCAGAAGGGTGTTTGGGTTATATTGACTTACAAGACCATCCATCTTCTTAGCCATTCATTCATTCATACTCTATTCTAGATGCTACTTTAGGCACTGGGGATACAGCATTGGAAAAGACAGACAGACAGACTTTCAGTTAAAGGACTAGTGGAAGGACATGGATAAACATATACAGAAGAAAATAAAGAAATAATCTCAGATAGCAATGAATGATACACAATTAAAAAAAAAAAAGCCAAGGCAGCAGTATGGGACAAAATGGGGTGGGAGAGAAATCCTTTAGCTAGAGTGTTCAGAGCTGGCCTTGCTGAGATGGTGATTTTTGAGCTGGGGCCTGTGACCATTTGAAGACATGGGCTATAAACAGTGTTCCGGGTAGAAGTAACTGTAAATGCACAGGACCTGAGACTTCCTATGCTTGGAAATCTTAAGAAATAAAAATTTAATTTACTCAGAACATAGCAATAGGAGTTAGATGAGGAAAAGAGTGTTAGATGAGGTTGGAGAGGTGTGTAGGCTCTAGCCTTTCTTGTAGACCATATTAAGGACAGTCGCTTTTGTTCTAAATGCAACAAAAAAGTCTCTGGCGGATTATAAGCAAGCTAATGTCATGATCCCATTTATATTTTTAAAAGACCACCATATGGAACACAAAAGAAGGGCTATTATTTGGAAGGTAGCTGCTGATGTCCAGGGAAGAAGATGATGGTTTGGACCAGGTTGAGCAGTGGAGGGGTTCAGATCTGCAGGGTATGCCAATGGGCCTTGGTGATGAAGTAGACTGTGGAGGAACGAGAGCCTGACTCCTAGGCTTGTGTCAATCATCTGGGTAGATGGTGATGTCACTTACTGAGAGAGTAAGAGAAAGATGTTGGGAAGTGGGATGTCAAATCAAGTGTTCATTTTTGGACAAACTGACTTTGAGAGGACTATTAGACATCTGTATGTTCTGGAAGGACTCAAGACACTAGGATAGATCAAATGGTGAGGAGTCCGCTTAATATATTTCTTAATATTATTAAGAAAATTTTATTCTTAATAAAATATTAAAATCCTGGCCTTTGGAGGTAGGGGGACCTGAGTCTGCACCCTGTGTTCCTATTTAATCAAACATGCCTTCTTGGACAATTAGCCTCTTTGGGTCTTAGCTGTTCAAGCTGGCAAACGTCTACCCCATTGGACTGTCTGGAAGATTAAATTAGATTGAGTATGTGGAATTCTTCATGGAGTGCTTACTTGGAACACAGTGAATGTTCAACAGTGATGTCCCAAACTGATGATTATGATGGTGGTGATGGACCTGTTAAAGGGACAAGTGTAGTGGGAGGCTTCCCTGGAAAGTAGAGGGAGTCACGTCTCCACAGGGAGCATTGTGTCAAGGACAGGAAGTCTATCTTTCAAGTAAGCAGTGTCTTTCTGTTCAAGCTTTAGGTTTCTGTTACTTCAGGTCTTATGAGGGCCAAGCCTATTCCCCAAGTTAGTGTACGGTACATAGAATTTGTTCTGATCATGAATAAAATATTTCTTTTTGCATATAAAGTTCTTAAACATGTTTTACTAAAATATGCAGTTGACCCTGGAACAGCAGGGGTTTGAGCTCCGCAGGTCCACTTACATGCACAGTTTTTCAATAAATACTGGAAGTGTATATCCTCTTCCTTATGATTTCCTTAATAATATTTTTTCTCTAGCTTACTTTATTGTAAGAATACAGTATATAATATTTATAATAACATACAAATGTATTAATTGACTGTATTAATGCACTATTAGTATTTAAGTTTTAGGGGAATCAAAAGTTATGTGTGGATTTTCAACTGCATGGGGTGGGCAGGCCAGCGCCTTAACCCCGTGTTGTTCAAAGGTCAGTTACACATAACAAAAAAATTTACCATTTTAACTCTATTTAAGTGTAAAAGTCAGTGGCATTAAGTAAATTCATATTATTGTGCAACCGCCACCACTCTCTCTCTCCGGAACATTTCACCTTCCAAAACGGAAACTCTGGAGCCGTTTACACCACCTCCCCGTCTCCCCTCCCCCAGTCCCAGCAACCATCACTCTGCTTCCTGTTTCTGTGAACTGACTACTCTACGTATCTCATACGGAGAATTACATAGTATTTGTCCTTTTTTGACCAGCTTATCTCACTTAGCATATCTTCAAGATTCATCCCTGTTGCAGCATGTGTCAGAATTTCCTTCTTTTTATGGCTAAATACTATTCCATTGTGTGTATAAACCACATTTTGTATATCAATTAGTTTGTCAATGGACCCTTGGGCTGCTTCAACCTTTTGGTTCTTATGAGTAATGCTCTTACGAACATGGATGTACTACACAGGAGGTTTTGTGAAGTAGTATATTCAGTTGCTTATTAATTTATTTACTTATTTTTGCCCTCAACAAATATTCCCACAAGTGCTTACTCAGGCCAGCAATAATGATCTTATATGCAAAAATTCTATAACTCAGCTACTTGTTTGCAATATTCTCAAGAGGCAATAAAATTATTCACAACATTAACTTCTGTCCAGGTTTAAAATGTGCAGAGCAAACTTTCAGACCCTTTAGTTTAGCAATTCATTCAGCAAACAATTTTTGAAAGCTGGTGTTGTATATGGCACAAAATTCACCTCAAAGAATCTTTCAGGCTGCCCCACACAACCAGACTTATAAAGAAGGCTAAAAATTAGATAATAAGAAGAATAGAGAAAGCCGAGTGGCATGTCCTGTATAATTTTCATAATTCTGGGTCTATGAAAAGTAACTTATATTTTAGAATTTAGATGATGTCAGGGATTGTCATGAAATGTTTTTCCTTAGATATACCTTAAAACTACTTGATTGGTTGATAAATCATATAACTATTAACCTCACGTTCATTGTAGCAAGCCAAGTCTTAAAGTGGATGAATTTGATTAACTTGGAGATTAACTTGGTGCTCAAATTTAGAAAAGAAAGTTCTCTTAGTTATAAAATGAATCCCATTAGAATCTCCTGCTTAGAGAGTTCACAGATTCACACACAGAATGGCAGACAAATTGGCTGGCAAATGTTAAGAGCGTGTGCCGCAGAGTAAATGAAGTAGAAGAAAAAGAGGCAGCTGTGGGAATCAATGCAAGAGAGGAGAAAAGAGAAATGAATGGGAAGGGTGGAAAGGATGAAGTGCCAAGTCAAGTCACCGCCCCAGAGGTTTTAAGATGTCTATGCTTCTTTCTTAGAACGAGAACCCTGCCATCATTTTGAAAGAATAGAGCCAAAAAAATAAGTTTCAGAGAGTAAAAATCAAGATTACAAAACTGAGTCAGGCATAAAGCCTAAATCAATGTTTCATAAAACATATATTTATGTTCACCTCTCAGTTATCTCTACAATGTGATTTGAGAAGAAATGCAGAAGAGAGAAAACTCTTCCAATTTTAGGTATGTTGGAGGGTGAAAACTGATCAATATTCAGCAATTTACCAAGAGTGTCAATCCAGGACAAAAATGAATGTGAACAGCTGTGTTCCACAATGTGACCTCAGGACATTGGACCTTTAATATTTCCATAATATGACTGTAAAAAATATGTCCCTCTAGCCTTATTTGCTTCCCTTAATGGATAATGCCTCTGGCTTGGATCTTTGTGTGGAAAAAAAAGGCTCTTTTGTCTCATAAAATGTTACAGATGCTGCTATGGTAACACACTTTAATTTTATTCCTATCTCAGAAGATAAACATGGAAAAATGCAATTGGCAATTTAATCTAATATTTAGCATTAGCTTTAGGTCCACAGAGCATTTTGGTTTTTGTTTTTAAGGAACATTGGCACTTTTGTTAACCTGCTGTACTCAATTAAGCAGAATCCTAAAGCCCTGTCTAAAAGGTATTGCTCTGCCAACTTAAAAATACCATGTGGCCAAGTTTCAAAACCCACAGGGGAAAGAAAGCATGCTGTGTCCATGACAAAATTCTTAGGTGGCCAGAATGAGTTTGCATTTGTGGGAATTTTCTTTTGGGCTAAAAACAAAAACCAAACATCGCAGCATTTATAAAGACAGTATCAATTTGGTTTGAAATAAAGCCCATCAGTTGAGTGGAGAGAGAATGATTGGACTTTTTTTTTTACTGTTTGCAAACCTTGCAATACATTGCGTTAAAACCTTTGACATTAAAGCAAGTTGTTGACTTTGCACTCAGTAAACAACCAAGGTTCCTGTGCCCTGAGGAGGTAATTTGAAGCCCCAATTCCCTGTTGAATTACAATATACATTTTACACAGGAGGCAGAGGCTTTCAAGCTTGCCAGCATTATAAAACAAGACGAAAAGATCAAGTAGAAGGAAAGACACGGGAAACCTGGTCAATATTGCACTGTATGGAATCTTGTGATATTTCCTTTAGAAATGCAAAAAGAAACCAGCCTCCAGTCATGTTTTTAAAAAGCTCATCACTGCAGTTCCTCTCACAGTCACAGTTTTTTATTGAATTTTCTCTTCTGTGATATAACGGCTTGGTAGCAGATGAGTTAATGAAGGGAGAGGTCAACAAAGTTTCAGTTGCAAATCAGCAGGGGTCAAACCTGATTGTGATTCACCACACACCACACTAACTGGTTCCAGAGTGTCAGTTCTCTTAGGGTCTCGGGACCAGCTGCCTGGTCCATTCATTAAATGATGAAAAAACATGCAGTCTGCTAAATTTTAGTTACTCTAGAACTTTCTACAATAATAAAAACCATCGTTGCTATTGATTTATACACTGACATTTAGAAATATCCATAATGACTGTATTAACACTACAGTACTTTTCAAATGCCACAATACATACAAATTGCCAATAATTAAACTGAAGGGCCTACCTAAGTTGCTCTTGAAGCAAACTTCAGCACTTTGTAATATTTTCCCTTCATAAAAGTCCTCAAGTATTTACAGTCGGTAGATGAGATCATACTCTTGAAATGGTCAAGACTGAATGAGAGGGGAACGAGAGTGAAAGAGAGGTTGTTCGCACTAACACTACGTGTACTGAAAAGCCTTGACGGCACTATCTTGGCTCTCATTGGCCACTCGGCCAGCCGAAACAATATTTGCCCAGTTGCTATGTAGAGAGGGGTGGCTGCCAATTCACTTCACTAATAGGCCTGAACCTGGCCTTTGCAGATAAGAGTGGTTATTGTTTGAGTTAATGTGTTTGCTGATAAGATGCTCACCAATGAAGGTGAAAGGGATATTTTTCTTTTGTGATACACTGTAGGGCTGCTATAGACATTTCTCTGCTACTCTCCAAATTCTAACAGCTGTTGCAAGAAGTAAACCAAGAGATGACTTCTGTTTTTTTTGTTTTGTTTTAAGACTCTTCCCTTTTAGGAATTCATATCTAAAACCACACACATTTTTTTTTTTTATAAAGGACCCTATGCCTGAAATATAAAAGAAGAATTCATCTACCCCAACTCTGAGAACCCACTAAAATATAATTAAAACAGTACACAGTGACTTCACACACACACACGAATTATGTTTAAACATTTTCTTAGTGGAGGTTTACATTAGGAACATTTCCCCAAATTTCAAGTGAAGTACTTTGGAGGTGTGCACACACATGCACCCAGTATACACACACTCTACTACACAACTGTGTGAGCACACATAATGCACACATATGTATGCAAGTTTGAATAACACAGGACTAATGTAAAGCACATGCCAATTTAGGCAGGATTTAAAAGAAATTCAAAGGCAGATGTTTCTCCTTTTGTGTTTAGAGAAATATCCTACTATTTTTTCAACTTATACTGAGTGTGAGTGCATTTTTGTGGGATTGTGTGAGGGAAGACTGTTTAGGTCCTGAATTTGACTCCATGTAATGAAGAGAGGCACATGAAAACAAGCATATTAGATATGTCTTTAACAAATAATTTTGAGTAATGGTCATAAGTGTGCCAAAGACTAAGAGAAAAACGGAATAAATTATTTATTTAACAACTAGGATGCTTTTCAGTTCTTTAGGTACCTCTAATTTGCTCTTTATCACTAATTAAGTAAAGCACAATAGACTTTTGACTATATATTTGCTTATTGGTTATTAATAGAAATAAAACCCCAAAATATTAATAGATTCACAATAAAGATTAACAAAATTTCTCATAGAACCTGAAGGGACCATGGTGCTTTAAGTTCTGTACTAGAACAAGAATGTCAACTTCCATCCTGAGTATTTTTCAAAATTAAAATGAAAACATTTCTAGAAAATTGAAAAAAAAATTCCATGGACAACCTAACAGGTGATGTTTCTATATCTAAAAAATAATGATTTCTTGAACTTAAACACAGGAGGACCACATGATGCTACTGAACTTTGCCTATTTCTAAAACAGACAACTGACAGGCAAGCGAGGGGGTCATGGTCGAAGCCGGAAAGGGTGCTGCAGCACGTGGTGCCAGTCGTTTTCCTGTGTTGCCTTCCCCATGAAGACAAGGTGTTTCAAAGGGAAAACCTGGTGACCCGCAGCCTAAATGCACTTGCTGGTCTCTGCGGAGCCAGCAATCCAAGCTGTGTGGAGACCCTTCATTTTGCGCCCATGAAAAACACAGCCGAAACGGTCCCGCTGTTTATATCAACATACAGATTTCTTTTGCTTTGCACTTTTAATGCAATGTCTATCTTAGTCAAAATGCGGGCTAGAAGAAATGAATGAGATTAGTATTCCTCATGTCACCGTGGGAAGGAACATGCTAAGAAGCAACATGTTTATTGAACAGAATGTCCATATATTTTCATGGAATCAATACAATTTCCAATATGTAAGTACTTAGAATTGGTAACTATAGGCATTTCCCCATGAAAACTGGAAGAATTTTATTCTTTATAACAAGCTCTAAATCTAGAAAAGAGAGTGAGCTGAAGTTGGTGTTTCTACAAATATGTTACTTTTTAGTAACTGATACTCCAAACACTCCCAGAGAAAATTTTCTGTTGGATGATGGCCAAAGAGATTAACTAAATGTTAAGAGGCCATATCCTTTCTGTTATGTTATCTCTGATCTATTTCACACTATTATAATCAAAATAGTCCCTTTGTGTACAGAGTTTGGTCACAGGACAGGTCAAAAATTCTATGGGTATTTTAACAAAAGAAAAAAAAGCACTAAATAACACAAAACACATTAATTCTTTAACAGACACCAGCATGATTTGGTGAGATTTAGAAAACAAAATTTTCTCAAGGCTCTAAAATTTCATGGAGCATAAAAAAATCAACTTTTTGATTATGACACCTTTTTTTCTCCAATTCAAAACATTTCTAATGAGCTCTCTTTTTCCCCATGGATTGTGGGTGACAATGACAAGGTGAAATACACTATTTAATAACAAACCAGAAATGCTATGAACCAACAACCTCTTGCATCTAGGAATGGTCTTTTCAGAGCACACATCTGACCACATGCTTTCCTGCTTGGGGCCTTCACGGCTTTTCCTTACCATCCAGATGACATTAGAACTGGCTGCTCTGCCTCTCCAGTGTCATCCTGTCCCTCTCTCTGGAGCTCATTTTGTTCAGTCAAGTTGGATTGGTTTTGCATGAATGAATGCACTGTATTCTTTCTCATCTGCAGCTTTCACACATGCAGTTCACTTGGTCCTTCCTCGCTTCTTTTCCCGACTCATCCCTATGCCTCCTCCAGGTCTCAGCTTGGTGCTGCATTGTCCTCTTAATTGAAATACATGGGTCTCGGGTTCTCCTTTTAGTAGCACTCATCACATGTGCAATTACTTGTGTGTGAAGGACAGGAACTGGGGCTAAATGTCCCCTGCCATATCCTCAGAGCCCACTGCAGTGTCTAGCTAGCATACAGTAAACAACAAACATTTGTTGCAGGAACATGAGTTTGAGTTGAAATAGATGCTTATGTTGGTGGCACTGGTCAGGAAAAAAAGTAAAGGACTAAAGTTTTCTCAAGGGTAATTAATATTGACTTTAGGAAAATAATGTGCCTTCTTTTTGGAGCAAAAGTAATGAGGAGGGTTCTGCTTTTGATTGAACTAGAGACCTGTAAGTTAATTTTAATCTGTAGGGACTTTCTCCCAAAACATAAAGATGCAGACCTAAAGTTAGTAATTATACAAATCACCTTGGAATCTTGGAGAGATTAATTTTGAAGGTATATTTCATATCATTATCTAGGCTGTTGTTTTCATTTATTCCTATTTCTAGTTTCAGTCCCCAAACTTTAAATCTCTCCATGGATTTCTGTTATTAGTCTCCATTAAGAATTTTAATAGGCATTGTATATTCCCTCCTTGGCCTTATATGGATAATATCTCTTTGCATCTACCCATAATTTTAGATTATTTCATATTTTCTAATAATATCTAGAAGAGCAGTCTATTTCACTTGTATTTCTATCTGTGCCTAATACAATTTTATGCTACAGAAGCTCCCCAGATTCTTCTATGAATATAGACAAATGAATAGAATGACAAGCACTTATATTTTTATAAAAAGAATTATAAAAAGATTCTATGTGAAAACTAGCAGGAGATTGAGGGAGAAAATGTCACTTTACTTGCAACACTGGTTATGTTGGAATCTACGAGGCTTTATCTAATCTCACCTCAGTAAGAAATACCAGGCTTTATTAGCATTTAAACGAGAGACCTGGACATGCTAATTCAGGTATCTCAGTCAGTGTTGAGGGAATTCCCAGTGAATCACATGTGAATAGTGAGAACTATGATAACGTCCTAGTAAAGGACAGCTAGGCTCAGGAGGGCATTTCTTCAGAAGGGAAGCCCAGACCAGTTTTCTTTCACAGCAGTTCTAGAGTTGCTTCACAATTCTTTTGCTTCTGTCCAACACAGTCTGAAGATCAGCGCCTTGAGAAGGAGAGCCTCTAAGGGGGAGCCTAGTTCCTGGAAGATCTTCGTTTGTAATTCACATCGCATTAGGCGAAACTTTGATAATGTATTATATCTATACGTGGGGATCCCCCCACTTCCTCACATTCACTTTTACTGAGGATGAATAGTTTCCCTTGCTAAAACTTTATGCCTATAAATCTACACTCATTTAAAAGACATATATTAAAATTACCAACCTAAAGAAAAGTTGAGGGGGAAAATAGTTTCATATGTGAGATTTTCAGAGTTTCTCATTGTGTTCAGTTATATTGAGACTTGGTTTTGCAACCATTCAGAGGGGTGGTGAAAGATATCTGAGGGATAACATAATGTCTCATTATAATCTATGTGTCCTTTAATTAATACAGACTGTGGACAAAAAATGACTGCTGTAATAAATCATAAATTCCTAACTGAGCAGGTCATGGTAGGTAGTAATGCCCCAGGCATATAAGTTTTTTAGTTAAAGGTTTTTAAGCAAGTCCTGTCCATCGTTATGTGCATCTAGGCTAACACCTCTGAGGCGGCCAGAAGTATTATCTCTTGAAGGTATAACCACTCCGAAGAAAGCACATAATCTTAACTGTCCTGTAAAGTGATCCCTGCCTTGCTTTCTCTCACTTTTATGTACTCTTCCTTACGTTCCCTCCTTAATTTCAAATGCACAAAAGAAGCTGCGAAACTGTTATTCTCTGGAGCATTTGAGATCTTGCTCCCTGGCCTACATTGTCAGTTTGGCTCAAATATACTCATAAAAATTCTGAACAGGTCTGGGCGTTCCTTACATGGACAAGGCACTGTCTAATTTCATTTTCTAGCAGGTCAGATTCACACGGCTCTGTGGCTTTAAATGTCTGTATATGCCACCTTCGCCCTTTAATTTCTAGCTCTGTCATTTCCACCGGGCTCCAGGTTCTTACTATAGCCGACTGCTCTGCGATCCCTGATCAGAGAGCTGGCAGCATGTCCAACGTCACACGCCTGAAACAGGAAGCTTGATTCCAACTCTCTTCTCAATCACTTACCTGTGAAACCTGTCCACCCACCAATTGCTCCCATTTCGGTTCACAGACCCACTCAGCTGAGCAGGCCTCACATTATCTTTCATTCTTCCATCTCTCAATTACCACAACCCATCTGTCAGCACGTTTTCCAAGTTCTACTTCCAAAAATAGATTGTAAATTCTACTTCTTTTCAGCGGTTCCATGACTACAACAAGCCACTCATTTTCCTGTTGAGCTCATTTCTTTCATTTCACATACTCTCCAAAGTGTGTTCTCCACCAAGAGTATGGAGCCACAGATATCTTCTGAAAACAGAACTCAGATTATTTTTCTCTCTTACAATCACTTAATGGCTTCCCACTGCAATGAAGATAAGATCCAACCCCTTTCTGTGGCTCAGAGCCCCCGCGTGGTTTGGTTCTCTGCATGCTCTAGTCATATTAGCCTTTCTGCTCTTCATACCTGCCATTCCCACCCCATCTCAGGACCTGTCTTCAACAGCGTTCTTTTCCAACTAACTTTTTCTTTCTGCTGAACTGTTGTTCTCAAGATCTTCCCTGACCATGCCATCTCAAGTAATCCCACAGCCCTGGTTACTCTTAGCCTACATCCTTTATCTTTCTCAAGCTCTCAACACCACTTGAAGTTATATTATTTGTTTATTTATTTGCTGTTATATGAGAATATAAACTTGCCAGAACATTAAACTCCTTGAAGGCAGGAACTTAAACCTATCTTATTCATAACTATATCCTTACTGCCTAGACCACTGATACCTCTAAGTCCCCTTTAATTATGAATGAATGGTTAAACGAATAAATCTCAGGCATTACTTAAGCTCTCCTGCCTCTGTTTCCCACTTTCAGTATCGAAAGGTTTAAAAAACATATGTGTAAATAACCTAGTAGAGTGTCAGAAACATAAAACACACTGAACAGACAGACATTTACTGACTGTAGGAAGGATGTTCTTAGCACAGACTGGGAGGTAATTTGGTAGAGGGAAAAGATACTTGAAGTTTAGAAGTACTGGATTTGAGTTCTTGTTTATTTTATTATCTGTGTGACCCTTGAACCAGTCTTTTAACTTTTCTCAGCCCTAGTACTTTTTTTTAATCTATAAAATAATTAATCAGTTGTTAGGAGGATAAACACTTAGGCAATGTCTGTAAAAGTGGTATGTAAAGTGTGAAGTGCTGATCAAAGACATGTAATTTAAATATTATTATTATATGGAAATGTCTGGTGATTAACGGAGGCAAGAGGTTATGGTAGCTTTTAATCTTCCCACTAATATTTTGCCTGAAATTGTTAAGTGTATATATGTCGAGTCTCAACACGGATTCCATTTCAGATGGACTAACCCATTCAAACGCCAACAGATAGGACCTCCTCTAGTTCAAGTAAAAATGAACTTTGGCAATCCCCTTTAAGGCATTGGGAAATAATAAAAGTTTGAATAATCCGTGAATTGTACCATGAACAAAAGTCTTTAATAAGGTAAGAAAGAAGTTTATGAGTATGTTTTGAACTTTCTTTTCCAAACTAAAGAAGAGTTTTGAAAACTGGTCATCTGCTTATCAATCAGCCCTTATTGATAACTTTCCCAGCATCTGTATGTGGCAACTTGGGGAAAAAAGGGTCACAGTGGTGAGATGGGCTTCACTGGCTCATCTTTGTATTGAGGGCGACCTAGGAGAACAGGACCCTACATGACTGCATCCTCAGTGGGGCCGGCATGGGTCTCACTGTCATCTTGCTGGCTCTGGGGCAGATTAAGGGACACCTGACATGCCTACCCCTTGAATGCAGATTTGCTTTCTTACTTTGCCACTGATGATGCTTCCTCTGTTACTGCAGGTAACTGTGTTTTGCAGAGCAAATGAGTCATAACTGAGTTAGTCAGTTTAGGCTGTTATAACAAAATACCACAGACTGGGTGGCTTATAAATAACAGAAATTTCCCTCTCACCATCCTAGATCAGGGCACCAGTATGGCCAGGTTTGGGTGAGAGCCCTCTTCCAGGTTGCAGACTGCACCTTTCTCTGTGTCTGCATGTGATGGACAGGGAGAGACCTCTCTGGGGCCTCTTTAACAAAGACACTAATCCAATGCATGAAGGGTTTGCCCTCATCACCTAATCAATTCCTACAAAACCCCTACCTCCTAATACCTTGGCCATTAAGTTTTCAACATAGGAATTTAGGGGGAATACAAAGATTCAGATTATAGCATTCTATATATATTAGTCATGGTTCTCCAGAGAAAAAAGTACTAATAAAATTTATTATGGAAATTGGTGCATGTGATCACTGACGCTGAGATATGCCACAGTGCACTGATGTGCTGTCTGCAATCTGGAGAACCAGGAAAGTTGCTGGTATGATTCAACCCACGTGTGAAGGTCTGAGAACAAGGGGAGCCTATGGTGTAACTCCCCATCCATGGCTGATAGCCTAAGAATGGGTGGAGTGATATGTTGGTGTAGTCCTGGAGTCTATAAGGCTTGGGAACCAAGAACTCTCATGTCTTGGAGCAGGAGAAGATGAATGTCTCAGCTCAAGAAGAGAGAAGGAATCCACCCTTCCTCCATGTATTTGTCCTATTCAGGCCCTGAGCCCATTGGATCTTTTTCACTCGGTCTACTGATTCAAATGCTAACCTCCTCTGGAAACAATCTCACAGACACAGCCAGAAATAATGTTTTCCCAGTTATGTGGGCCTCTTTTAGCCCAACCAGGTTGACAGAAATAATTAACAACACAATAATCAACAGCTTGGTTATGCTAGAATATTGTGTGTGTGTGCGTGCATGCGTGTGTGTGTATGTTACCATTTTTCAACAGAATAAAATCTTTGTCCATTTCTAGCATGGATATCCAAATGGCAAATCAACTTTCTGTGAAAATGTATTTAGGGGTTCAAGTTCCATGAAGATAGGGTTGGATCTACTTTCCATAATGTTAATACTCCTAGTTTTTAATATAGTTCCTGGCACTTGTTAGATACTCAACACCTGGTGGTTATGTCTGGATGTTTGGATGAGATTCTTCTCTGACTCCCTGATGGCTTGATTACAGAAACAGGTACTATGGGAACAGATGCTACCTGGGAAGGTACTAGGAGACACTTATATTATTTTACTATCATTTTACTTCATTTTAATTACTAAGAATCATTTCTTTTCTGAGAAGTGTACCCTTTGTCTTCCAGTTTAAGTATCTCTTTTAGAGAAAGTTTCAAAAGAAATCTGTTTCAGATTATGTGTGAACCTGATGCTAGAAATTGCTGAGTCATTTCAGATTACACTGTCAACACTGAGTACAGATCTAGTACTTTCTCTACTGTCTATTTCCTGTCCAGCTGCAGTCTTACTGGATGAGAAGGACTTGGTTCTTACAGGATTGTGTAAGGTGATGCATATCATTGTGGAGAGCAAGTGACTGGCTTTACAGAGAAGAGGGGATTGTGTTTTTTAGGTCATGTATCTCATTTAGGATACCTCAGTCATTTTGTTTCAAAGCAAGCTACAAACCTAGTTATGGGTCTTCAGAAAGAACATTCTGTAACCTGTTTCAGCCCATGTCTGTGGTGAAGGTACTGTACTGGTCATCACACCCCTTCATATTCCACCTGACACTGCATTTTGAGGGTAACTTTTATAGAGGAAATTTGCAAAAGTTGTTAAAATGGGTAAAATATTTATAAAAGCATGTTGCTATTTACATTTCATATGGACTTGAATATTCTTTAAATTACGTAGGTAACATTCACTGGTTTATACATCACTTTATTCAAGAGACTCAAAATTTTCTAAAAATGGCTGTCATCACTACAATAATGTTCATTCACTAGAAACATGCATATTTAAACATTATCTTAAAATATTTCAACTATATTTGAATTTTGATATAATTCTATTTTCTAATGCTCAAAATCCACTGTCAAAGTTAGGCCATACTTCACCCAGTTGAAAAGAAAATCATTTATTCGAAAGGTTGGGTCAATACCCTTGATGTGTACTCCTACCAACCTCTCTTTTCGGCAAAACTGTCCTGAACTTCTCCGTTATTTGTTTTTGTTTTTGTTTTGTAGTCTTGCTTTAGCTTTGGCTGGATAGCTTGTTAAACTAATTCAAGCTTTCAGAGATTAAAGACTTCATATGAAAATAATCTTAAGGCAGATATTTTATGGGCAATTATGAAATGTTGTGAAAACCTTGTTGTGGCTAAAAATCCAGGGTTCCTTTTGTACTTTACTGCATTCTTCTGGAAAAAACATTTCTGCTTTTGTTGCCAAAGGCATTTGTGATTCAGGGTGAGTTAAAGGGGAAATTTCTAGCATCATGTTGGAACTATATGGAGCTATTTTGGAATAAATCAAATCATATGGATAGTCCAACCACTGTAACCTAGTCTGCAGTGAGCTCTCAGGCTGTGATTTCGGTTGCTATGTGGAAAATTACATTACAGTGTTAACCTTGTCATTTTGTAAACACAGAAAGCAGACACACCTAGGTCATGCTTTACAATAAATGACAGATCATTATTGCTTCCTTTGGTATTTCCTTTGTAATGCTGATTATGATGAGCTCTGGCATCACGACAGTAAATGCCATTCCAAAGAAATTCCATTTTCACTTACGTAATAGGATTTCAGAATGGGGCTCTTCCGGCCTCTGCTTCAACTGAAGTACAAGTGTGGAAGATATCAGGTACCCATGTGTGTATGAGACAAATCCACACATGGGAGTTTTCAAAGAAAATAATTAAGAACCAGTGTCAAGACGCTTGAGCCGTTCAGGTTAGGAAGGACATAAACAGTGGTCAGAGCTTGCAGAGACAGGAAAAACTGGTCAGGAGATTCATATGGAGAAAGCTGTTCCCAAACACACTCCAGTTTGGGAAAGTGTTGAGAGAGGCTGCTACCTCCGGACCGGGAGCCTCACAATGGGGGAAGGGCCCCCTCTGAACTCCAAAACGTGCTTCTTGTGTGTGGGATATACAGAGCACTGGCCCTGAAGTGTGACCGAGAAAGCTGCAGTGTACTATTCTCCCTGAAAATTTTATGAGGAGGAAGCTCTGAGTCCCTCTGAGCTAGGAAGTGTTGATGTGTTTTCACCCCCAGGGTGGGGCGTGTAGAATGGAGCTGCGGGAGCTCCAAGAGGGTGACTTGGAGACATGAGAGGGACCACGCCTGAAAGGGCTGGAGATGGTGCACTGATTTGCAGGGGACAAGGAAAGAGCCACAGAGGGCCCTTGGGAATGAGAATGGACCTGCCAGATCACTGGAACTGGAGAGCAGGGGCTTAGCAGAAAGTCTGTGGAGCTCACACAGGTACTCACGGAGAAAAAGAGCTGACTTTAGCCATCACAGGCCCAGAGAGAGCACAGCCACCTAGCCAAGTAGGGACAATCCTGGCCCCCCACCTCTCCCAGGATGAGGCTTTCTTATTAATGATGGCAGCTGTGCTTGTGAGTTCAAGTGAATGTAGGGAGTTTTGTCTAAGAGTGGACAGTTTGCATCCAGGGAAAAGAGAACATTCTCTGCACCATGGGAATAAACTTAAAGGAAGAGTAGAAGAGAATAATACATTGAGATTTGTTTATGTTCTATGTTGTGCTAGTTCAACATATTGGTTGTGTCTAGAATGAATTAATGGGTATGTTTAACAGCCATAGGTTTCACAGTTACACTCACATAGAGAAACAAAAAATAGAGAATTCAATAGTAATTCTGTTTTGAAATGGACTCTGATCTATTGGGACATCCTCAATGCGTGGAACTCTATAGGGCAACATACAGCGAACAAAGTAGCAGTAGGAGTTGAGAGCCCTCTGAAAGTTGATGCCTCCTGGGCAGGATGACTGAAGAAACACCTCTGCTCCCTCTCATCTGTGCGAG
Source organism: Tonatia bakeri (assembly GCA_004024845.1). NCBI lineage: Eukaryota > Metazoa > Chordata > Mammalia > Chiroptera > Phyllostomidae > Tonatia > Tonatia bakeri. Next base: position 92,729 of record PVIA01000604.1, on the reverse strand, counting down.
ACAGCTGCCTTTGGAATAAAACAGAGCTGCAAACTATGGGCCTCAGTGGTTTAGATTTTATGCCTTAGTCACAAGAGAGTATGGAGCAACCTATACTTTGGAGGCAAGAGAGCACCAAGGAAGTGCCTCAAACTTTGAAACTCTTCCAACCGCACCTTTTTCTCGGGCACGCATTTCTGTGCTTTTCTGAGTCTTTTTTGTGAAGCTATTTTCAATGAGGATGTAAAGTCTGATATTAGCAATGATCTTCCCCTTAGATATGACTTGCATGACTAAAAGAATAACAGAGGGTAAAGGGTGTCAAGCTTGTGTGTGGGATAGATATTTTTGGCTTTGTAAATTCATGCTACCAAGAGATTAATTTGCACATATTGGAAGCATCCCGCTGTGTGCTCTGCTTACTCTCATCCAGGAATTCTACATCCAGAAAGCCCATTTTTAAGAAATGGAAAATATTTGTGAACAGAAGATGGAAAATACTTCACTTTCTGGGAAGTCCTCTACTTTAAGAAGTACTAATAATATGAACCACCATTCATGAGCACATGATATGTGTTAGGAACTTTGCTAAGAGGTTTTCTGAGCATTTTTTCTTTTGATTCTGCAGTACTGGCCTTTAAGGTTGTTCTATCCACATTTTACAAAAACTGAAATGGAGGTTTGAGAAGGTTCAACAGTGTGTCTTAAGTCACACAACCAGTTTGCATCAGAGCCTGGAACTGATCCTGTCTTCCTGACTAGGTTCCTAGCTCTTAACAGCTATGCTATACAGAGCTCAGCTTTTGAATAAATTATTAATAAGGTGTCAAGACAGGCCATGATGCTGAATACATAGATGGATAATGAGGGATTGAATCAACTGCCTTGGAATGAACTGTATTTGTTTCCAAATCTGTTACACTTGGCAGGTCTACTCAGCAATAGAACAGCTGGCCTACTTACTCTTGTGGTGATCTTCCTCACCACTGATTTAACTGTGTAACAGAAAGCAGAGAAAGGGATGATTGATCTGCTGATATTGAATCCTTCTTTCTAATAGTCAGATGCAGACTTCTAGAAAAAAATTGAACATAGCCTTGTGGCTGCTCTGGAAGCAATCCAGGGAGAAGCAAGTTTTCCCAGCAAGCAGAGTCCACAGAAGGCTGGCTGCAATGCACGGGTCTGAGTAAGGTGGCTCCAGCCACAGCGGAGCACCTCCCTCCTCACTAAGCAGACCCAGGTTATCTCCCTCCTTCCTGGCTGTGGAAAGGCTGCAACCTGCTGCGGGTTTTTCTCAGGCTTCAACTCTCTGGAGCAGCTCTAATGGTCTTCAGATTCTACTTCTTTCTCTAGGCTCTGCTTCTAACCAGCAGGAACATATACCGACTTAGCAATTATTGCAGGCAGTTAGAGTGCAGCGACAAGTTCAATTCTTTGAAAAGAAATGGGGGAAACACTTAATATGACAGAGCTGTACTTTTTGAGGGTGGGGCTTCTCTTTCCTAATTCACTTAGAAGAAGCCCGGGCTCCAGAAAAATAAACTAAGTATTTTCATCATTTATGTTTTTCTTATGATAAATGTATCATTGCATATAATTAATAAATGCAGGAACATACAGAAAAATCACTCAGAATCATTCTACCTAGAGGCAAACACTGTTTTCACTTATATTAATGACTCACAAAGGAATTGCCTTCTTTTAGGATCAGTACACTCTACTTGCCTTAAATTTATCCACCTCTGCTTTTTGTAGATGTTTCTAAGAGCACTTATGTGGCTTTCTCTTTCCAGGCTGACTTGCCCTCTTCACAATCCCTTCAAGTCCCTTCATGGAGATGGTTCTCCCTTTCATCACAATGGGGGCAGCAAAGTATAGACTCTTAGACTGGTTTCAATTCTAAACTCCTCACTTACTGTGGGCAAGCTTGAGTAATATAACCTAGTATCTCAGCAACTCAGTTTTCACATCTTTAAAATGGGCCAGTGATGCTATAGACTGACCTCATAAGGATATTGCATGGCTTTAATGAGTCCATGCAACATGTTAGCATGATTCTTACCACATATTAAATACATAATGTACTAGCTTCTAATTTTTCCCTTAAGATTTCCTCAGCTTTCCTACTATAGATGTGTTGTGAATTTGTAATAGCAAGGATAATGTTTGTCACTGAGTTTCCAAACAGGAAAGCATAGCTATTGAACTGGATGGATTTTTTTCTTGCCTGTTTGCATTCAGAGCTCATGTATCAAGTGGGTGGTGTAAGGTCATAGGTTCCAGGGGTTCATTATTTTGCAATATTTAACTTCCTTAAACATATAATCTCACACTTGTCCACATTTAAATCCACTTGCCTCTTTTTTTGCCAACTCAAAAGCCAAACAAACCAACTTCTCATCTCCTCTGCACTTGAAAACTCACAGGGGCTTAATGTTATTTGCAAATTGGAAATGTCACTGTGTACTTCCTCTTCCAAATCATTGTTATAATATTAAAAACATCCATTTCCAGTACTGGTCATAAGAGCACACTACTGTTTAATTCTACTTCATTTAATGTAGATTTGTCCTTGCTTTCCTACCTCCAAATCAGTTCTCTGTCTGTGGCAAGGCTGCTTTGAATCTATGATTCATAGTGTCTGTTTTTGTTTTTTTTTAGCAAGTTACAAATGTGTCTCACACTTCCTGACTCAATGAAAAGAAATCAAAGCACTGCAAAATAAAACTATTTTTAATCTGAACTGTTGTCAAAGGCCTTTGAAAATCCTAACAAAGTATCTTCAGTTTTACTTTAATCCACATGTGTAACTTGTCCTTCAAAGAACAGATAATAAGTTGTTTCTCTTTCTGCTCCAGTGTCTTGATTGCAGGGGCTGGGGACGGGGTGGGGTGAGAGGAGGTGGGAGAGGGTGTAAGGGGGCTAAATGGTAATGGAAAAAATACAACAAAAAATAAACTATTACAAAAGGAGTAGATAATAAGTTAGTCAGCCATAGTTACTATTTTTGAAAATTTCCTGTATTTCTTTTTAATTAAGGTACAAAGTACTCAAGAATTGTATTGCTTGCACATGAGAAATTGTGACTCCCACATTTGTAGTTATGAGGTACGCTCATGGAATCCCCGTTATTAATGAGGTCATATTGTCAGCTCTCAAGCAAATGAAAAAAATATGTATAGCTAATAGTTTCCTAATTTTAGCCTTGAGTTTCTTTCAGTTAATGAAATGATTGGCAAAGAACTCGAGCAAACAATTCACAAAAGAAAAAAATCAAATGACTGGTAAACATTTTTAAATGTAATCAATAACCAAAGAATGCAATTAAAGATAGATTTATATTTTAACATCAAATTGAGATTAAAAAAATAGATTATCCAGGTCAGGCAAGAATGTGATAAATGAACTTTCTCCTACACAGGCCAGTGTAAGAGTATATATGAATAGCTTTTGGGGGAACAATGTCTGTCATAAGTCTGTAAGAGGTATACAAATTTATAATATGTAACAAAGACAGAAATAATAGTGCATAGATAACTCTCAACTTTTGTCACTGTACTTATAAAATATAAAACTTTCTGAAGCATTTGAGAACTTTGTAGCTACACACCAGTGATGACAAATTCTTCATTAATTCAAGATGTGTATATCAGTATTAGTAATAAGAAATATTGTTAGAAACCATTTATTCCACAAAACAATGGTGGCATGAAGGTTAAACATTATAGTTCAGTGAAAGAACATGTATTTCAGACAGAATGGCAAACTGAAAATCAAAGCCAAATTAATCTGTGAAGAATTCCTGACATGTGCCTCTTAGCAGATGAAAATACTGACCCCCTGTAAATGAGAATAATTTGCTTGCTTAGCAAAAATTTGCCCTCTTCTGAGAGCCCAGTGTGGTTAGTCAAGTTACAAAAGAGTGCGCTCACATCGTGAGTGGTGGACGCAGACTCAGAAGTCCAGGTGGGTGTCTAGCTTGTGGAGGCTCCACCAGTGGCTCCTTAGAAGCTCATAAATATCCCTAGCTTGATGTACAGACTGACTTACTGTGCTTTGTCATTTTGCCAAAGAAGCCAATTTTAATTCAGTTTCACATTTGGCTTTTCCTGTGAGTCTCATTGAATTTTATTCTATTTAATCCCAGAAGAACATAGAACTACAATAATTAAAATATTTGCATGCTTGCGGGAGCTCAGATGGCTTGGATATGGTAATTCTCTCCATTAACTGGTGTGATGGAAGTATAATTTTATGTGCTTCTTTGTTTTCATTTTCTATTTTGATGAAGATTTTATGGTTTTGTACTGGCTTAAAGGAAAGCCATTCATCCCTTTTAGGTTAGGGTTATCCCTGAGGACCTGCTCTTTCCCTTTGACCATCTGTGCCTGTTCCCCCAACCCCCTGGAATCGCAATCTCACCATTATTGTAGTGACTTAATGAGACATCTTGATACCAGAGAAATAAATGGCTCTGGGCTTCGAGAGAAAGGAACCTGGGTTTTTAACTTCAATGTTTCGTATCAGCTATGGTCAACAGACAAGGTATTTAGTCACTCAGACTTATATTCTCTATTTATGACATGATCACACAAGGATATTGGGATGGATACATGTATGCACATGCTTTGTGAACAATGTAATTCCACACAAGCATTATCATCAACTTCATTGTGGAGATAAAATTTCACTGCCTTTAGCCTTTTGCCAAATGCTACTATAAATAAGATATTTAAAAATCTCTTGGTTTTCTGAGTATTAGAAAGTTGTTTTTTAAATTCCAACTCATGTATTTTTCTGTGAATGTATGACTAGAAATGTCTAATTGTTACCTTCTCTAAAAATGAAGAGCCAGGTGATGGATTTCTTTGGTTTTGCATCTCTGGCCGAAATATTGAGATAAGCTGTGAGATATATTTTCCTTAAAAATGTAATACCTCCCCCCTTTTTGGGGGTGAAGTTTTTAATAAGAGGGAGAGTTTAGGTTAAAATTTTCAAGATCTTATGTTACTAGGTGTTAAAAATTCATAGGAATAAAGGATGGAAAAGATCAATTAATCAAATAGCTGATTTTAACACCTTGTTTGTCTAATTAACATCACCACACCAAACGGGTGAGCATTTAAATACACAGCCCTTGAGCCGGAGCCCGTGTTTCAAGGCTGTGCAAACACACACAGCGACATCTGACTTTAAGAACTCGTCTTGAACACCCACCAGGATGGACATCTGCTTTCCATTGACTGCTCCTATGCTTTTGGTTCAGAGGCTGCAACATGGATTTTTTATTTTAGAGGTGTGACATCACAACCACTTGACAGTTTTAATTATGACAGCAAAACCGTTGTCAAAGGAGAAAATTCACCACTCAAAAGGGATGCTACACGACAGTTTAATTAGACACGCAGACGGTGACATGCACGTGGTTTAAGGTGGGCATTAATTAGGTGGGCATTTTTTTGTGAGGTAGTTATTTTCTCCTTGAGCTTCAATAGAAACTTTCATTGGTTTACCACCCTTCCCAAATTGTATTTAAAAAGTCAGCTTCAAGAATGAAAATATTTAAGGTAATAATTTTAAAGAGGCTTTAAAACAAATCAGTATGTAAGATAGTCTTACAAGAATTTTAAAATATTTTTATTCCTGCCCTGGCTGGTGTGGCTCAGTGGATTGAGTGCCAGCCTTCGAAACCAAGGGTCACCGGTTTGATTCCCAGTCAGGGCACATGCTTGGGTTTCGGGCCAGGTCCCCAGTAGGGGGCAGGAGAGAGGCAACCACACATTGGTGTTTCTCTCCCTCTCTTTCTTCCTCCCTTCCCTTTTTTCTAAAAATAAATAAATAAAATCCTTAAAAAATATTTTTATTCCTTTATTATATCATAGTATCCTCCTCTAGAGGGCTTTCAAGCTCAACTTTTGCTGGGGCTTTATGTCTCAGACAGTGATTCCAAGTGGGACCACACATCAGATTTCCCTGCGGGTGCCAGGCCCCACCCCAGACCATTTCAGTAAGAACCTCTGAAGGTTGTAATCACTCATCCATATTTTATTTGCCATTTCTGAGACTCAACCTCAGGGAATCTCTTTAGATCAAACTAATCACTGGAAAGAACTGAAGTCTTAAAAAAATTATCTCAAGTGATTGCTTCTTTTCTCTGTGTACACCAGAAACAGAGATGTGTAAAGGCATCTTGGAAGGAATAAGATCTACTGAGAGAATGAGAGGTTTTCTGCTTTTTCCCGAGTCAGATGGAAATGATCCTGTTTTTCTCTTTTTATCTGACAAGAGCAGAGAAACAGCCCTTTCACTTTTTAAAGCAGAGCAATAATTGTAAATATTAGCTCTTAGGGGCTGACCTCACCCCCTCCCTTTCATCTTTCAGAATTTCTCATCAGAGGCTTGAGATAAGATGCTGGTGTCTCACTAATGTTTTATGTTGAACGCATGGTGCATTCACTCTGGCATTTATACAGGATCCGGCAGAAGTGACACCGCTGAGTGTGGCTAACAGGCCACATGAATGCCTCACACGAGATGGACAGTAATTTGACCTTCTCACCTAAAATGTCATATGCTGTGCTTCAGTGTGATATTGTTATGTTACAGAATTACCTGCTTATGATTTTGTAATAAAAGGTTTTCAGGTCACAAAACAAAGGTGTTATTTGTGCCCGACCCTGTACATAGCAGGTGTGCAAGAAGCAAATGTTGGATAATCGCATGTTATCAGGAGCTCCCTGGAAGGAGATACTACTCATGGGCACCCCAGTCACGGGCACCCCAGAGGAGTCTGCATGCTTCATGGCCTTACTGACAGGGCTACCTTGTCCCCCAGAACACAGGGATGCTACACACGTTACCAATACACACATTAACATGACAATTATTTTAGTTTAAAGGGCTGATTTGGCAAGCGTGTATATTACACACACACACACCCTCTTGATTTTCATAATAATGATCTGAGGCAAATTTGCCAGAGATTGGTTTTTCTATTTTATAAGTGGGAAAATTGAGGTTCAGAAAAGTTAAGGAACTGGCCTAACTCAAGGGACACCCAGCTAGTGATAAATATGGGTTGACAATCCAGGGCTTGAGATTCATATTCCTTTCCTTTTTCCACAACACCTTACAACTCCTTCCAGGGTGAAGGCATACGGACCAAATCTGCGGCTGACTCAAGGGACAACAGAATTAGAGCTCTAAAATATTTTAACAGGTGGGAATGCTGGCCAAGAAAACCCAGAAGATGAAATTTAATAGGGAAAAATATAAGGTCTTAAAGTTATATTATAAAATAAAATCCTTTAGTGCGGGCTGGGGAGAGGAGGAGGGGACTCGTGGGCTCACGTGACAAGAGAGCTGGCTGTGAGACAAGCACGTGGTGGGCTGGTGCACGGGCCACACCCACAGGCTGCTTTACAGCATGAGCAGATGTACATGGGAGCTCCAGGAAGTGAGAAGAGTCCTATGTTCTTTTCTGTGCTGGAAAGAAACCATTTGGGGTTTTGTCCTATGTCTCGGCCACCACATTTTAAATGGGACCAACCGATGCTGGTTTGGAGGAAGGTGACTACTGTCATCCACCCATTAGCTGGCACCCTTCACACCCAGATTATACTGGGCCGTCTCCTTCCATTCCCGGACTTATGGAAAGTTTAATGACCTTAAGAAACCACTGAGAGTTCTCTCGGGCTTGAATTCTCCAGGTAATGTCTGGCTCTAAGCGCCTTCTTCTTTAAATTTAAATTACAGGCCCTGGATGGCATGACCCAGTGGATCCGGCGAGGGCCTGTGAGTCGAGGGGTTGCTGGGTTGATTCCCAGTCAGGGCACATGCCGGGATTGTGGGCCTGGTCCCCAGCTGGCGATGTGGGAGAAGCAACGACACACTGATGTTTCTGTCTTTCTTTCTCCCTCCCTTCCCCTCGCTCTAAAAAATGAGATGTCTTTTTTTCTAATTTTATTTTAATCATTGTTCGAGTACAGTTTTCTGTCCTTTACTCCCATCCCAGCCCACCCACCCCAGATAAATAAAAAGTCTTTAAAGAAATAAATTTAAATTACTGTATCCTCCTGGATTGTATGACCTATTGTATTCTTTACGGACGCAACTAGCTAGGCCTCTTGTTCTGATTTCCGCAGAATTCAACTCCTACGAGGCTTTCGGGTGCTAAGAGGTTTTACTGGTAATTCAGGGAGGCAAGAGAGGTTTATGGAACAGGAACAATAAAAATTTTAAATTGAAAAACAGACATCCCCCTTCTTAAAACGTTAGTTATTTATTTTTATTTTTATTTTCTATTGTTTTTTTATGCTTGGCCATCCTGCTCCTGGGAATTTCTCACTCTCTGCTATCTTCTCAACACTCTGATTTTACTGGCTGCTCTACCCTCTCGTTTTCTTCCTTCATTCCCTCCCTCTCAGATGTCCTGCAGGAATTCCATGCTTTTCAGATCACTACCTGCAGCAATCCGTCTTCCTCCATTCCTTCCTTTCTCACTCAGTTGCGGCCAACGTGTTCATACATAAGAACTACTACAATGCTCAGTTAAACAAAAAGGCCACCTTAAGTTTTCTTCCCCAGCAGCAACTGTTATTCCCAGAATTCTGTTCCTCAGTTAAATCAGGAAAATGAAGGGTTTGAAATAAGTGTGTCTCCCTAGGACTTATTTTAACTAATTTAAAACAATTAGCTCATTTTAAAGTGCTGTGTGAGGGATCATTCCATCTTTCCACCATAATCATATATGAATAGAAACTATTCTTCCTGAAAGTAGAAAGTGCATATTATGTGAACTCAGTTGTTGGGTCATTCTAACTGAGCACTGGCGGTTACAGCAATGTCATCTTTGAGACAGGGGAAGAAGAGTGCAACATTGTACATATGGAATGGATCGAGGGCAGATGTGGAAACAGGATTAACAAGAGGCTCAGATTAAAACAGTGAGGAAGGTGAGTATTAGTTTGTATACAGTTTGCTACATATTGGCTGGGAGAAGCAAAAGAGAAAGAGAAATCGAAGTAATCATGAGTTCAGTGCAAAGAAAGTAAAGGAAACAGTCGTTGGTAGCTGAGGACTCAGGCTCTAGAGAGAGACTAGGTAAGGAGTCTGAGTTTTGGAACCCAGAGAGGATGGGAAGAAAAAAAAAGCTCATGGGGAAAATAGTTTCAGCCTGAATTTGAGTTGTTTCTGGAAACCACCATTTGCTTTCTTCTCAGGGGCTGAGAGAATTAGCCTAATTGCCCAAGGACTGGAGATCAGACTTGTATTTATCCAGATAACGCTGGCCTCTGTCCAAGCTGAACGATGGTCCTTTAAGGAACATGTACGGTGTTTGTGCACTAACAGCCCCCAAGATGTGGAGCAGCTCTTGCCCTCCAGCCCCTGGGATGACACAGAAAGCAAGGTTAGCTGCACCAGCCAGGTTACCAAGGGTAGCAGTGTCCCAGTGAAATGATTAGCATCCCTTTCCCATTAGAATGGGCTGACTGGGAGGATCACCTGCAAAACCATCGAGCTTTTCCAGGGAACGCTCTTGGAATTTTCTGGATAAACAAGTAAATAATAAGGAATGTGAAATTTTAGATTGATGCTGGTAATAGAAATAAAAACAAAAATAACTCTTTTGATTTCACAATTCATTAAGATATTTTACTACTTCTAGATGATTTTAAAAGTCGTAGATTATAATTTTATATTTTAAATTAGAATAAAAAATTTAAATGGATTTTTTTTGGTTTTAATTCATTTATAAAAACAAGCCTGCTCTTCCATCCTCAAATATCCTGTAAGTAAACCCTGGGCAGCTTCCCATTAAAAGATGCATCTGTGGATGTGTGATTAACATTCACGTTAACCTTGACACCCATCTGTATGTGAGCTGTTCTGTGTGTTATACTACTCAAGGCCGGGACTGCAGGTGTTCCTCTTGACATCCGAAAGGTCTAGCATAATGCTGGGCCCATCACGACACTGAACGTGTTTGTTAAGACGAATGACTTAACGCATGTTCATTCCTTAGTAACACTGTGGAACAGCAATAACACGGACATAGGGCCAAATTTCAAATGGTCTTATAATCAGTGCATACTAATGAGAAAAAATTGTGAACAGAAATATACTTCAGTTTCTGATTTATGAAATTAAAACCTATATATAGATATATACCCATGGTTAACCAATGATACTTGGGATAGCATATTGTGATATTTGCATTGTTATAAAAATAAATCAAGAAATTGTTTCCAGTATTCAGGCAGTAAAAACAGAAAGGTTGTAAATATGGCAGTTACTACTGCTGTACTGTACTGCCCTCTTATCCATGGGGATGTATTCCAAGACTCCCGATGGACATCTGAAACTGCAGATAGTACTGAACCTTATATATGCTGTTTTTTCCCATTACATACATACCTATGATAAATTTTTATTTATAAGTTTGGCACAGTAAGAGAAAGCAACAAAAACTAACAATAAAATAGAACAATTATAGCAATGTACTTTAATAAAAATCATTTACCTAATAATGTGAAGAGGAAGAATCTGGTCCCTCTGAAAATATCTTATTTTCTGGGTACCCATCCTTCTTCTTCTTGTGGTGATGTCAGATGATAAAATGCCAAGCCTGTTCCTGAACCTGTGTAACTCTGACTTGCAGTAAATGGCTTGGTGTCCGTTGTATCAGGGGATTGCCTGCGGAAGTCTTCACAGAGGCTTATTGCTTTCTGGTGATCATGTTGCCACCGACCAAACACATCACCCACACACTTGATGCTTTTTCTACATTAACTAAACATTTACCACACACCACGGCCCCAACTTTTGCACTTTGAGCTTCCACAGCAAAACTAGCATGATTTTTCTTCCTTTACAATTTCACATATAGAAGATTTATTCTGATCATAGGTCTTAGCAACTTCAGCATATGACTATTCCTTTCCTTATTAAATTGAGAACTTTTACCTATCCACTTAAAGGAAGCACTTTCCAACTTCTCCTTGGTGTGTCTGAATTGCCAGCAGCACTACTCTTGAGCTTTGGGCCATTATTAAGTAAAATAAAGGTGACGAACACAAGCACTGCGATACTTTGGTAGTCAGCTTGATAACCAGATGGCCACTAAGTGCCCAGCAGGTGGGACTGCAGACAGGTGGAAGTGGAGACAGCGTGGAGTCGCTGGGCAAGGGGACAAGTTATGTCCTGGGCTGGACAATGTGGGACTCACAAGATTTCAACATGCTGCTCAGAATAACACTCAATTTAAAATGTACAATGAATTGTTTATTCCAAAAGTTTTCCGTTTAATATTTTCAGACTGCGGTTGACAATGGGAAACTGAAACCATGGAAATTGAAATTGTGGATAAGTGGGGGACTACTGTGAATATCTTTATTCCAAATGGATACCAAATTCATTCATTTATTCAATACATTTTTAATGAGCAAATACAACTGGAATAATTCCTTCTTTCATGGAGCTTGCCTTCTCTCTAAAGAGAGTGGGTTTTTTTTCCCCCACAGACACTAATGTGACTGACTGAAACTAAAAGTTTGTAAGACTTTGGCTATGAAATACAATCTGTAGATTTGCTGTTGTTAAGGCTGCTTGAAAGTTTGGAGGAAGCCAATGGCATCTGTAGACAGGGCACTGTTCCGCAGCTCAGCTGGCCGTGGGAAGATACCCTTTAAATAACAAGTCAGGCTCTTAGGACAGGGTGTAATAGGTACCACATACAATGATTTAAAAAATGAATGCTTCAGCTCACCTTCTCGACCTCACTGTGGTTATGGAAATGTCTGTTCTTTGTAACAGCAGCAGAGGTGGAGTGAGAAAACTAAAGTCATGGTTTCTGTATTAAGCTAGATGCTCCGTTTAGTAGCATATCTTGCCTAGTTAGTTCAGGTAAACTCAACTCTAGCCCCTGGACAGCAGAGAGAGGACTATGTGGAGAGGGAAGATGTTATAAAAAAGAAGAGGAAAGTGATGTACATAGCACCTGCTGTGAATCAGGTGTCATCCTGATCACTTTTCAGTCTATTAACTCATTTATTCCTCTTAACAGTACTATCATCTCTATTTTACAACCGAGTCAAGTGGGGCACAGACAGGGCAAGTGACCTTCTCTGCATCACTGAGCTAGTAACCGGTGGAGCTGGGCCCTGAGTCCAGCTGGCAGCCGCAGGGGCTGGACCCTTCAGACAAGGCTATCCTTTCTCTTCAATGTAGCCAGGGTAGTTCCAGCTCACAAGGATTTGAGACCTATTGCAGTAGAAGTGGCACAAAATCTTAGTAGAACAAGACAGTGTATAATTTATGTCATGCGGAAATGGTAGATGTAAGAGGTGTGAGGAGGCAGGTGAATGAGAGGGGGCTGGTGGAGGCTCTCTGGGCGTGGCTAAAGCTAAGTTTTGTAGGACTTAGTGACAGTGTTCAGGATGCACTGAAGGCATTTACCATATTTTGCTATGTATAATGTGCACCCATGTTTTTGGCCCAAACTTTCAGGACAAAAATATTTTGTTTTAATTTTTTAATTCAATTTATTTATTTATTTATTTATTTATTTATTTATATTTAGGTACTTATTTTTTGTGTTATAAAGGAATTTTAGCATTTATTCTTAACATATTATGGTACAAGAAATTTTATGTAACAAATAATCACAAAACACAAGAATAGATGCAAAGTATTTCAGGCACTACCCATGTATAATGTGCATCCTTATTTTTCCCTCAAGAACTTGGGCAAAATGTGCACATTATACATGGCAAAATATGGTACCTCCCCTTATGCAGATTTGCTTTACTATTTGATTAAAACCTATGAAATCCACCCTGGCTGGCGTAGCTTAGTGGATTGAGCACGGGCTGCAAACCAGGCATCACAGGTTCGATTCCCAGTCAGGGCACATGCCTAGGTTGCAGGCCATGTCCCCCAGCAACCACACATTGATGTTTCTCTCTCTCTCCTTCTCCCTTCCCTCTCTAAAAATAAATAAATAAAATCTTTAAAAAAAAAAACCTATGAAATCTTATTTGCTATGCAAGAGAATCCCAAGAGGTACTATTATCTGCATTTTCCAGATGAGAAAAAACAAATGACCACCTTGTATTGCAGATAAATTCCAAGGTTGTAGCCAGAGTCTCGGTGAGTCTGTATCTTGGAAAATGATGCAGGTTGGGAGGCTCTTGTGTAAGTCTAGACTTTTCTGAGAATGTGGCAATTTCTTACACAAGGTTGGTTTCTAAGTTTTTCATATATAAAGTCAATAAAAAGAGCCAGCTTTACACAGTCATGGGTTTAATTTCTTTATTTATAGAAACTGCTGGATTACGTTCCATATCAAGTATCAAATTAGGTAAAAGAGACTTCTCAGGTGAGAACACTTAATAAACTGCTTCAGAGTTCTGTGCCACTAAAAACCTGCCACAGCACAGTGGTGGTTGATGGGGGAGCGGGGGTCTTATCCAGTATGAAAGCACAGCCCCTAGACACAGTTGCCTGTCTTGTACAACCTGTGTGATGTTGGACACAATACTTATCTCCTGGTGCCTCATTTTTCTCATTTGTAAAATATGGATAATAACCTTATAGTTTAGTTTATAGTCTAGACCCTATAGACTGTACGGATAATAACGTATAGTCTTAAAGGCATTGTGTGTCTGTGTACATATGTGAGCCTGATGGTTGTATGAGGTTAAGAATATGAGTATATGGTTTATCCACCACCATTTCCTCCTCAACCCTGTAACTAAAGTGTCAGCTCCAGCGGGCATCAATTTTTGTATTTTGTTCATTGCTGTATTCAAGGCACTCTGAATAGTGTGTACACATAGTAGCTGCTCAATAAAGTCTGTTGAGTAAAGAGTCACTTTTTAACATTTTGCAGCAAATGAATTAGGTAATTGAACAGCTTGTATTTCTTTAAAGACAATATATACTGTAAAAGTATGTGAGAGAGAGTAAAATACATAAAAATTCAATTCCAAGATTTTTTAGTTTACAAAAAATGTGTATCACAACTAATAAAGCAATGAAGGGAGGACATTTTTCTAAGACCGAAGTCTGGATTTTGTTGTTGAAAATGCTGCTGTCTGAATAATTTACATATGAAAGAAGAGCAAAAATAAAGAAAAAACATAAAAACCTAAATAAACACACGAATAGATGAAGAAAGAATGCAGTTGCCTCCCTATTTATTGCCGTCTTAAGTCCTGCCGCATTAAGAAATGAACTGCTCAGTTTACTGAATATTCGGTAACAAAGAGTCAACATATCTGCAAAAACACTGCAGTGTGTTTGTACCATATTTTTCAGTTTTTTTTTCAAGTATAAATTTCATTGAAATAAACTGTACTTATTATCAGGAAGACTGTGCAAGCAAATTTGCCCCTAGGGAATTCTGAGACAAACTACAGTTTCCAAGATAAGCCAACCAATTTAAAGTATATCTAGAGTCCTTTCACAAAAATGTAATGGGAGATGAAGGCTGGGGTGGGGTGAGAAGCGATGCCACATAAAAACTCCAGCTCCTTACACTTAATTCAATAACATTATGGAGCCAAATGGCCCTTCATCATTCCAGCAACAAGTAATTTTCTCTTCCCACCTCCTGGCAACTCTCAGAAGGGAGAGGCTCAGAGAGTCATTGGAGATATAGTAGAATGTGCAATGGTGTGAACTCAGAGAACTGTATCTGTCAAAATGGACTTCCTGTGGTTAATTGGGCCCAAACTCATAACTAGAGCCGAGGGGCAGTTGCTGACTGGGGCCTCTCATGCACTCTGTATGATGCAAAGAGCTACAGACTAAGCTTTCAACCTCCTATACTAGGCATCTGCTGCCCTGGTCAACCTCTGTAAGTTCCTGGTTTTGTGTTAAACCAAAGAACTGAGACCTGCTCCATCCAATCGGAACTACACAATTATATCCTCATTTGCATCTATACAAACCAATCAGAATTACACAATTTGGAAACCTCATTTGCATAAAATGGGCCCACATTGGATACTTGGGTGGAAACTTTCTCTATAAAAGGGAAAGTTGTCCCGGTGGAGCACACTTTGTTCCCACCAGTGGCGGTGTCTCCCTGGTGTGCAAATTATGTGCCTGAATAAAGTTTCTCTTTTCCAAAGAAAATTCCTGTTGATAATGCTCCCAATATTTCTGGGCAAGGGAAAAATTTGTCACCTTTCACTGCTACTGTAGTCATTAAAATGTAATACAAGAAGACAAAAAGAAAAGGAAGAATGTAAAAACAAACACAAACATATCTTCTGCTCTTTTGTCAAAAATGGACAAACTAAAGAAGGACTGAAATTCATTTTTAATCGCTCTTGTTACTTTAGCCAGAACTTACAGTTAAGATGAAAGAGAATTGTTACCATTCGGCATGTCCCTTTACTTGTAAAGCCCATTTCAGGAAAAAACATCACTAGGGCAATCTCTAAGAACATGAGGAATGGGAGGTGCTTTCTGCAGTTTTGTGTCTCAGAAGGAGGGAAGGAAGCCTGGAGAAAGGTAATTTTACTGTAACAGACACAAATCAAACTTAATTACCCACTCTTATAATGTGAAAGCCTTTCTGACCTTTTAAACTTGCCTGTAATGTATCTTTGGAGACTCTGCCTGTGCAAGTGAAAAGTTGAGAAGGAACCTGAGTGTAGCAGCCTATTATTGTCAGTAATTGTGCAAAGGTTTCATGGAAAACAGATAGACTAGAGTATCTGCTAAGGAGAAAAATCATAAGGGCTCGTGTTCCAGCACCAAGATTGGAATGACCTGGTCACGATACAGTGTCACGATGTTCTTTTAGCTTCAGGTACCATTGAAATTCTTGGAATACAATGTGGTTTCTTTCATAAAAAGCAATAAAAAGCTGAGTGTTGCAGCTGTGCTTCATTCAGTTCAGAAGAATCAACAGGAAATCAATGAGGATGACAAAGGTAATTTTAAGCCATTTGGTGATAAGACAGCGCTGCATTTTCACGTAAATTAACTATGGAAAGAAATTGTGAGAGGCCCTTGCAGGACCCTTATGTTTTCCAATGCATCCTGATTTAAACAGCAACAGTGAGACAACTTGACTTCGGTCTGAAAACTTAGATTTGAACTTAGATTTTACAGTTTTCAGCCTAATAAACTGTGGAAAAGTTACTTAATTTCTCTGAGCCTCAATTTTCTTCATTTGTAAAGTGGGATAGCACATCTGTTGTGAAGATGAAGTAAAATTAGGTACACCATTAAAAATGTTTAAAAATAAATCCTAAATTATAATTCTCAAAGCAAGGTCTACTTTACACATTATAAACATATGCAGATCTGTAGAAAATGTCTGTTTTTTATAGTCCATAAGATTAGTCTTTCTATTGTGGGCGCTGGGGTGGCCCCACATTCTGAACAAGGTGAGCATGAAATCATAGCTTCCAAAAGTGGGGGATTGTTGCAAAGACAGTGGAGAGACTTTAAGAGTTGGGAAGATTTTTTTCCCCCAAAGATCTGAAATTATTTCAAAGCTATTCCTAGTGCAATTTGAAATTTAACCTGAAGCTGAAATTTATTTTATGTTCAGCTTTGTATGATGACCTCTGTTCTGGAGACTAAGAACAAGATAAACAGAATGAGTACGGGTAGAACTGTAACATAAATTAACCTAGAAAAAAAAGTGTCTAGGGCTAATTAAATTAAATTAATTTAATAATTTTATTTAAATTTAAAACAAAGGTGGCCTTAACTTGGAATGTCATGCCTTTAGCAATTTCTCATTCTATTACATCTTTAGATTCTCTTTATGCTTACCTTTTCACTTTAAAAGCAAGGGCTTTAAAATATTTTACTGTATTACAGGTAGAAAAAAAGGGTGTGAACTTAGAATAATTGACTAGTTCTTATACTTTCTGTCAAGAGGAACATTTTATTACGTTATTCACAACAACTCCTATTTTGTTTCAACTCACATATTTTTTATCTTAGTTAATAAGATAAAACTTGCTTAAGTAAATACCTTACTAAATATTTACTTATAATGTCTATATATTAGAATTATTCAAATAAAAACACAGCTTGTTTTGGTATTGCTATTCTTGTGTGTTAAAATGGGGAAAGGATCCAAGAACATAAAATAGCTCACAAAAGTTTCTTGAATGGTTGTTCTCACTTTAAGTGGGAAAGAGTCCAATTTATGACATTAGTAACAGGTTAAATGTGAATCTAGCAATAGATATAAATTATGTTGGACTGGTTTTAAAGAAAATAAACTTTTCCTTCCCATGTATCTTCACCCATTTTGAAGTTTTCAAATATTTAGATAGAATTCTCTCTCTCGTTTTCATCTGCCTTTGGAGTCTGACTTTGAGCCAGGACTTGAAGCAGACATACTGGGCTTTTAGAAAAATGCTTGTTCCCACAAGATTGCCAGCCAGATTTTGCAGACTCAAGATGTTTGGAGAGTTTGGATAATCATCACAGTTTTTGGACGCCTATCTGAGGTACACATAAATGCCAAAACTTGAGGGTCTCATTATTACTCTAAGTATGATTCACTATGAGGTATTTCTGTTCTTAGCTGCTTGATTTAAGATAATTATAAGGTTTGCTAATTGAAATGTAATTGGAAATACAAAGGAATGCATGTTAGTTTATAAAGCATCACAGATAAACGATTTTCTCCAGTGTACCAGATGAGCGGAAAACTAACATTCTTAGAATTGCTAAGTGACATTTATACTAAAAATTGCTTCAGTATTTGAAAAGACTTTATTATTTTTTGATTGATTAAAACATTTGTTTGTTGTCATAGTTAAAAGGCGAGGACTGTATTTGTGTGTGTGTGTACCTGAAATATTTCCTCAGTTTTATGTTCTCCACCTAAACAACATATATATCCCAAAGGTGTATCATTTTAAGAAATGTGTCTGTAGTAAAGACAGTTTGTAAATGCGAAAGCCTAGGAAATTTTTTCAATGCCAAATATTTTCAAAGGTAATACATAGGAGGTGCTGGGAAAGGGGACTGAAATGGGTGCCTCCCTAATGCCTTAAATGCCAAGAGAGCTTTATCCCAGTCACTGCGTTTGGGGGAAGACTGGTTGCAGAGTTTGTCTCAATCTGAGAAGAGCCTTCTGTCACATGTCATTTTCTTTGCTTTTGTTTTGCTGAAAGGTCAAAGTCCATTGGGGCTAAAGGATGAACTAAAGAGAGCGTCAGAATCAGGGGTGTTTGATGGAAGACCCAAGAAGCAGGAGTCACAGCTCTGGGGTGATTTCACGATTCAAGCTAATACTTGAAAGAAGAGGAGCAGAAAGCTTCTAAAGATTCAGGACACTTCTACTGAACTCTTCTTTTAATTAAGACAAGTAAAGAGTGCCTGAAAATTACAGTTTATTAAGTGAAGCCTCTAACAGGCACCTGAGTGCTTAGAATTTTTTAAATCTTGTTATACATTACACACCATGTTGCTTATGTGATCATTTATGCGATGATGTAATAGCTGTATTTTTATGTAGAAAGAATATGAGCCCAGATTTCTGTTTTTGCTCAGTTACCTCCTAAGGCTAATTTTTGGACACTTGCCATTCATATGTTTTCCTTCCTCCATTTTAATAAAGGCTAAAAGTTTTAAATTATTATTTTGTAGGTTCTTGATTTAGATATAGTAAGGGAAGATTATGTATCGGTTATTTGAAGAGGTGATTATAATTCCTTTTGTTTGCCTAAACTTGCTGGGTTTCCCAATAGGGGGGTCAAATGGTATTCAGATGGGTTAATTCTCATTGTGCTATCTCCAATATTGCAAGAGGTTTAATATAAATGCCACAAATATCTTCTATCCATGGTGATAACCACAATGTGATAACCTTACACATTTCCACCATTTCTTGGAGAGTGGTATATGCATATACACTCTATCCAATTCTGTTCTCCACCCCAGTTCCCTGCCACCGCCACGTAAGAACACTGGCCTAGGATAGGAGGGTTTAGGTCTCTGAATCTCAATTGTTACAGAAAATGAATAGCGTTCTGATAGTCAAGGGAGAACCCAATTAAGAAGCAAGAAATTTGGATTCTAGGTGTAATACTGAATCTTTTGGAAAAATCGCTCAATTTCTGGAACCTCAGTTTACCCATCTATTAAATGGTAATGAACTTTCCTATTTAAGAAAAATTTATATAAATCAAAAGGGCTTATGTACATTAAAATATTTTTTAAAGTATAAAAATCTATGTAAGGACAGAATAGTGTGAATAATCCTCCGCAGCCATAATCTGTGGGTAATGTAATAAGTGATAATTAATGAGCATAGAATAAACTATTAATGTTTTAGACACCATTCTAGGGCATGGAGAGAATTAAAAGGAAAATAAGGCACTAATGGTGTGAGCAGATCTTACATTACAGAGGGGAAGATAAAACGTATGTGGTTGAAAAGATGACAATACAAAGGTACTCAGTGATTAGAACCAGACATGCAAAGTTAGCAATAATTGCTAGAGGAGTTTAGAAGAGAAAATGTGTTCAATGGAAGATGGAAAGAGCTAAAGATTGTGAGGGAACCACCTCCCCTATCATTGGTATCATTATACCACTGGAGATGCTAGTTCTCTTTCATCATAACACACTTTAGAAAAATAGCAGTCTTCTCCATCTGGATTTTTTTTAGGTCCTGGATCTTGGGAATATGAATGATTAAAACTTTCTTCTTGGGAAATACTATCGGATGGCAACCCATTTGCCTGTCAGCTTTAATAAGGCAGAGAGGGAGCGCTTGAACAAAGGAGCTCGTCTCAAACACACACGGCAGCAGTTGAAATGTCCTCTGACTGACTCAGACTAACACCTGTGCTCCTGGCGTCCTGTGGTCTCTGTCCTTTGTGAGACTCTGCTCTTACTCCCACTGGCTTTGGTGGTTGTACCCTGGCATCAGGCCCACTCTTCTCTTTGAACTCGGCACTTCTGGATATGGATTTTGACCCCAGCTCCGAACCCTGGAAACCCATCCTGACTCTCTGACCTCAGGTTTCTTCCAGAAATCAAGTCAATGTGCTTCCTGAAAAGAAATTTTAACCCTTTTATTTCTTAAAATGTTAAAATATCTCAGCAATGAAGAGATGCCAGTGTTAGAACCTGATGAGCTGTTTAATATATTATGTAAAATTATTTGACCATTCACATATCTATTAATCTGAAATTTCTCAAAGAGAATGACGTGGTCAGTTGCCCAAACTTGCATATATCTACTCTTCTTTCTCATAGCCTTTGATCTGGCAAACCTTTCTCCTCCTTGTTGGAAATGTCTTTCTTTAGCGGTGTCATTGAACTCTCCAGATTCTCCTTTTTCTATGAACACTCCTTGTCAGGTGACACTGGCTTCTGCCAGCTGCCCTAAGTGCAGGGCTTCCCACAAAGCTCAGCCATCGGTCTTTGTCTCCCTTGTCCACTCATCCCATGGCCCAGCTGTCTCTGCACTTCACATCCCTCCCAAGCTCCAGACTCTATTTCAGATCACAGTTCAGACCTTTCACATGTGTTCTCTACCTGCAGCTCAAAATCAAAATAAACATATTACCTATCACCTGTTCCCTCACATACAAAATAAATCTATTCCTCTATTGGTCTTTCCCATCCAATGGCATGATCATTCAGCTAGTTATTCAGACTAGAGTTTTATAAATCACCTTCATCATTTCTTTCTAACTCACCAAATCATCAGCAGTATCTTCCAAATGTTCCTTGAGTCTGGCTTCTCATTTCTATTGCTCTAGCTTTTTTTCTCCTTCAGTTTCTTGCTGGAAACTATTATAATAACCTTCTGATTGAATTAACTGCCTTTAGTCTCTTTTCCTGGCAGTCAGTTGTGTTCACCACTGCCAGAGTTAACATTTTCTTTTTTTAATAATTTAATTATAAAGGTTATAAAACATCATTTAAAAAATTAAAACAACAGCAGGGTAGAAATGAAAAAGTGAGTCTTCCTTTCTAGTTCCTTGCACTCCCCAAAGTCTGATGTGTATTATTCCAGACATTATTTGAAAACATATGCACAGAAGTATGATTTGCACTACTGTCCTCAAGGTTTGAGTACTTCTGTTGAAATGTCAGGCATTTCTCTGATTCTGTCTCAGTAGACTTGGGTCCACTTATTTTAATTCTTAGAAGCTTTTAGAACTTTATCTTGAGATTGGATGAAGAGCTCTATAAATCCTTTGACATTTATTCTGCTCAGACAAACTCTGTCCGAAGATGCCTTCATTTCTTCACCAGAGACTAATTTTGTTCTACTATTTCTTTCATTAATATCCTTTCCCTCCATTGTCTTTGTCTTCCCCTTATAGAATTCTATAGGATGTAAATTGGCCTCATGAATCTCCCTCAAGTCACTATCCTTTCCCCAGTATTTATCATCTCTTTTTCTTTGTGATCTACATTCTAAGAAACTTTGTGACTTTTCCTTCAATATGAGATAATCAGCACTCTCCTTTGATTATTCAGACCATACTGAAATTTTTATTTTCATGATTCTATTTTAAATGTCACTATGTTCTGTTCTTTTCTTCCCTCATAAGGACACAGTTTTATTTTTATCAATGCTATGTCTTCCTGTTGTTAATTAGGAGTAGGAAAAACAAACCCTTCTCTTGTAACCTTTTTCTTAAGATACCTTAACTTCCTTGTGTGATCAGTTCTGTTTGATCATGTTGATGAGTAGAGAAATGCAAAGTTCTCTCATGGTATTTATTTTCCTGTAATACCTGGTGTTTCTTGGTGGATTATATCTGTGAATCAATATCTAGGATGGCTCGTAGAAGTAATGTGCTGTAGGAAGGACCTTATTTCCTTGTGAGTTCTTTGTAATAGGAGTAGGGCCTACGGATGGGAGGATTCCTCCATAAGACACCCTACCCCACCCACACACTGTCAAGGTAGGAAAGGAATTACTGCATGGACAGAGTGACTTTCTCTACAGTGACTTTCTCAGTAGGGCAGTTGTTTCTGTTGACCTGATGGCCATCATCTTTATGGACACAACTTTGTATCTATCTGCCTTGTATCTCCATTGTACTAGCATGAATTTTCATCACCATTCATGTTTTTTTGGTGAGTACTCATTACGTGTGGTCTGGTCCGTTTGGTATATTTGTAAACTTTAGAGACCGAGTTACTTAGGTCAAGTTCATTAGGACTGAGACAGACGATATGTGACTGGCATCACCCAAGATCCTTCTCAGTCATTCACTACTTCTGACTTGGCAGCTTTGCTCAGATTGAAACTTCGGTACTTTATCATTCCTGTGCTTTAAGATGAATTACATCTGTACCTGGGGTATTCTTTCCAGAAACTTGGAGCCAGCCTTTAGTGCCATAATTTGTTCAAGCAAAATAATTAGAAGATGCTGGGCCTAATCATCTATTTGAGATTCATCATCATCAGCTTAAAAATTACCTTAGTCTTCTTAAACAATGTTGTTTGTTACTGTAAATGACTTTCTAATCAAATAGTATTAAAAAAATCATCACGTATCCCACAATTATACATATTCATATGTTCATACATATTCATATACACACAAAATCAATAAATCTTGCTTCTATGAGCAACCACTAATAATAGAATATATTATTTTTCTTTTTATTCATGCCTTGAATTAAGAGTATGTGATAAGAGGGAGAATATTTTAAAAATATGATTTATAGTTTACATAAAAGTTTCATCCAGGGAGAGAATTCTGTATTGGAAATATCTATGTGTCGGATGGTTCTAAGACTTCAGAGGAGGGTGATGCTGCCCTGTCTATTAGAAGAAAATTAATTTGGAACTTCTGCTGCCCAGGAGAGAAGGGAAGGTTGAAGAACTGGAGGTGGTTTGGAGAGACACGTGAGGGCAACATGGGGAGAGGAGGGCTAGGCAAATCTGATGGAATCCTGCAAAGCATGGTGGCCACTGATATTTGTTGGTGAAATGCCTGTCTCCCCAGAGAGAGAGGCATTCCTGATCTCTCAGTTGTTACTTTTTACACCATTTCTGTGAAGTTTATCAGCCTTATGAATGTGGATAAATTTTTAAATGTGAAACTTAAAGAGATGCTGCATTTACACCTCTGAGTTCGGTCACTGCAGCACAGAAGCAGCACATGCAGCAGCAGAAACCCCAAAGGTTAGGAAGGAAGTGGGAGGAATCCTGGCATGTGTTTTGATCTTTCACAAGCCATAACACTGGTAAGAATAGGTGACAATTATGTCCATATCTTGAGAGGCAGAAACGTCCAATTACAAATAACTATGTTGCCTGTCTCCCTCCTGCAATTCTGTTTACCAATGTGAGAGACCAGATCATTGTACCCTCTGACACCTGACAGAGCTTTACCCTCGGAGAGCATTCATTCTGTAAGTGTTCATTATATGAATTACATGTTCCCAACTCATACAAATACATTCAATTAACATTAAAGTAAAAGGGCATAGAACCCACTTGCAATGACCTATTTATTTCAATGAGAAGATTGAGATGATCAGGTAAAATTCTGTATTCCAGTCTTTGAGATCTTAATGAACTATCTCCCTCTGTTGCCAGTTGCAGCGGATAACTTAAAGTTAGCTATTGTTATTCCATTTCTTCCAATTGTATATGCTCACTGTTCCGGGGAGTAAATTGTCCTAAAGGATTTATTCCTACTATTTCAATATGTAATTATTCCTACACAGGACCTGAGGACCACATCAGATTGATTAAACAAAATATTTTTTATTAAGAAATTAAAACTTTCTGCCAAATATTTTTTAAAATGTGTACTATCTAGAGTGAGGGAAAACCTGGTTGAGAAATGTGCAACGAGTTTGAAATTTACACATACTGTAAAATAAAAATATATGTTTGAATCTGTATTTTAGGTGAAGAAGGAATGTGTTTTGCTTTGATGTCTTAAACATTTATTTTCATGAATTTAATCTGGTTTTCATTTTGGAAAACAAAAGCAATACTGAATAATTTTGTGTGTAATTATGTGATATAAAATCACACTTGCTTTATTTGACTCTGTAACAGTCTTCCACTGTCCTTTGAGACCTCCTACCAGACAGGCTGCTGTTGAATTAGAACTCGGACAGTTTTTGAAAATGAAATATGGTATCTCAAGAATTTTTATTTCATATTAAATGATTATTTTCTAGTTGTGATGAAACAGACAAGTTGAATGTAGCAATTTACCTGTTTAATTTTCTGGAGGGGAAAACTAGCTATGGCTTTTCCCTCTGCATGTCGGAAAAGCAGTTGAGTGTGAGTGCGAGGAGGCCGTGCCCTCTGGACTGTGTAGTGTCCTGCTCTCCTCCCCCTTCCCGCCCCAGCACTCCACTCACTCTCTGCTACAGGTTATGTGCTGAAGAAGGGAGTCAAGCTTTGAAGGGCAGACAAAATTTTTTTAAAAAATTTGTTTTGTATTACAATTTACAATTGATGTACAAGATTATATTAGTTTCAGGTGTACAACCCAGTGATCAGACATTTGTGTAACTTATGAAGTGATCACCCCAATAAATCTAGTACCCACCTGGCACCATACATGGTTATTACAATATTATTGGCTATATTTACTATGCTGTATTTTACATCCCCATGACTATTCTGTAACTACCAGTTGGTACTTCTTAATCCCTTCACTTATTTTTTTCATACATCTCTTGAAACCTCCTTTCATCTGGCAACCATCAAAATGTTCTCTGTACCTATGGGTCTGTTTTTGGTCTGCTTGCTCATTTATTTTATTTTTTAGATTCCACATATAAGTGAAATCATATTGCATTTGTCTTTCTCTGTCTGACTTATTTCACTCAGCACAGTACTCTCCAGGTCCATCCCTGTTGCTGCAGATGGCGAGATTCCTTTCTTTTTATGGCTAAGTCATACTTCATCATATATATGCACCACTTCCTCTTTATCTATTCATTTATTGATGGACACTGAGATTGCTTCCATATCTTGGCTATTATAAATAATGCTGCAATGAACATATGTATATGTCTTTGCAATTAAGTATTTTGGGTTTCTTCAGATAAATACCCAGAAGTGGAATTCCTGGTCCTTTTGTTGTCTCTGGTTATAGTCTTTGTTTTCATCTATTTTGTCTGGCATAACTATTGCCCTCTCAGCTTTTTGGGGGGGTTTCTATTTTCATGAAATATTTTTTTTCCATCCCTTTTTAATTTTAATCTGTGTGAAGAGCAAAATTCTTAAAGGTACTCCTAATTCATATGTGAGGCACTTCCTCCTTACCATTAATTCGGACCCCTCTGTCTGCCTCTATTTCGACTTCTAATTCAAACTGCAACCCTGTTACACCACCCTCCTCACTCTCACCCCAAGGTATCCTGTGTACTGGGTTCTCATTAGAGTCCACTTCGTCCAGCATAATTGACATGAAAAAATTGTCTGAGAGTACACTTGTGGTAGCTAGCCTTCAAACAGACTAGCAAGTGGAAGAAGATAATAAGAAAAATTGTTCTTTTAAGTCACTAAGTTTTGGCACTATTTTTATGCATCATTTTTTTATACAAAACACTACTTCAAATAGATAATACACCAATAATTAGCAAGTCTGCCAAACAGTCAACTCTTAGAATTAGTAATTCCCTTATACCACTAACCAAGAGAAAGTCTTTGGGTAATTTACTCACCTCTTCACATAATTTTCTCCTGTGTAAAATGGTGATGCTGTACAGTAATAACGGAGCCTGCCCTAGAGAGCTCTCATGAGGCTTGGATGAGAGAATGGATGTAAGATCCTTAGAAAAATGCCAGGCATATATAATGATCAATTAAGTGTTACTCATTATTTTCCTCATTGGCAGAGAATGTATAGATAAGGAAATTCCACTAATAACATAAAATGTGATTTCTACCTTCACATAAATGTGATTCTTTTACTAAACATCAAAATTGGAGTCAAAGTTTAGTTAAAAAACCTAAAAGCAAACAGTGAGAAGTAAAAGGGAACACAGAGCTGGAAAAATAATTTGCAAGCTGGATAACTTGCCTGTGAGTAATCCAAAATTTGCTTTAGCAATTTCAGGGTAAAGTATATTAAAAGTTGGTCATGTCGCCTTATGTGAATTATAAGGATTTGGGGTTATCTTTCTCCATAGATCTGGGTGCTTAGAAGAAGGATGCTGTGGTCTCAGCTAGGAAGGGAGGATCCAATAAATCTCAGATAGCACAAGAGGGGTTCATGACAAGTGCAGATCTAAAGGTGGCAGATCCACGGGGATAACATATCAGCTGGGGCTACAGGGCAGACTGTTACCACCCCGAAGCCTTCAAGATCAAGGGAGGAAGCAGCTTCCTGAACACAGAACAGAGCAGCATGTTGAGAGAAGACCTTCATTTGATGGATGGAGACAGGACAAACCCACAGGGATGAAGCTAGGGGACTAATTATCTTGAATTCCTTTCATCATTTGTTCTAACCTACCAGGGCTCTCTGGGGGCTGAACCCAACCAGAACCTGAAGAAATCTGTTGGAGTCCCCCAAGGTCCACTTCCAAAGGCAAGAGAGGTGGAAAAGAGTGGAGAGAGGATCCACTGGGGCCTGTGAAAGGTGACCAGTCAGAGGATAGGTGGGGGTAGGGAGCAAAATTTGCAAGAGCAGGCCAAAGAGCACACGCATATTTAAATACTTGTATTTCAATAACCTCAATACAATTTTGTATTAGCTGGTCCAAAGGCATATTTGCAAATTTCTTTTCTGATCCATTAAGAAAGATTTTTTAAAGGCACAGAGAACCCAAAGGAGGTATTGTGTTCATCCCCTTCCATGCCTATACTGTTAAGACATAAGGAAGCAACCCATGAACATTACTGTTTTCAGCAATGACCTAACTTATTTTAGGATTGTTGTCACATATATGTGGTGAGCAAACAAGCATTTCTTCACAAACAAATATTTCTTCACAAAGAGCTGAGAAAAATTTTACAACTGGTCAGCAAAACAAGAGACTCCTGCATGTTAACTTATTTTCCCTGGAGGTTTGATCTGGAAATATCTGGTGTATGGCTGCGGGGATGGTCTCTAGCACTCAACCATCTCCAGTTCTGCCTTTTCTCATTTCTTCTTGGAACAGTTTCTGAGGCCATCTGCTTCTAATCCTTCACCTGGCCTCTTTCTGATTCTCTGTTTTGAGCCTTCATTTGCCTCTCTGTAATTTTTTAACCCCTGACTTCAAGCTTGCTTACTGCTTTGATAATCTAAGATCTGCTGACTGTATTTGGTTGACTAAACATAGCCACGCAGGTGAGGATTTGAGGAAATACTCTACGTGCCAAGTGCATCAGGTAAATTCTAATACTTATCACCCATCATCCTGTGGGCATTAAGCAGAGGTGATTAGAGCAGGTAAGTCATTATACTGGAATGCTAAAAGGCAAACAAAGCTATATTTCTATAAATCCACCTGAGGGATAAGCAGGCTTCCTAGATGAAAGTGAGGCAAGAGGGCAAAAGATAGCACTCAGTGTGGTGAGTAAAAAACACCAGATCTGCAATGTGGATATGAGTGAGGGAGATGAACCCAACTCATTTTTCAGTTTGGATCATAGTTTACTCTAAATCCACGAATGTGAGAAAATTTAACGTATCAACCAGAGCAAACTATAATGAAAGACAGGTTTTGGCTGGGTTTGATCTTTTCCTGATTTGTCAAAATCTGAAAGCCAGACAACCCTCAAAAGGAGAAGAGAAGAAACACATGTGTGACAGTTGAGAACTTGAGGAAGACCCTATGGAGTCAAGAAACTGCTGAGATCATACAGTGCATTCTGAAATGCAGGTAGCTAAGAGCTAGTTCTGAGAAAAAAAATGACTTGGTGAGCTCAGGAGCTGCTGTGTGGGGAGCTGAACTCTGTGTGGAGAGGAAAGGCATTTGTTTTTTTGTTAGAAGAAAAACCTTTAAATTCCGAAGAACTAAAGCCATTTTACAGAACATACTACATGAATAAATGTTAAGGTTTTAGGATTTACAGATGAAAGGGACTAGGTAAATATGAACTTTTTAAATTACCCAAAGCAATATAAGATTTAATGCAATCCCCATCAAAATTTCAAAGACATTTTTTAAGAAGTAGAACAAAAAAAATCATCATATTTGTATGGAACCACAAAAGACCCTAAATAGCCAAAGCAATCCTGAGAAAACAGAATAAAGGTAGAAGTATCACACTATCTGACTTCAAATTATACTACAAAGCAATGATAGTCAAAAGAGCACAGTGTTGGCAGAAAAACAGACACACAAACCAATGGAACAAAACTGAGAGCTCAGAAATAAAATCACATGGATATGGGCATAGTTTTTGACAAAGAAGCCAAAACACACAATGGAGAAAAGAAAGCTTCTTCAGTAAATGGTGCTGGTAAAATTGGAAAGCCACATAACAAAGAATGAAAATAGACTACAGTTTGTCCCCATGCACAAAAATTAATTCAAAATGGGCCAAAGACCTAATATGAGACCAGAAACAATAAATTACATGGAAGGAAACACAGGTACTAAACTTATAGACCTTGGTCTTAGAGAAGATTTTATGAATTTGATTCCAACAGTAAACATAAATTAATGGGACTATATCAAAATAAAAAAGCTTCTGCACAGCACAAAATCAAACCAAAACAAACAACAACAACTACAAAAACAACCATGAACCAAACAAAAAGGCAACAATCTAGTGGGAGATGATACTTGCAAACAACAGCTCCAACAAGGGGTTAATATCCAAAATATATAAAGAACTCATACAACTCAACAACAAACAATCCAATTAAAAAATGGGCAGAAGATCCAAACAGACACTTCTCTCAAGAAGGCATAAAAATAGCCAACAGGTATATGAAAAGATGCTCATATATCACATAACTTCAGTAGCTATTAGGGAAATGCAAATCAAAACTACAATGAGATACCACCTCACACCTGTTAGAATGGCCATTAACAACAAAACAAATAATAACAAATGTCATAGAGGCTGTGGGGAAAAAGGAACTCCCATTCACTGCTAGTGGACATGTGAACTGGTACAGCCACTATGAAAAACAGGGTGGGGTTTCCTCAAAAAATTAAGAATAGAGTTTCCATATGATTTAACAAACCCTCTTCTGGGCATCTACCTGCAAAACTTGAAAACATTCATTCACAAAGATATATGCACCGTTATGTTAATTGCAGCCTTATTCACAGTGGCCAAGGCATGGAAACAACCAGTGTCCTTCAGTCGATGACTGGATGAAGATGCGGTGTACTATGGAATACTACTCAGCCATAAGAAAGGATGAAAGACTGCCATTTGTGATAACATGGATGGACCTTGAGAATATTATGCTAAGTGAAATAAGGCAGAGAGAAGAAGCTAAGAACTATGTAATTTCACTCATCTATGGGATATAAAACTGAAACTCATAGGCACAGACACCAATATGGTGGTTACCAGAAGGAAGAAGGGTGGAGGGTTGTAAATGGGTGGAGGGTAGTAAAGGGTAAGGGGGGCCAAAATGGAGACAAAAGATAGTTTGACTTTGGGTGGTGGGCGCACAGTGCAAATAAGGCCATGTATCATGGAAGTGTACACTTGAAACCTATATAATCTTATTAACCAACACCACCCCAGTGAATTTAATTTTAAAAAAGAGAAAAAATAAATTGGCAATGTAAGTATTACAGGTATCTATTATATATTATTCAGCAGAAGTAGAGTTACTTTGATTTGGGGTAGGGTACCCTGTGAATGGAGTCATTATTCTACCTGCACTGACATGTTACATCTTGGAAAAAAATATAATGCAAACACACAACAGTTTTCAAATTAAAGAGATTCTGCTGGCTGTTTCTCTGTGGAATTTCAGTTGTTTAAACTAGAAGTGATGGCATCTCTAATGTGAAGTAGTACATCGGTTTGTTCCATCAACAAATAGTAAAATAAATGGCGTCTTTAAATCATATGCTCCAGTTAAAATTCTCTGTCAAATATTAAAACCTAGGATAGAAACGAGTGGGTCAAGGTATTTGTGGAACTGAGTATGTACTACTGGGCAGCACCTCCTTCCTCTAAGTGGAGCTGACCCAACCCTGAGGTAAGATGGCATGTTTCGTGAGCGCCCCCCTCCCCACACTACACGTGTAGCACCTGCTCCCAATCTTCGTCACACTGCGTGGCCCCTGATGAGTGGTCGCGATGCTGGGCTGAGGAGTATCTGTCATTTTGATGTGCCCATGAACTTTTAGTGCTGTAGTGGTGCTCATCCTATGTATCGTCCACAAAATCAATTCTATTTCTTCCTCCTTAATAGCTGCCTGCTCGACGTTAAAATAATTTATTCTGTAAGAACTGACCTTACCATATTATATGTTGTAATGGCCTTTTGTAGAAAAGGTCTATCAGAAATCAGTTGAACTAACACGTTGTTGGTATTGTTGGGGCCTGCTTCCCTTTTATTTCAGGCAGCGGTGATGTGTCCTTGTTCTTGGAGTGTGGAATGATTCCATGTATCAGGATTCTGGCCAACATATGACAGCACGTTCTTAATTAACATGCTGGCCACTGAATATAAGAATTAAATGGTACCATACTAGATTACAAATCATACCTATTATGTTCTGCTTGGAATTACTGCTCTGTTTACGAGAGAAAGAGAGAGACCTGGCTCCATGGCTTTGATAGTGCAAGTTATAGCCCACATCCTCACAAGCTACATCAATGGAGATTGTTCCTACCACTAAAGATGCTGGCTCTCCCTCAGGACAACACTACAGAGTGGGCCGGGTGTGCACACAGGGTAAGGTTTTCTCATGAGGACCAGTAAATCACAGATCGTGGCTCTTTTCCAAGTTTCCCCAATGCTGTGTAGGACAATGGAGAGAAGCCATTCACAGGCACTTGGGTTTTAGAAAACTACAACTACTGCGCCAGGTGTTGTTAAGGGCAAGTCGGAGATCACCCTGGTTTTTATTGGAGTACTATTCTGTCAGAGAGGCAGTGCACCTCCCTTGGTTTTGTTTGGCAGAATAGGGCAATGGATAAGTGGGCAACTTTCCTAAATAATTCACACCATAGTTTCTTAAAAAAAAAAAACAGAGATAATAATACTGTATTCTTTGACTCTAAGATGCCACTCCCTATAACGCCTTTTTAAAAAATGAACCATTAAGAAAAAAATCCAGCATGTAATGTCAACAGTGCAAGTAACTAAAATGACAAAGGAAATGATTCTTACCAAATCTGTATGTACACAGGCAATGCCAGCCACATCGTGCCTGTGGTCTGACAGTGGCTGTGAAGTGCTCTTCACTGAAGTGCATTCCGATTACAAGGACATTCGAGTGTGACAAAATATATGTCTTAGAATCCAAGGAATATGGTAGTATCTACCCCTAGGAATAAGTGAGTTTATGAATGTAAAGATCTCAGAAGAATGACTGGCACATGCTAAGAACTCAAAAAAAATGCTGGCTATTAATATTATTATATCTATTATTATTATTAGAATATTCTCGACCAACTTTGAAGCATTTGTTCCACACTTTTATTTGCACTACACTCATTGCATCAACCCCAAAAGCCTTCTGAATCATCTGAATAGTTTCCCTGGAGGAATGTTCAAGCTTAACACAAAATCTGATGCAGATTTATTGCTCTACTTGCTCAGTCATTTTGAATGTGATGGCCACACAGTGCACATGCTCACCCAAGGGCTTCTGCCACCCCCACTGACTAGTACAGTGAATTTGTTATTTGTTCACTCGTGTGCATTCCAGTCCACTCCTCTTGGCTGCCAAGTTACATCAATGTCACGCAAACCATTGTCGTTATATTAACAATGGCTGTACTTTTTCTGGACAGACCTCATCTGTCTGATCCTGCACAATGACTGCGCAGACATATTGCTACAGTTAAGTTTCCGATGTTAACTGTCAAAGTCTCTTCATTAGGGGAATGACAAAGCCCCTAGACAGGAGTGATTAGCCCTAGCAAAGCTCTTATGCTTGACCAAACCCTCTTATCGATGAAAACCTTCTCAGTAGTCACTTCACTCTAGAAATCTTTCTGGGCCACATTGGTTCCTTCATCAAAACCAAATTTGTATAACGTTGTGGAGAATTCTTATTCTCTCTCCATGGTGGTTCAAAATCTAAAACTGAGAGAGTGACATTTCTACCTCATCTTCCTAGACTTCATCAGCAACACGTCTATCGTCCTCTCTGCACATAAGCGCAATTGGAACCTTCTCTGTTAATGCAGTTGGTTGGCGATACCTTCCATAATGATAAAAGTAATTTAGAAAATCTCTCTGAGTTTTAAAGGAAGAACCAATTATCTTCCAATGTGAATTTTCTCCTTCCTTCCCTCCCTCCTCTCCTTCCTCTTTTCTTCACCTTCCCCTATTCTTCCTCCTCTTCCGCCTCCTCCCCTTACCATTTTCCCCACCTTTGAAGATCCTCCTCCATTATTTGGAAATTCTTTTCCCCAGACTTGTTCTCTGTTTTCCCATTAGAAAGTACTTTTCCAATTCCAGAGACCAAGGCTAAAAGATGTCACCTTAGGAAAAAAGTTCTTTTTTCTTAGGGTATTTTTATTTAAGTTTCCTGGCTCACATGTGCATTTTATAACCGATTGGAAACTGTTTCCGTGGCCTAATTTACCATATGCTGTTATACAGAACCAGACTTCACTGCTAGAACTCATAACCAAGAGAACAACGTTTCTACTTGTAATTAGTAATCTTTTTTTCCAGGAAAGACTTTTGATTGGGTTTCCTCTATCAGTGCTTAGGTGACTAGCAATTTATTCCTATTCCAGCAGGTATTAAATATGACACTATTTCTTGGCTCAAATTGAAATTAAACAGGAAAAAATAATTTCTATTGTTACATATGATTTGAATACACCAACTTGTAGGAAATTTTTGCATTTTAGCATGGTAAACTGTATTAAATTTCAGACCTATAATTGTACTTGCTACAGATGTATTTTAAAGTAACTCCCTGTAACCGTCCAAAGAATGCAATGTCTAATGGAGTTTGCAAATTGCTGTAATTATACCGGAACAGATTCAGTGATCCGTGATGCGGTACTGCCCTGGGGCAAGTGAAGAAACTTGTCAATAAGTATTTAAAGTAAGATTTGAGACGCTGAGTAGTTTTGACTGGGAACGTCTGAAACTTCAGAGTCAAATTCTTTGAAAAGAACTGTTTCGCAGTAGTTTGCATAACAATAAAGTAAACTTCCAAAAAAGCACATTCTTTTCCTTCTGAGAGTTTGGCTGTATGGTATAATACTTAGTGGGAAGAAAACACAAAATCAAAGCCAGTTTTAATCTAGCAGGGGGAAGAGCCTGTGTTTGTTACTTAAATTATTTTTAGTTTTCTTCCTGCTGAAATTATTGGAATAAAAAATTTAAAAAACAAACCAGGGAGTGGCTAAAGTGTTGCGGAGCCACTTCCAATTGGCTTTAGCAAATATTTAACAAGGAGCCACGAGGTAAACTTGGGAAAATTGCCAAGTCATTTAAAAAGCAGCAAGAGAACAATAGTCAAAGAGATTTGATTTTTTGAAGGCTTTTCAAGTTGACTGTAATCCACAATAAGGATGACCTTCACAGCTTTGAGGTTTAGAGAGAGAGGATGGGAAGATAATTAGCTGTAGGAGGGCGGGGGAGAGATGGAAATCAATTACTTTTCTTTGGCTTTGGTCCCATCCCCTGCAGCAGGGAAGGAGCAGAGGGCCAAGTGAGGGAAATTTTCTAGAAAATGCAGACAGACAGAGCCAAGGGGAAAGGACCCCACTGTATCCCATGGCAGCCAGGACCCTGTCCTAGAGACACAAATCTAGGACTCACTGTTCAAACAGGGTCAGCAACACCTTTCAAGACATATTGTGTACCTTAGAAATTTTTTGTTTAGCCTATAATGTTGAAGTGTGCCCTCTCTGTAAACTCAATGCCACTGTGAATACTTAACAATATGGGAGACAATTTTAGGAAGAAGATTTTAAAGAAAGAAGACAGACTCAAAGGTTTTTGAGAAAGTAGGGTGTAAGGAGTTTATACTGAATTGATGACAATAAACAATAAAGTGAATACTTTATAATAATAATAATGCTATAATGTCTTAATATATTACCGTGTGCCTGGAAAAGTTCTAAACTCTTTCTCTGTGTGAATTGACTTAACACTCAGGGTAACGCACAAGGTAAGTGCTCTTCCCACTCCCATTTTCCCAAAAATACGACTGAGGCACAGAAAGGTTAAGCGACTTGTGAAGGTGACCCACCTGTTGGGAGACAGAGCCAAGGTTCAAACTCCTGCTCCGGAATCTGTCCTGGAAGTTGCTGAGCTTCTCTGCTGTCTGTTCCATGAGCTTACATATGTGTTTATGCACAAGCATATTTTTAATTCTAAAAGGATTCCCTTTGACTACCTATATTTCTTATGAAAATTTATGATGGTGTTTGTTTATTGATCGGTTTTCTTGTTAAATCCAGAAACTTGGCCATTGAGATGCAAGCTGAAATGATAGCATCAACACTTTAGAACAGATACTGTTGTCTAATTTGGTTACTGCTACTCCATGGCTAGATACCAACATCTGTGACAATCCATTCAAAGTTCTGACCATAGTAATACTCCACCTGTGCCTCGAACATCAAGCTCATTCCTTGATTCACTGCGATATCAGCATGATCACGCCCAGTGCAGTGGACCTGGCATAGCACCACCATGGCATGGATTGACCAAGAAAAGGTGATAAGGCAGCTGCTGTCACTCTGTAATGTTCATATCATTAAATGCCTCAGGGACAATATTTCTTGGGTTCAGTGATACTGGGTTAATCCATTTCACTCACAGGTCTATCAAAGCAGATCCACTGAATAGTGAATGATGGTCTTCTGGCAGTTAAAGCATGGCAGAGGTACAGTCACTTTTTCTAGTGAGAATTACACCTGGAGCAATTCTGGATGAAAACAGGGATTGAGAAAAACTGGAACGTATAGGAAAAAGGACAAAACAGCGTGATAGGACATGTCCTTTTAATGTCTTAACTCCCAGAAATCACCTGCATGGAGGAATAGCAAATAAAGCCATATCTTCATTTCAGTGAAAACAACGGGCCATTCTGTCGCTCAGTCTCTTGTGGTTTCTAGTTCAATGGCAACTTAATGTCTTAGAGAATATTTATTATCTTCTGTAAAATATAAAATACTTTGTTTTTCAATTCAATGCAAAATCTACAAAGAAAAAATCTTTAAAAATGAATTAAAATGAAATAATAAAAGAATGAGGAATAGGGAACTAGAAAATTGTTATGTTTCCTTTAAAAGCTGCCCCATTTTGCTTGCTCCTACCACTCAAGGACAATGACGGAGGGAAGGCCGTGGGGATGGTGAGAGAGTGAATATTCCTCTCGCTCACCTTCAGACTTTTGCTAGTTCCAAAAATGTACCCTGTGTGTACATGTGTGTGTGTCTAAATGTAGAGATTTTTTTTCTTAAGAGCAAGAGACTCATATACAAATTTTTGCACCCTCAACAGCCAATAGACCGTGAAGATCATGCCATAAAAGATCTTTGGTACCAGACCGAATGCATATAATAGTCTATTAATGACATCATGAATTCAAAGCACAAACATTTTTTAAAACTCTAAAATACAGCTAAAACAGCCCACAAAATCGATTAACTTATAACTCAGAAAAGACAAACAGCTAAGAGCTGACCTATCTGATTTGCATTGTTTAACATGAAGACATTTTTTGAATAGCATCTAAGGAGTAAATCATGCCATTAGGAATAATGCTGATGAACATACCAAACACATAACTGGGTTGGCAGAGTAAAATAAAGAGTCATTATTTTCCAATAAGTATAAAAATAAAATAATTTACACCTGTGTCTCTACTACCCATCTTTATCTCCATGGTTACCACTATATGAAATTTAGTATTTGTCATTCCTGAGTATTTTTCTGTAGAAGACTCTTGCCTACACCTGAAATAATCCTCTTTTGCAATTTTAACTTCATGTGGATAAACTTATTCATGCAATCTGAGTATTTTTCTAAATTGCTATTATGCTTGTGAGTCTCAGAATTCTGATTCATGAAACTCTAATTTATTGTATGAATATATATCACAACTTATCCATTATCTTTTATTTTTCCATAGCTTTATTAAGAAATAATTGACCTACAACATTGTATAAGTTAAAGGTGTCTGGTGTGACGATTTTCCTAGTACTACAATAAGGTTTATCAACACATCTATCACCCCACATAATTACAAGTCTGAGTGTGTGTGCAGTGAGAACACTAAAGATCTACTGCCTTAGCAATTTTCAAGTACATAACAGAGTATTATTAATGATAGTTACTATGCTGTACATTAGTTCCCCTGACTTATCTCATAATGGGAAGTTTGTACCCTTTGACCCATGCCTCCCCATTTCCCCCCATTCCCCAAACCCTGGCATGAGTTGTGCTTTTCAAAGGTTCCACATATGAATGAAATCATGGATGAGATATTTGTCTTTCTCTGTCTGGCTTATTTTTCTAAGGATAATGCCCTCACCGTCCATCCATGTTGTTATAAATGGCAGGATTTCCTTCTTTTATATGGATTAATACTATTCCATTGTACATGTACGCTACATTTTCTTTATTCATTTATGCAACAATAGACACTTAGATTGTTTTAGAATGGCTATTATCAAAATGACAAGACACAACTAGTGTAGGCGAGAATGTGGGAAAAAGGGAATGCTTGTGCACTGTTGGTAAAAATGAAAATTGGTACAGCTACTATGAAAAATATATGAATGTTCCTCAAAAAATTAGAAATAGAACTACTATATGATCCAGCAATCCTGCTTCAGGGTGTATATCCAAAGAAAAGGAAATCACTATGTCAAAGAGATATCCATTTTCTTTTTTGATGAATATTTAGATTTTTTCCAGCTTTTTTTAAACAATGCTGCTATGAACATTCTTACACATGTATCCTTGTACACATGAATAAAACTTTCTTTCAGGTATACCCATAGGAGGGAAATTTATTCATTTATTTATCCAATACATGCTTATTGAGCACTTAGTACATTCTAGGCACCATCCTAGGCTGAGGAGACACAATGATCATAATCATATGGAAGTTCCTAACTCAAGGAATTTACATTCTGCTGAGGAAGACGGACAATCAAAAAATTATTAACAAGTAAAACAAAACTAGAGAGTGGAATGGGGAGTGCCGTGGGCAGGACCTGCTCTTTACACAGAGTAGCTGTGGAAGGCTATCCTGCAGGTGACATTCAGGGAGAGACATGAAGAAGATGAAGAATCCAATCCATTCTGCATATATCTGGGGGAAGAGCATTCCAAGTAGAGGAAGCGGCAAGTGCACAGGCCCAGGGACAGGAACATGCCTGGCATACTGGGGTACAGCAAGGACACTGCTGTGTCCAGAGTGGACTAAACAGGGGTGACTGAGTAGTAGAAGGGGATGAAGGCAGAGAGAGGGGGCCTTATTAAAGTTTGTAAGGACTGTAGAATTTCCTCTGAGTGAGGTGAGAAGGTGCTGGATGGCTTTGCATTGTGCTGTGATCACGATGTTATTAAGGAGAAGCATGCCAGGTGCTGTACTGACTGCGATGAGCAAGGGTGGAAATAAGGAGAGCGATCAGGAGGGATTGCTAACATCGGGAGAAAGGTGATGGTGGCTTGGACAAGAGCCTCGTTAGTGGAGGTCAGGAGAAGTGGTTGGATTCCGGATATATCAGGGGCAGGGCCATGCAGGTTTGCTGGATGGATTGGGTGATGTGAGGTGTAAGAAAAAGAGGAGCTGGCGATAGCTCCAAGGCTTTTTCCTTGAATAGCTGCAAGTTGGAAGAAAAGATTGTCATTTGTTGAAACAGAGAAGATTTAGAAAGAGAAGGTTTTTGGAGGAGAGGAGAATCAGAAGTTCAGTTTAGATATATTAAATTTGTTATACCTGTTAGATATCGAAATACAGATAGCAAGTAGGCAACCGGATATTACATAAAGTTTAGGGTATGTACATCTTTAACTTTATTGTGTATTACAAAATTGTTCCCCCAACTTTTTGTACCTAGTTACATTTCATATGCAGTAACAACACTTGGATTGTCAATTTTTCTTATTGATAACCTAAGAGAACTATCTGGTATCTTATTGTTGACAATATTCTTTAACAAAACAATACTCCTGAGCTAAGCTCTTAATTTTACAAGCACGACATGCATGTTTATAATCTACTGGCTGGTGGCGCTGTTGCCACATTGTCCCAATCCGAAGTGCTCCGTAAATGGGGTATACCACACACCCTTAGCAAGAAAAGTGAATCAGCAGCCTGTTTATAGTCCCACTTTCTTTTGGGGAGATGGCAATTTCTACTGGCAGCACTGCAGTTTTGATATGGCTAATCTTCTTGCTTTGGTGTTTGATGATGATTGAAGTCACGCTAATGTAAACTAATTAGAGGCATTGGAGATGCTGAGTTTTGATTATAAAAAGAAAAAATTTAATTGCTTTTAATTATATACACTAATTGAAAGTTTCCTAGGCTAATAATGATGACCTGATAGGCATCTTATGCTTAGATATGAATAATTATACTTAGAATATTAAAAATGCTTGGACTATTGCTGGATTTAATTTTTACTGCAAAGAGTGTATTTAAAAAGGTGAAAGATATGGTATGAAGAGAAACCAGAGTATAAGAGAGAGTGGGTGTTTAAAAGTGCCTGTTTCTTATGAGTATATTCA
Organism: Tonatia bakeri; assembly: GCA_004024845.1. Lineage (NCBI taxonomy): Eukaryota > Metazoa > Chordata > Mammalia > Chiroptera > Phyllostomidae > Tonatia > Tonatia bakeri. The sequence goes on along the minus strand of PVIA01000604.1, from coordinate 53,946 downwards.
TATTTACCTCACAATGTAATTTGAATACAAGGATGATTTGGACTACTATTCAAAACTGGGAATCATGTCTTGTTTGTAGTTATTTGATGGAGAGTATCTGCCTCCCCACTTCCACTTAAAATTTGTTTGGTTTACATTGATTGAATTATTTTGCGGTACTAACTTACTGCAAAGAGGGGAAAAAAGAGACAGAGAGAGAGTGAAAGAATAACTATAAATGGCTATGTTTTTGAAATATAGAACAATGTTGTGGAAATTATTGGGATGCCATTTCTTTAAAGACATTCAGAATATGAATTCCGATCCTAGAAGATTTTTAAACATATCAGTTCCACGTGTCTCCACTTCTGGAGCTTGTCAGTAAGCCTTGCCCAAGCAGCAAAACACCAATGTCAGTAGCTAAATCCTCTTGTGAACCACTACAGAACCTGATCAGAAATCAGGAAACCCGAGTTATACTCCAGTCTCTGTGACTGATTAATTATTTTCTGTTACTAGGCAAATAATTTCTTGCTTTCTGTCTTAGTTTCCTTATATTTACATGCTTTAAAATGGAGGGTTGCCAGAATGAAATAGTTTTACAAGTATGAAGTGAAAATACAAGGCCTCATTTTTATAATACTCTAAGTCAGGGGAGTCAAACTCATTTTCACCAGGGGCCACATCAGCCTCGAGGTTGCCTTCAAAGGGCCTAATGTAATTTTAGGACTGTATAAATGTAACTACTCCTTAACAGTTAAGTGAGAGTTCAGCGCTGCCACTGGGTAGAAACAAGGTGTCTGGCTGGATAAAACAAGGTGGAGGGCCGGATGCAGCCTGTGGGCCTTGTGTTTGCCACTGTACTCTAAGTAATTTTAAACTAAAATCCTCTGTAGATTTTCACCAATTAACAAAAGTTGAGAGTGGAGAGAACAGGAAAGGTGAGTGATGTAAGGGATTTCTGACTTTTTAAAAATTTCATGTAATAATGCAAATTGTCAACAAATACTTTGCACATAATTTGAGTAGGGCCTAAACCTTATACAGCTGAGTATTTTCTAAATTGTATAAAACTTCAACTATTATATGCAAGCTTTTCTTCTATCAGCTTTTCTGATAGAAGCTTTTGTTGAGTTTTTGTTGAACTATGCGGGCATAGAGGAGCAAAATAGAATTCTTTCCGTCCTATTTATGGTCATAAGTGGTATTCGAGCCAGTTATGGGTGTGGGAGGGTGAGGTGATAAGTAGAATTGTCGTTCAGTGATGGGCCTGGCGTCTTGATCCTGTGGTGTCCGTCAGTCCTTCGGTAGCTGGGGCTACTCCATCTACAGCTGCAAGTTGCACTACACCCAGGTTTCAGGAGCAAACGATTTCTATTTAGGCCAAATCAAAGAAGCTCCGGGCCAGCAGCGGAACAGCCCAGCCATGTCAGTCTAGCAGTTTGCTTCCCTATTTTGAGCCCTGCACAATGTAGGCACTGAAGTCCTGCCTCATTTAATTATGTCTGAGTCTCTACTTCCTGTTCCATTCTTTTGTATTTTTTGAAGCAGTTAAGTAGACCTAACTTTCCCTTAACTAAACTTTGAAAGGGTAGAACGTTCTCCCTGTGCTCCAGCCCCTCATATCTGGAACCCGACGCCTGCTGCCATGTTATCCTGTGGTGCATTTCTTTTAAGTCAGTCTGGATCTTACCATTAGCAAGTGCACCACACCTCACTCACCTCCTGTGCAGCCGCCAACTTCTCAACACTGAAGATCTCTGCACTTACTGGCCAGTGTCTGCCAGGCCTCTGCTTATAGGGGTCTCTCCCTGCCAGTTAAGTCACCTGCTTCCGGGACCTACTGAGGTGGCCTCCCAATCAGTAGTCCCACCTGATCTCTGGGTCCTGCGTCCCTGGTCCAGTCAGTGTGAGTCAGGTTCTAAAATGGCCCAGGGCATGCAACTCTTTATTAAATGTCTTCTTCCTCATATGAAATTTCCTTCAACGATTTCCTCTTTGGACTGTCAAATGTCTCATGTGGAAAAGGAGCTCCGTGAATGTTCTGAGGCATTAGGTGCACTTTCAAATCCATGGCAGAGAGGAATGAAACCTTTACAACAGAAACTAAGAGAATCCAATGCACATTTACTTTGCCCCTAAAACACACACACACACACACACACACACACACACACACAACAACCACCACCCACCAACCTTCTAAATGCCCCAAACTCTCAAAGCTCAAAAAAGATACAAAAATAACCAGCTGATGGTAGTCATTTAAACAATGGAGCTTTCTCATCAAGTACTTAATTACCCCAGAAGGGCACAACTTGTAATGACTACTGATTATTAGTCCTGGACTCTGGCAGGTAGAGGGATGACAAGAGAAAACTAGCTAGTAATTCTGTAACTACTAATTAAATTAACACCCCCTTCATAAACAAAGAGGCAGAAGCATGGATTTGAGGGCCCCCCAATTATCAGATGGTTAAGTGAACTTTGGTACAGTTGAACTAATCCTTTGATATTAAATGGATTGATTTCTGTCATTTGTGAAAGGGTATGGTATACTCACTTGCTATGGTAATACATTTGGAAGGGGCCTGTTTTAAATGTAAGTGGAGCCCTTTGTAGTTTGAAAACCTGTGGAAATGTTTTAGTGACATGTGAATATATTTCTAATGAAGAATGTTCCCACAATTAGTGGGTTTAAAAAAATAAATGGAATCCAAAAGAAATACTCAATTTCATTTCTATTATTGACAAAACTATAAGAAGCTTTTTTTTTTTATGGAAAAGATAATGTATTAAGATGACAGAATTTACGATGACATATTTAATAAATGAACCCAATAAGAAGCTTTTTACTGCCCCCTGCTGTCAGTTTCTATAATATAGTACAATTACTGTAAAAACTGACTAAAGGTGAATTAGTTGAACAAATTGTTGGGAAAAAAATTCCCTGCTTCTACACCACTTTTAAGTAGGTAACGCTAATGCTTACTCCATGTTTGTCGAACTAAAGAAATGATTAGTCAAACTAAAGAAAACAACTCTAGGAAAATGTGTATTAGTGGATGTGGGGTGAGGTAAAGTTTGTGATGTGAAATGATATATTAACAAAAAGTACCAGTGTTTTTTAGCTGACAAGACCCTTTATCATTTCTCCAAGTTTCATACTTTTGAATATTTACATAATTTAGGTAAAAACATGTTTCATTAATAAAAGCAAAACTTCCAAAATAAATGAATGAATGGCTTATTTTTATAGTATAATCTTGGAATGTCATTTTTAATTTGGCATGGGACATTAAGAAATGAGAAATGATAAAAATAATGGGTGGTACCAATGTAGTAGTCCCCAGGTGCAAGGTCGTCTTCTACTCTTTCACATATTATTTTATTTAGTCACCATAAAATAGAATGAGGTAGGTATTTTTATGTTTCCCATTTCACAGATGAAGAAACTGGGTCAACAATGTAACTTGGAAAACGGTAGGGACAAGATTGGAAACCCTGCAGCCTGACTCTAGGGTCACTCCTCTCAGCCTTTTGCACAGCAGGTATCAACTCTGCAATTAGGGAGGAAGAATCTATAGAACTTATGATGGACATCGTGATGTAAGTGTTTATTGACTGAAACTTACTGCACACTCGTGCCCTTGTTACTGTTTTGCAGCACCTGTGCTGGGGCCTGTGCATGAACGACAGACCTGAACCACGTGGTTTGGTTTATCTTTGTCAGGGAAGTTCTACCCTCCTTGATTGCACCTAGAACGTGTGTGGGTGTGCTTACGTTAAGTAAGTATGTGCTGATTTCGCCCAGGCCTGGACCACATTATATATTTGGTGACGCAGGGAAAACAGAGTCAGTCAGGTTCCCTCACCTGGCTGTTTCGGCAACTGTGACTTAGCAGTGTTCATATTAAGTCATATGACCTTGGGAATGGGCTCGCATGTGCAGAATCAAGTTCTGCTATATAACATCTTGGCATCCTGCTGGCTGTGTGTGCACTTGGTATATAAGAGAGTTGGGACTTCCCCGCCACACTACACACAGCTTGCATGGATTGCCCCACCCCAGAATAATGGCTTGTCAGGCATTCCCACTGCTCTGGGAATTTTCTTCTGTGATCACGTGTGAACCTGCCTGGCCTCGAGCGCTTGCAGAAACAGGTGGCTGTGATTGTGGTTGGCCTCAGCACACCTGTGCCTTTCACCACGGAGTGGACAACTTCTAGTTTTAGCCACACTTTCAGCCACCCTCAGATGCTAACATTGAAATTAGGCACACACTTTTCACAGTACTTTGAATAAATATGTTGCACATTTCAAGTTTCCCTGGCTGTTACTAATCTGGAGTCCAATATAGCAGCCTGTTTGTACTCCTCTATGCCTATCCAGCCCTTTGTTTTTCCCACTATTAGGTGATTCATGACAACAAATACATCCCACCAGGGACAACTCGGTCCACTACTATTTGCCATTTTGAGATGCTTTCACCTTGCAGGTACTTGAAAACACTACCTCGAACCCCAAAAGGCTAACTATGCAGGAAATAATCCCCTCTCACATTAAAGAAAACATCAAGACTCAACACAAATCATTCGATATTTGTAGTAAAACAATGCCTACCTGACTCGAGGCGTTGGGTTTCCAGTGACTCTGCACTCCAGATAAACTCTACTTCCTTCTGCCACTTCTTGGCTCCGCAGCTTCTGGATGAACCGAGGAGCTGATGGGAAGTGGAGTGCATTCTGGGACTGGCGGTGAGAGATGCTATTGCCGGGCACTGCCTCGTCCTGGTCTGCTTGGTAGCAGTGCCTGGCCTCGGGTAACTTTATCTCTGCTTCCATTTCTTGTTGGTCTTCGGTGGGACTCTGGCTGGCGGAGACACTCATCAGGGCTGACGGCTGATTTTTAGGAGACAGGTAGCCACTGTCTGGTGAAGACGACTCCCTATTGGGGCTTCTGCTTCTTGGCTTCGACGCTTCTTTAAATATAGATGTCAGCTCCTCGATGAAATTAGCCGCCTTATCACACAGCTGACTCTGGGGGCCAGACTTACCTTGGTATGCCGGTTTAGGCTTTACCCCTGTGTTGGGAATTTTAGCACCACGTTTTTCAGCTTTCCGAAGGCTCCGGATATAGCTGGGTCTGGCAAGCAGGGGTGAGGTGGCAGGTTTCCTCTTTGAACCAGGTGAGGAGATCCGCTCAGCCTGTTCTTCTGGCCTCTTCTCCAGAGGTCTTCCTGAGGAGGCTGGCTCACCCAATTTGGTCTCCTTTCGGGAAGAATTTTCACAGAAGCTTACGGGAGAGGTATTGAAAATCTGAGAAATCTCCTTTTCTGAGTCAAAGTCTTCTGTCTCCGAGTTGGCTATAGCTCTCCGGGCCAGGTCAAGGCTCTTGTTTATCTCCTCCTGGCTGAGAAAAGCAGACAGCTCAGGGAAGCAGTCAGCATTCTTGCTTTCTTCCTGCATGTCTGATAGGGAATCATAGAAGGAGTCATGGGAGGAAGTCTCTGACATATTTGAAAAGTCTTCATACACTCTTTGTCTGCTTTCAGCAGGAAGGCTTAGAGGCACTGGATGTCAGTTTACTTCTGAAAGACAACATAGATGGTATTGCCATGAGTAGTAATACTGGAGTGTGTGTGTGTGTGTTTGTGTGTGTATGTGTGTGTGTGTTATCCTAATACTACTAATTTACAAATTGGGAGAAACATTACGGTGAACAAATGTACCATTGACCCTTGAACAGCACGGGTTTGAGCTGTGTGCGTGTGCTTCTGATAAACACAGCCTGCCGCACCTATCCGCTGTTTCGCACCTGCAGATTAAACACACAGTGGTGGAAACCAGCATCTTCGCATTCCCAACTGCAGATTCCCAGCTGCAGGTTTGCAACTGCAGATCTAAAATACTGTTTTCCATCCACGGTCTGTCGAATCCCTAGCTACTTAGGGCCAGCCATACTTAAGTTTTGGGGAAGTCAAAAGTTATACGCAAATTTTCGGCTCCAAATGGTATTGGCGCTCATAGCCTCAATATTGTGCAAGGGTCAACTGTACTTTTTAAGAAATGATTTTTCTCTAGTCTGTAAGTTGGAACAAACATTAAGTATACTGGTACTTATCATCTGACTTTAATATTTATCCTGCGAGTGAATATTAAGGACGTTACCAACCAGCATTGAATAACTGGACATGGTATCCACAGTGAACCCTGGGAGTGTTGGGCCTGCTGCACTTCCCTTCTGCCCCCGTTGTACACCTCCTGCAAGTTCTACTTTCATCAGCGTTGTGAGATTAGTAGCTTACTGACATTTTTAGTAAATCTGACCCTGCTTACCAAATAAATGACCACAAAATACATTTCAATTCCAATCTTCCTTTGTTTTGGCTTTTGATGAAATATTTGGAACCTTATTTCTTCTGTCCAGCCATGTGCACTCATATTCATTCACTCAGCAGTTAATTTAACACATGGTTAATAATCACTTATAAAGTTCCAGGTGCTGGAGGTCTAGTCATGCTCTAGACCAGGGATTGGCAAACTTTTTACATAAAGGGCCAGGTGCTGAATACTTTTGACCTTGTGGGCTGTTGCAGTCTCTATGGTAATTACTCAAATTCGTCATTGGAATATCAAACCAGCCATAGCAATACATGAGTACATAAGCATGACTGTGTGCCAATAAAACCTTATTTATGGACATTGGTACTTTTTGCAATAGTTTAAAGGTGTAAATATATTGTTAGATTGCAGACCATGCAAAAACAGGCAGTGGGATGATTTTGGCACAGGGGCTGAAGTTGGCTAACTCTTGATCCAGACTGTTGACACCGTCCTTATGTTTAAGGAGGTAAGAGTCATGTGGTGTGTTAAAGAGGGGGAAGTGGAGAAGACCTTAAACGCATAATATACAAATGACCTAAAATGTGGGTAGGGTGCCAAAGGAAAGGGAAAGAGCTTGGCCACCAAGAGAGCTTATCTAACCTTCCAGGACGTGCGAGAGAACCGTGTGTCCTGAATGGGACATTTATATGGGAATATTACCAGCATTAAATGAAAGGTGTTTCGTGAACTGTCAAATAATTGGGCATCGGATTAAATTCCACTGCATTTTGAAGTAAATGTTGTGAGGCAATTACTTTCTTGTTTCTCTGTGTGTTGTTCTTTTTCTGTATATTGTTCATAGAGTGATAGGGAGAAGATCTGGAAAACTTCAGAGGTGATCTTTACCTCAATATTGAATCTGAAAGTCAATAAAAGAAGCTATCTTGGTGTGATGAAGCTCAGCTTCATGAGCTGGGTCAGGAGTAACCTGGTGAGACATTCATTCACCAGAGGGTAAGTGTGCCTTGTGAGGATAGAATTCAGCTGCTTGTTTGGAAGCAGTTTCCCATCCAGGGATTCTGCCTAGAGTGACAGAATTTTCTTTTATTAAGTAAAATGTTATTTTCTCTCTAATCTCAAAAAAGCATTAGGTAGAGGGATTCCAGAAATGCTCCTGAAGGATTTGCTACCCTGTAGGATGTGGTGATTGATAGAAATGGCTAATTCAACAGAAGATTTGTAACCAGAGATCCTAAAGCTCGTTAGTAACCTACCACATCTTCATTAGTTGAATGTTACACTTGTGTCGTAAATATCCTCTAAGAAAGATTACTCACTTTGTTGAGCCTCAGTTATGAAATTCTCTACATTCTAGTCCTATTCTACCTACTAAACCATATTTCCCACTGTTGTCCAAGTAAATCTTACAAATCCATTAGACTAGTCTCATTACTGCCCCCTCTCTTTATCAACCCAAACATTATTCTACTTCTTTTGTTCAATATGTGCTCCAGGATGAAACCATTCTGATTCCTTAACAATTTCTCAAATATAGCCCATATATGGAAATGAGCAATATTCAATATATTTTGAATATTTGCATATGTTTAGTCTTTGATTCACTTTTTATGTTGAACTCACTGCTGATAGAGATTGGGAAACATTTTATTACTGACCTCAAGGGGTTCACCACTTGGAGTACTCTATTAAAAATCAAGATGTGGTTGTCGCAAGGCAGTTTTATTTACTTGCAGCAAATAGAGGAGACAGGAGATTCATATTCAAAGCTCTGGCTCACATAAGGAGGCCCAGCCATTGCTTATATACACTATTTGTTGATTTCCTCTTTTTGTAGCTGGCCAGCCTTATCAGGTTGAGTTCCTGACAAGCTTATCCAATTTGCAGCTAGTCTGCAAAATACTGTGCTACATTTTAACATTTAGCAAGAAAAGCAGTTAGTAAGGATGGCCCAGACCTTGAGACTGTTGTCCTAGCTAACAGTTTTGTGTCAACCTGAAGTTGACAAAAAACTGAAAATCCAGGGAGATATTGGAAACAAAACCACTGATTCTGAAGTGACTTTTGAAATAGAAGTCACTCTCTTTCAAATCAATAATAATAGCGATGACAACAACAATAATAATAATAATAAAAGAGTGGAACCATTTTTTTGTTTGTTTGTTTTTTGTTTCCACTTGTGCAATCTGGGAAAGTAATTTCTCCATGGAAAATAGCTGAGCTATGAGGGCATCTGGAAGCACACACTTGCCCCTTGGATGGTGTGAAGTGTGTGACCCCAGATACACTGTAGCTATGGCACATTTTGGACACGAAGGATCCCAGGTAGCACATGATGAACTGGCCACTCTGCCACAGGGTCCTGTGCATCTTGATCCCCACCTTGCACAGCACATCTGGGGAGATCATGATTTGCTTTCCAGCACCTGCAGCTCTGGGGCTCCGCTGGCTTGCAGCAGGGTGTGGCCCGCATCCTGGAGCTTTTTTTCTTCCTCAGCAAGAATGCGATACCAAATGCAGTCAGCCCAGTGCGTAAGTAGTAAACCTAGGGAAGGTGGCTTTGGTCTTGAGACCAACATGAGGTAGAAAATACCATGTCAGTATTTAGCCAGAGAATTGTCACTCCAGGCACAGCCCCGAGATGATGCAGGGTGGACTCGGTGTTTTTGGGAAGGATGGTGAAGTTCCACCCATGTCTTGAAAATGGTTCTGATTTTCCCACTGGGAGTCTGCTTTGGTGAGTGTTGGTGTCCACCTTGCCACACGGTACACTGCCACATGGCAGTCCTCTGCCACCAACCTCTAGGACTCATGTTCAACTTCAGTTGGTGTAAGCTCCTCCATGAAGCAAATGTTCATAATGTTTCTTGCGATTCCATCAAGAGTTGTTAAAGAAAGAGGCTTCTCCTTATATATACACTGGAGGAAGTGATGCATCCTGTTCTCAGAGGTGTTTGCTTCAACAAAGGCTATCTGGAACAAACACCAGCACCAAGACTAGATAAAGAGCCAGGGCGTCTCCTGTGACTGAGACTCCTTTGTTTTAGATGTTGCTTGATTTTGATAATTACTTATTTGGGCTGCTTTTTTTTCTTCCCATGCTTTAAATTCTTGCTTTTATGTTTTAAAGTCACCAAGAAAGAGTGAGCCCTCCAGACCCTAGGGATCACCTCAAAGCACACTCCCCTCACGCTCCCCTACTTGAGAACAGACTCTGTGCCCATACACTCCAGAGCCAGTAAGTTATAAACTCTTTATTCTTCAGAGTTTCCTAACAGTCATTGTGAAGTGTCTTGCAACCATAATGAGGACCACAAGGTCAGGCCAGGTATAACACTGGCTTGGAAAGAAGAGATGTCTGCAGGAAGCTTATAGGAGTCAGGTGAGTGTCCCAGGCATTTCTCTCCTATAGTGCTGCTATCTCAGTTGACTGAGATTGGTGAAAACCAGTAATGCCTTATGCCTCAACACCATGACTTTCGACAGTTTACGTCATCCCCAGGCCATAGAAAGTTTTCAGCTCTGTTACAATCCTATGGGACCACTGTTGCATATGTGGTCTGTCATTGACCAAAATATCCTTATTCGGTGCCTGACTATACGAACTCTTGCATCCCAAGAGAGTACAGCAGACTCAGGTAACTCAGAGATTCAGTTAAACAGACATCCATCTGGAGATGGGGAAAATAGCCACAGATTAAGGTTAGAAAGCAGGAGTGGGGTCAGAGAGGGCCTGAAGCTATGTGAAGAGCTTGAATTTTATGTTATGGGAAGTTGGGAGACAAAAGGAAACTGTTTAGTGTGTGAGAAATGTCCCAGGGTTGTAATTTAGAAATATGACGGATAGCAGCCAGGGTTGGAGTCAGAGTCAGGGGAAGAGGAGGCAAGATAACAGAAGTCAGAGAGAAGGCTTTTGTGGTATTTAGAGATTGTGTACGTTTCTCATTGTTTTATTTTTGGTTGCCCGTTATCCGAACCTCCTTCAGTTTTATCTGACCCTCCATCCATAGTTTTATCCATTATCTGAACCTCCTATCCATAGTTTTGGACAATTCCTTATATTATGAGCCTCAGTGAAAAACTGAGATTACTTATCATAATGGAATCTAAAATCCCCAGATATTTGCTTTCCCAGCACCTCGGAGCCTGGGCGCAAGTCTTGGCACACGGCCTGGACTTGGCAATTAAATGCGCACATTTTGGACTTTGAAGCAGGCTTCCTGGTGAAACCATTCTGACAGCTGGACACTGATGGTGACAGCAGAGGCAGCAGCATGGAGAGTTCAGAGCAGCCATGGTGGCTGTGCAGGGGGCATCCAGCATTGGAGATGGGAGCTATGGTGTGAACTGTTCAGCTGTGATGCAGGGATAGCCACACAAGAACCTTTTTCGGGCACAGATCTGACTGTGGTCTTGCCTCCAGAGTAGACTCCTGGCTTCATTCTTATGAGTTGCCACAACTTCTATCAGTAAATCTCCTTGCACTCAAGTTGAGCAAAGAATGTTTTTTTGTTGCTTGCTACTAAGAAACACAATTAGTAGTAGATTAAAAAGACGATGAAAGCGTGAATAAGTGACATCGAGGTGGAAAACAGTGGACTGAACCAATAGGCAGAAGATAGAAAGGACAGAAATCGATGACTGATTAAATGAGAAGATGATGCAGAGGCAGGATTATAGATTTCTTACTCAAACAATAGGACGGACAGTGCCATTAACTCAGTTAACACAAGTGGGGAGCAAGTTCTGAGAAAAAAAAAAGGAGCTTAATTTTGGTTTGCACTTTTTTCATCTGAGGGAACTCTGGGACCTCTGGTGCTAGAAGACAATTCGAGATAGTGGTCCAGAGCCCAAAGAAGGGAAAGGGAAGCTGGACCAGGAATCACTCGCCCATGAATGGCACCGTAAGCCACAGGAGTGGATAAGGTAATCAAGAGAGAAAAGGAAAGAATCCTCTAGGGAGTTGGGGTAGAAAGCCGGACAGCGAGGGTGTCAAGGAAATGTTCCATGAAGGAGGGTGTGCCCTTTTGATGTAGCAACTGGGAAATTTAGCACAACTGGCAGCAGCAATTTTGGTTATGTAACAGAGACATAAACCAGACTCCAGCTATGTTGAGGAATTTTGAAAGGAAAGGAAGTATAGATTGCAAGTGTGGTTGGTTCTTTGGAGAAACTCATAGAAAGGAGGTCAGACAGTGCAGCTGGACAAAAGTATGGAATCTAGTGAGGCTATTTATTAGGCTGGGGCACAGGAACCTGTTTCAGTGCTAATGGGATTTATCAATAGAGAGGGAGTGGCAGAGGACCCTTGTAACAAAGCCAGGATGAGATACAGAAGAGGTCTCCCAGGACGTGAGATGAAATGGGTCATCATAGTGCACAGACGGCTTCAGGTTGGAGGGGACAGTCCTTCCTCTGTCAAAGGAGAGAAGTTATATAGCATGTATGTGTGTGTTTGTGTGTGTGTGAGAAAGGGGTGGGGGAGAAAGAGAGAATGAGAATCTGGATAAATTTATAACTGAAAGAAAGGGGAACCCCTGTTTTGAGGTTTCTGTGTGCTTGGAAGTTTGTAAGAACAGGAGACAATCTGAAATAGTTGTAGAGAGGGAGAAATTTCCCTAAGCATCTATAAGCAGAGGTGAGGGCTTAGTTGAAGTTGGATGTGTTGTATTTATAGTGCCATTAATCTGTGTGATCAGGCATTTCTCTCCACCAGAGCCCGCGGTCCAGGTGAGGGGGTGGAAGCAGATGACCCAGGCTGTGGCACACAGGTAGGATGCAAAGGAGATGAGCACGGTTGTTGAGAATACTGGCAAGACGGGTGGGCTCTAAAATCTATACTAGGTGAGAATTCATGGGTAGGCATTTGAATATAAAGAGATTAAGGAACTGAAGACGTAATTAAAAAAGGTGTACTGAGAACAGCCGAGAGATCTGGAAAGATGAGTTAAGATAGTGAAGTGTCTGAATGGATCACTTAGAGGCACAGCCTTTTGACTTCTGACTGCATTTAGAGTGCGGCCATGTGACCATCTTGACGGTTTTTGTGGAACAGAGTCAGAGCTGAGTGTTTGCAGCACAGACTATACGGCTGACAAAGCCTAAAACACTTATCCAGACTGTTAGAGCAAAAGTGTGCCAACTCTAGCTGTAGAACACCAGCTTAATGAATTCATGTACCATGCCTCCGCACTAGTGATGATGATCATGATAATGACCACGGCTAACGATGGGCTGCTCACCGTCAGGTGGGCATTGTGTCAAAAGCCGTTAAGTAGATTATTTCACTTAAAATTCTCACAACATGCCCCAGTTTAGAAAGAAGAAAACTAAGGCAGAAAATGTAAGGGGGCCATGAGTCAAAGCCAGCTGGTAACTCCAGAGCTCATGACTTTAACTGTACATTTTACTGCCATTCTATCACAGTTTTCACAACCGAGCACCCTGAGCAATATATCAGACTAACAAGACTATAGATCAGAAATCTGAGTTCTGTTATTAATTTAATTATATTTTGTGTGAACTGAACATAAGAGGATATGTTTTAAAACTTCATAAAAAACATTATATGTGAAAGCTTAAAGCCAACTTCTGAATGAGGAAACAATTTTCAGTTCTTTTTTTTTTAATAGGAAGTGTTTGCCGGAGGCAGATTAAATCACCTGCTTATTAACTTATATTTTGGTTTTAAAGAGGCGCCATCTGACGGGATCCAGTTGTTAGGATTAGATGTAGCTTAAAAACTGCTTGCATAATGAAAAAGAAAATAATAGCTCTATGGCATATATGGTTCTGGTTTAATTTGCAACCCAGTTATTGCTGCTAGAACATGCACATTGTCTAGGGAAAATGCTCCTTTAATGGGGATGAGTAAGGGAAGTTTCCAGGTGGCCCAAACTCACTGGAAAATTATGCTTCAGAGATTTCCGTGTCAGTCAGCACCCCAAGATAAAAAAGGTCATAATCAAAAGAAATACAACTGCAAACATCTTCATTATTTCCCTGAGATTTCAGGTTTCATTTCAAGCAGTGCTTTTGGCAATTCTATGCTGATGGGCTAGACACAGAGAGGAAATACATCCAAGAGAACTATTATACCATCTTTAACGAGTAAAGAGGAAGTGAGGTAAATGCCAAGAACATTCAAGTGTTCCACTTTGGCAAGTGGAATCGTCAGGTTTTGAAATTTTGAGTTTTCTCCTACATCGTTACATTGTTTCTGCCCCTTGCCTCTATCCTTTTAAGGAATTTGAATTGCCTGGAAGCTCCTTTCTTATTTTTCTCCTCTGTGTCTTCTTCATCATCTCCTTCATTAGTAATTTAGCCTAGCTGTCACTTCAACTGAAACTCTCGTAAGCCGCAGCTACTTTCTAATACTTTGGAATATGTGTAGCTCTAGCTTCCTACCATGTGAGAAGTGGCCTTTATTTGGCCCTGCTCATTTTGTAGTTATTCTTGCTTTCTCCCACTTCCCTTTCCCAGAACGGTAAGTGGAAAACGAAGTCAATTGACCAACTGTTTTATCACTTACTACGTGCAAGGGGAAGCTTTGAGGAGGGCCAAGATGAGCCAGGCGTAGTTTGTCTTTAATGATTTTATAAGCCCATAGGAGAGATTAGACAAGAGTGAAAATGGCTTAAACACACGGAGGAACATGATAATTGCTGTTAAAATCGTTTAAACAAATAGCTGTAGGATATCTAGAATGGTAGGAACCGTCCTGTCACTCGTTTGGTATTTTTTTTTCCCCCAGCGATACCCCCGGGGCCGATAAGGGAAGGTCTAAGCGTGATATGCAGGTTATCTGCATGCCTCTGGACAGCCTGCTCTGCGGTAAACTCTGCAGCCTCACACCCCATCGTCACTCTGACTCATTCTGCAGTCACGCCTCACTGGCCTGCTCACCATTCCTTGAACATTCCAAGTTCTTTCACGTCTCCATGCCTTGCAAGTACTGGTCCTTTTGCCTTTCCCTCCTGTTTCTGTGTTTCAAATCCTGGTTCATCCTTGAAAACTCTACTTAATTTCACTCTTTTTTGGTGCTTTCTATGGCTCCCAAGTCAGTGTAATCTACTCCTTCTTTAGAACATGACACTCTGCGTTGTATTGATTACAACATTCATCTTACTGAATTAAGAATATCAGTTTAGAGAACATTTTCTCCTTTAGTCCTTGAAAGCAGGACTGCAACCCTTAGTCTTTGCACAGCTAGTGCTTGGCACAGCGTCGGAATCACGCAGATGACGGAAAAAGTGTAACGGGTATTTGATGTTGAGAATTGCCCCTGCTTTAGGTTCTCTCAAATGGTTTCACAAAGGCAATTGCAGGTGTCCTTGTGGTGTTCTGAAGGCAAATTATTCCAGGTGAATTATGTATAATGCCAGGCTCATTTTTCTTTAAAAATTAAAGTATAGTGACATATTATGTCATATAATATTATATTTATAGTGATTCAACATTTCTATACCTTCTAACATGATCACCGCAAGTCTAGCAACCATCTGTTCCTGTACAAGGTTATTATGACATTATTGACCATATTCCCTGCAAGCTCTTCATCTTAAGTAAATGTGTGATGGAGCAAAGGCTTGGGAGGGTCTGCAAATACTGTGAGGCAATAAAGATTTCCCTCCACCTTAAACTTCAACAGGCAGCCTATCAACATTTTGGCTCATCCAAAGTGAATATTGCTTTCAAATGTAAACTTTCCTGGTCACCTATTTTGTTAGGTCATGCATATTTCATTAATTCTTAGAAATGTTATGCTACTTAATTTACAGATCATTTCTATTTGTATTGGTATGGTTCACAACTCTTCCCTGAGAGAATTTTGTTGGACTCATGTTCTACTATAAATACAGAACATAAGTTTTCATTGAATATTTTATGTTTGGTATGTATACCACACATTTTGACATAAAACTCTTATCATAAATTGTCTTGGCACTATTATCCTAGTATTTGGGAAAACATTTATTTTTGAGTTCCTGAATTTGTAATATATCATATAAATATGTAAAATTCACATACATATGCAAATATGCAAATAATAGAAAATAGAGAGAGACAAATTTAGACATGGTGAATAACATTTGTTTTTAGAATTGTTGACTTTTGAGGATAACATCTAAAAACCAGATCTGTGATATCCAGGGTAGTCCTCTATTTTTTCCGTAGAAACATACTGTGGGACATGCGCTCCAGGATCCCCATGAGACGAGACACTAGAGGCTGGTATAGGTTACAGTATTTCCTTGACTTGGGAGGACTGTGGGGAGGATAAGTCACATGCACAAGAAATAGCTGTGTGGTGCAAAGAACTCAATTACAAACCAAAAAGCTAGCCTCCCTGAGGACTTACTATACAACAGCTTCTGATTATGAGTTGTCTACTTTCTTATAGTAAATCATTTGATTCTCAGAATAATTGATGGGGTAAACATTATTTTTATTCTTATTATTCCTATTACCCACACTACCACATAAAAAGTGTTCAGTTATTTGGCCAAAGTTGAACTGTCAGGGAATGGTAGACTCAAGGTTGAAACCTGCATTTCACCACAAAGTTTTCTTTTCCCATTGGGAATGTTAAGGGTATTTACTTGAGTTTAGTTGATAGGGAGTTTTTGCAATCTGTTTATGGAATGCGTGGTAGAAACATTGACAATTTTGATGGAAAAATTGTTTGATGTTACAAAAAGTCTGACAGGCACCAAGGATCATGCAGTATCCCAAAGCATACAGGCCAGGCAATTTAGAAGGTCCAGGCAATAGAGTTTCAATAGGCATTTATAAATGAGTATGTGGTTGGGAATAAATAAACGAAAAAGGCTGGAACAGTTAATGCTTATTACCTGTGTGGTAGGGCTTAGGCAGGGACAGGGTTGAAAGGTTGGACATTGAAGTGAATCTTTTGTTGCTCACATGCTTTGAAAATAAAGTTAAAATTATAAGTGATGTTAAAATTTAAATTTGGTATTTTATTTGTGTATTTTCATTTTTAAAAAATTACTAAAATAGTAGTAAAAACTGTTGGTACAATGATTCAATACTAAAAATCTTTTAAAAGAAAACCGAAACTATGAAAACCAAAGTTGAAAAACTTTAAAACTTTTTTTCTTCTTGTTTTAGAATCACAGGCAGTCTCTAGACCAAATTTTTTCCTTTTGTTGAAATACACTTCTAGGCCTATCACGGAGCCACTCTTGCCTGTGGCGCCACATCAGCAAACTGAAACCGAGATAATTCTCATGTCCTTTCAAACACCCTGCTTGACCCGAAACACAGTCTATCTATCCAGGCAGCCGATCCCCAAACGCCAAACCAGCGGGGCTCTATCCAGGCCTCCTTGTTCTGTCTCACCCCAAGCAAGGTTGAGATGTGGCCCAAGCCAATCAGATATTTTCTAATTTTCTCTTTCCTGTTCTTTATTCCTCATGCCATAAAAGATTCCTGTCTTTTGTCCTATTTGGCAGTTCTTCAAAAAGAGATTGCTTCATGAAGTGTTAGTTTTGTTTGTATCACCAAAATTGTCTTTATCCCTTTCCTCCTCCCTCTCTCCCCCCTTTCTTTTTAACTCCTTTTTTCCTTCTCTTCTCCTCCCTCCCTCCCTCCCTTCCTTCCTTCCCTCCTCCCCTCCTTCCCCCGTCTTTTCTTTTATTGTAACATTCTTTTCAACAAAGACCCTATAGAGCAAAAGTCAAACATGAAAAATTTCTAAAATCTTATTTGATGCAAAAAAGATTTTGCAAAAAATTCTGCAAAATTTTCTAATCTATTTCTTGACAATATAGGTTCATTTCTTTTTTATTAACCTTTAAGTAAATTATTATTATAGGAAGATATGTGTTATTCTACAGTTTTAAATATCCACCAAACACTATAATTTATCTCAATTTCAGGGACATAATATAATATCTCATTTAATTCCCATAACAGTCATATGAAGTATTTTACAAAAAGGGTATTTAGATTCATCCAGGGAACCTCTTCATATTATCAGCTCCATCCACCAGATTGTGTCGGTTGCAATATCCAGATTTTACTTCTAAATCATCCATTTCCACTGTCATTGTCCTCATTCGGGCGGGCCTTCATTCCCGTCACCTAAATTCAAAACCTATTCACTAAGTCTGTTTCTATAGTCTCTAATATCATTTAACAGTTACAAATTATAGTCAGAGCTGTTCTATTCATCGTTGTTTACTTTGCTGGAATTGAACAGGACACAATCATGAACTTTAGGTGATCTAAATTCCTGACTGGAACTTAATTATCATGATACCCCTGGACATCCTCCACACACGTAATTTTCATGAGGTGGAGGTTCTTGCCTTGGAGGCAGACTTCATCTGGCACATCTGTAAGAATGTGCCAGATTTATTTTGAAATCTTACTAATGTTTTCCCTCCACATTTTAAAAAAATGAGGTAAATAAGTCTAAGCGATTGTAGTTGCTCAGTGTAGTCTGCATCCTTACTCCATTGTGAAGTCTGCTATGGGACCTTTTTCTGATACTCAGTTTTAGTGGTAAAACAGAGAAGCTCAGAGAGAGAACTGACAGAGTCCCCAGGATACAGACCCTAATCCGTGTCAGACACTGGAGTGCAAGAGGAAGGAGCTGTTTCTAGGAACATGTAATCATGCATTTACGGAGCAGTTGCTGATAAATCCTTGGGCCGTGTTTACTGTTAGCACAAACTTGTCAAATAGACTCTGATTTTTGAAATCTGGATGATTAAAGTGAACATTCAAGTTCTTTCTTTGCAGAAAAATATCAGAAAATATATTCATCAAGTAATAAGAATTGAATTTCTGCACATACACGATTGAATAGATTTTGAATAGTATTATATTGTCTGGCAAAGGACTCTCTCTGTATGTGGTCACCTAATTCATGCTAAAGGCAATTAGTATTTTTAGCAAATCTTAAAAAATAATATGAGCCTGAAATCATTTTGCATTTACCTCATGTATTGGATTTAAGACAATTGTATATGTAACTTAAAACAATGTGATATAAAATTATAATGTGATGCTTAAATTTGACTGGGCTGTAGTTTCCCTTAGTAAGCTTTATCTTTTTAGAAAAGTATGTAAACTTTCTGCATACATAAAATTTAAAATGTCTGCTATTACTCTCTCAAGTAATTTTAAATAGTCCTTTGAAAGTATAATTAACTTAACATGTTACTAAAATCTATAGTATATCACTTAAACTATCAGTATTTAGCTTAAGTAAATGTGAGGCTCAAATGAACTACATTCTTATTTTCTGTAAAATAAAACATATACACGATTCTGACGAATGTAGATTCCATAACTACATTTAATCCTTTTGGAATGGATGGCAGCAATTTAGCATTCTAAAAGTTCTTATAAAAATGCAGTTATTTGACAATATAGGTAGAAATAAAGCCTGCAGACAAACCTTACATATTCTGTTTTTGAAAAGATGACAAAATTCCCATTACTTTCCTCCTCCAAATTAGAGAAAAATCAAGTCATCTTCTAGCTAGTATTATACCTTCAGGGAAACTACTGTTATATTTTTAGCTTTAAAAAAATTAACAAATGTTGCCCTACTAATTAGTATATTATGATACATTTTACAGACCTTTTCAATCCTCGGTTACTTTGAAGGCTCCAAAAAGGTGCTGGGGTTCAGATGGGCATTTCTTCTTTTCTGTGGGAGCAGAGGTTGGCCTTGCCTATTGATTACAGACTGCTTGGTCCATGGTCACTTTGAGGCAACTGTGGCCTCAGAGTCTCGTCTGTCCTCTTACTCCACTCAACTATATTTGGTAACTGAACTCATGTTTCCTCGGGCTGCCACCATCAGGAATTCCAGCAGTGGGCTTGGAGGCAACCCCAGTTCTGAGGGCTGGGATCGCAGAAATTGAAGGTACTCAGTGTAGGAATAATTTTTTTATGGATCTAATAAACACAAGATTTACACTTATTCCTCTATACCCTGACTTTGTGGCTGAAAATCACTACCTTTCTTTTAACACATTCTTAATCAATTAGAAGAACTTAAGTATTCTGAGGAGAAAAAGTGACACTCATAAGGAGTATCCTTCTTACTATAATCTCCTCAGTGCATTTAACTTTTAGTTCATATGGTAGATTATCCTAAAGTACTAGGTCCACTAACTATTGAAAAATTGAGCACCTGTCAAATTGTGTGAAGCATCTACTGTTCTCTTACTTCAAGTTGTTAATTAAAAATTATTACATGACTATGATGTTATTCAAGTCAGAGTTCATAGTAGGATTAAATGGGCAAGCATAGAGTGAATGAATTTTATGTACATTGCAACATTGAGTTCTTAGCCCAAGGCCTATCACATCATGAGCATCCACCAAAAATTTGTTGAAGAAATAAATAAACGTTGAATGAATACCATCAGGATAAGTATGAACCCTCTTACTATTGTAAAAAAAAATGTTTCACAACCATTTTATTATTCTGTAGAATTCCACTGTAACATACTCTAACATTCTGAACTTTCAAATAACAAGTAACTGTGACAAGAGCAGAAAGCTTTTCAGTTCCAAGGTCAGGTAGTGGAGTCAAATCTAAGGCACGGAAAATAATCACACAAAACCTCCCTGTTAAGTTCACTTGGAAATGACATGCCGTGTCTTCCTTTGCCTGTAAAAATATTGTTATAGCTGATCCAGTTTCTAATCTAAAGAACATAGAAGTTGAAAAAGATGAGGCCCTTGAAGAAATTTCTTGGACCTGGATCAGGGAAGGGACCAGGATCTCCAACTATATCTAGTCCTGCATTTCTGAAAATTGGTAATGATGGGCAAAAAAAAATGTAACATTTGATACATCTTGGCATTGTTGTGTCTCTTATGTTAATATTTGTATTTTTTGTTTGAAAATGTCATAATCAAAAATTGAACAAAAACTTCTGTTGTATCCTAAGGCAAACTGAATATGGAAGAAGTTATAGGAATAAATATGTTGTAACCTCTCCATGATATTACCTTAGTAACGGAAAGAATTGCTGAGATTAACTTGACAAATAGTTAAACATGCCATATATACAATGAGTATATTAATAATATTATTAAATTAAAGGTAAATGGATGCTAAACCGTATGACTCATCCTTCGTCTTAATGTTCTAACAGATTTCAATGCTGTATTGATGATACATCATGTAGGAGCCACCAGGGTTGTTTTCCCTCTGGACCAGACTGCATCCAGGCAACAACTAGTAAGTCCCAGGCACATTTTACAATTCCACCTGTATTGTGTGCTGAGGACACGCACACTCATGCTGATATCTTTCTCGTACTAAAACAGTCCCAAGAAGATAAATATTCTTGAAATGAGTGACTCATCCTTTTTTTATTGTTGCAGAATCTTCACAAATGAATGAAGATACATTTTCTCTGTCTCTTTCCAAAAAGTATAGCCAAGTTTTATTATGTTTAGTGGTTTTTTTTTGGTTACAGGAGAAAATTCACGCGTTTGTAGAAATAAAAAGTTGAAAGTAGCACATGACATTGATTTGCCAAAGTAACATGGATTTGTATGTAAGACTGAAGTTATATCACTGGAGTATCTGCAGGAGATGCGGGCTGGTGCTTGTACAGGGAGATGGTGGTTCCAGCCTGAGGAGAATAGGGTTCTTGGAATCAGGAAGGACAGAGGAGTGGTGGGATCTGTGATTTGCCATGGCACTGAGAAGGGTCTGGGCATCGATGCCTGGGCACTGAGCGTTAAGCATCATGACCTTGGGAGCTGCAGTGAAAGAGGTGGGTACCTCTGCTTTCCAGTGGGCCATGGGGGCTAGAGCACGGAACCTCACAATGCATCTAATGGTGATCTTGTGGGCCTGACTGGAAGGAGGCCTCTCCCACGTTTCTCTGGAATGCATGGCTCCTAAATTTTGCTCTAATGCCAGGAAAGTGATAAAGCTGTAAGAAGAGAAGAGAGAGAGAGAGAGAGAGAGAGAGAGAGGGAGAGAGATAGCTTGTGGTCCTGAGAAAGGCCTTAAAGCTAGATATAAATTTACTCAAAAAGATAAAGAGATGTGACTTTTCTCATATATTGTGAGCAGTGCAGTAAACTATGCTTGTTTTTAAAATACTATAATATCTGAAAAACAAAAGTTCTTTTCCTTAGAAAAGCTATATGGCTTTCTCCACAGATAATTAATAAGTCCTTGGACAAAATTTAACCTCTACTGTCAATTTTTATCTGTGTGGGATGGGAAGAGAATGGTTCTACCTTAACACGGTACAGAGATACATTAAAGTGTATGTGTTTGTTAGTGCATGCACACACACACACACACTCTCTCCTGCACTGCTACCTGAGCAGAAGGTGCCCTCTAAAACTGTGGAAGTGCTAGCAAATTCCTCATGGAGGAAAAGCAAGGAGTGGAATTATGAATTAAATGAAAGTCCATCTTATGCTTGTATAGAAAGGACATTACATTGAAATGGCAGCATAAGTTAAACAAACAACATATGTTTTGGTCTATTTCTTGGCCTCACTCAATTCCACTAACCTTAAAAAACTGGATCCCTGTTTCATTTTATTCACTTCATTCAGCAAAATTAAAATTCTTTAGGCTGACACAAATTGGAGGACAAAAGGATGTGGAATGAGTAAATAAGTGTGTAGTTATTAGGTGATACTGAAGATAAGATTAGGATAAAAGTATTATACCTAGCAGGGCATCACATTGTCATATATCTATATCTATATCTATATCTATATCTATATCTATATCTATATCTATATCTATATCTATATCTATATCTATATCTATATCTATATCTATCTATATCTGTGTGTATATGTGTGTGTATAGCATCATCATATTTTATATATATGTAACCATACTTATATGATATATATCTCATATAGATGTATATCATTATCTATGTCTATAATTTCTTTTTCCTGGAACATGAACTGAAAAGTTTAGAATTTCCCTGGAAGGTAACAGCGGCTGCTCTGGGGAGCACACGCACTCTGGCCGGGGCTGTGAGCGGGGCTGCGTGAGGGACTCTGGTGTGCATGAGGCATTGCTGCTTCTAACAGTGGCATCAAAGGGAAAACGGGGTCAGAGGTTATCCTGACTATTACTCTTTTCACTCCTTATACTTGTCCTTATTAATAATAATGATATTCAAAATGTACTTTCTAATACAGTATACAATAAGAGGTGATATGGAAAAGATCTTGCAAATATACTGTTAAGTAAAATAAGCACATTGTGCACTAGTTATTATATCTGGAAGGTAATATTAAAGGAAACTGTCAATTATTTTTTTTCCTTTTGTATTTGATATTTCTTGTGCTTGTATTACCCTTACCATGAAAATATAACCCCTCTAAAAATTATCACACAATGAACTGAAAGCCATTTTAATCTTTTACAATACCTTTTTTACTGACAAACTACTAGAGAATAATACTTTTTGAAGTCCTTTGGTTATAAAATAAGAATAATTAATAAAAGAAGTTTTGAATTCAGTGTGTTTCAATTAGGTGAATTAAAATAAACTTTATTGACTTTAATATATTAAACAGGATTTCCACTACTGTGGGTCAGCTGTTGTCTGCTAATTTGCAAATCATAAGATCCATTTCCAGGTGGGCATATTCTGCGTCTAAGCATTTATCTTCATCTGGCTAACCTTAAAATGTCATACCCTTTGACCTACTTGCCTAGATCTGCTCTGAGGACATAATGCTTACTTCAGCAAAAGCACTGTATAAAATGTGTTCAATTCTACATTATCTATAAAAGCAAAAGTTGAAGCAACTTAAATACAAGTTATGGAATGACTTAGTAAATGCATAGGATTTTGAAGTAGTCATAAAAAAGCATTTTTCTGGTAGTTATATTAGTATAGAGAAAAAGCTCATTATAGCACTCTAAGGGGAATAACAAGGAAACCAATAGCTTTACAGTTTAAATATAATCTTAACAAATGTAATTTTTGCATGGCTGAAGGCTTTGATTGTTTAAATGGACCTGGTTTGATATATATTTTTAAAAAGTATGAAGTCACTAAACTTCAACTACGAAGCCATTTGTTGTTTCCCCCCTCCATTAGAAGGGAACAGCAAAACTTCCAAAATAATTGGCTATTTAAAAATGTCTTTGAGACTTATTTGACCTAAATCAAAACTCATAGCCTTTTGTTTTCCTCAAGGTCCACATTACACATGCCTGATGGAGAGACAGCGAGGGAAGATCAAACTTGCAAGTGGAGTGGTCGCTGCCAGACAACTAGGGACAGCTGTATAGCAATTTCAGAAGCTGCTGACCAAAGAAAGTTTAATGTGGAAGGATGTGGCTGTCACTCCCTGAAAAAACAGAGATGAAGGAAGAAGATGGTAAAGGAGGAAATCAGCTGTTGGGCCAAAAGAGGATTTAAACATTGAAAAAAATGTCAACCATTAAAGACAGTTGCTGTGCCACACAGAATCCTGAGGTCAGTCCATCATCTACTTCTGTTAGCCCAGCGATTTGCTCAGCTATTGCTATTTTGGGAAGGAATTTCCACAGAGCTGGCATATCTTCAGCCCCGGAGGTTTCCTCTGATTGACTGATCAACAGGTGTTGAAAAAGCCTGTGACAGAAATACTGCAGACCCAGTGCTCGCATCTAACTTCTATAACTGGGACTGTAGTGTCACTGAAGTGTATCGTTTCTTCATCAAGGAGCCTTTCTGCAGGAGAAGGCGAAACACATTATTTATAACATTGATAGGTGGTTGCTTTTCCACAGACACAGCATATGCATTTGTTAACGCCATGCTGATTTATGATTTAAAAACTGAATATTGTATGAATGATTACACAACTGAAACCTAAATAAATATGATATAAAATGAACTTTTCAAAGAAATGTTGTTGACATTATAATCCTAAAATATATTAAACTACTGTATCTTGATTTATTTTTGTTTCAAAAGCAAATTGTCACAAAAGGTATTACAGTAATGGTCATCTGTATCAAGGGGAAAAAACAAAAGAAAAAGCATATATAAAGTGTTAGATTGTCAAACACTTAAGGAATATAATTTATTTTATTCCTTTTATACTCAATTTTATTTCTTTAAAAAATTATTCAAAGCAAAAGAAACATTGGTCTGTATAAATTATTCAAATTTTCATTAAAAATTTAAATAAGTCCTAAATTCTCACCATATTTACCATGCCATACATTTTATTATATTCAAAGTAAAAGCCAGACTTGGCTGGTGTGGCTCAGTGGACTGAGTGCTGGTGTACAAATCAAAGGGTTGCTGGTTCAATTCCCAGTCAGGGCACGTGCCTGCATTTCGGGCCAGTTACCCAGTAGGGGGCGCATGAGAGGCAACCACACATTGATGCTTCTCTCCCTCTCTTTGTCCTCCCTTCCCTTTCTCAAAAAATAAATGAATAAATAAAAAATGAAAAAAAAAAACAACCAAAGTCCTTATTTGGTGTCTAGGGTCATGTATAAACTGCCTCCTCACTCTTTGTAACTTAATATTCTCCCACTCTCACCCTGGTCTTTCAGCTTCAGCAAAACAGAGCTTTCTGCTGCTTCTTAAACCCATGGGGCTCACTCCACCTCAGGGCTTTGCTCTTTCTCAGTCACTCGTTGGATCTCCCAAAGAACAGAGTGGCAGGGCCCACCACTTCCCTCAGATCATTAGGCAAAAAGTTGCCTTCTTGGTGGGGCTTTCCAGGTTTATCCTACCTAAAATTTAACTTTTTTCCATCAATATTTTATGTCCTTTCTCCCTGGGTATTTGTTCTCTTATAGTTTATTTTTAACACAATGTTCTTTTCCTTTCTTTTATGGTTTACATTCTCCACTAGAATGTAAGCTCCGACAAAAGGGGTTTCATATTTTGCTTACTTCACCATTGTGATAAAAAGTACCTCGGACATAGTAGAAACTCAATAAATATATGTTTAGTAAATGACCAGCAGGGAATGAGTAGAAAATATGGTGTCTGAGCACAATTGGTTAGAATGCTACTGTTACCACTCACACAGGATGTTAAGACTTGTATCTCCCTTGTAGCTCAGGGAAGGATGTGTTTTATGGTGCTACATTTAGGGTTCCCAGTATTTCCTGAATATAGTAATAGTAATAATAATAATAATAATAACCTGCATACTATTGCTTTGTACTTGGTCTCTTTACAAAAATGAATTCATTTAAATCTTTAACAGTGCTATGTTAGTTATATTATCTGGACTTCAGAGATGAAAATTGAGACTAGCTAACACACTTATGCACTATATTGAAGCTAATATCTGGTGGGAGTTTTACTAGATAGATCATCTGAATTAAAATACTTATTTGTCATCATGAAGCTATGGTGTTTGAGAGATCTAAAAAGAGATGAAATATGAATAGGCAGATCTAATCTGAAAGCGATGAAGATATGTTAATGGACTTTAAATCAGGGAGTGGCACAATTAGGTTTACATGGTAGAGAAATTACTCTGATAATAGAGTGGAAAATGGAACAGAGGGAACAGGCTGGAGCCAGGAAGTAAATAGGTTGTTGCAATAAATCAGGGAAAAGTATGAAGCTCATTCCAGTTAGTGGAGGAGGTGATAGATATAAAAAATACACATGTCATGAGCAAAAACTTACTGAGAGTTGAGGGAAGTGAAAAACCAATGATAGCTCGCAGGTTTCTTACTTGGGAAGTTAGAAATATACGATGATGTGATTAATCCTCATTAGAAATGTAAGAAGAAAAGTAGATTTGGAAGAGAAGAGTGTGTCTGAAATCAACGGAGAAGAGGCCCTTTCAAAAGGGGAGCTAGTATAAGGTTTCAAATATTGCCAAGAGGTCAGAAAGTCAAGGACTAAACAGCATTGTTTGGATTAAGCAATCAATAGATCGTCATTGGTGACATTTGGTAGATGAGCTGCAGGGCTGATTCTGATCTAAGGATAGACCAGATCAGTAGTCTCTAGGCGTTTGAAGGGGAAGAAGTGGAAGTGATAAATGTGTACCCTTACAAGATACCACATTGGAAAGGAAGAGATGTAATAGGGCAGAAGCTCATTCATTTCATTGTTTTAAGGATGGAAGTGACTTGAATATTTTAAAGGAGTGGATGTTAAGTGCCAGTTGTATTGGATTCCTGTTGCTCTTGTAATAAATTACCACAAATCTAGTGGCTCAGAACACACATTTGTTCTTTCCACAATTTGGAAATCAAAACTCTAAAATCAAGGCATTAGCAAGGCCATGTTACTTCTGGGGCATTCAAGGGGGGAAGTACGTTTTCTTGCCTTTTCCAGATCCCAGAGGGTGCCTGCATTATTTGGTTTGCAGCACCCTGCTCATCCTATAAGCCAATAGCATAGCATCTTCTCTCCTCTCTGATGTCCTGCCTCTCTCTTCTAAGGATTCTTGAGATTACATTGGGTTCACCTTAGATAATCAAGGATAATCTCCAATCTCAAAATCTTTAATCACATACAGAAATTTTCTTTTGCTATGTAAAGTAATATTCACAGGTTCTGGGCATTAAAATACAGATATCTTCAGGGGCCATTTATTTGTCTACCCAGTTCATTTTGTGTCTCCAGAGAGCACATCTATTTCATATGCAAAATATATTCACCCCATTCCCAAGTCCCCCAAAGTCTCAATAAGTTACAGTATCACAAGTCTAAACTTCTATCTAAATTTCATCAGATCAAAAGACCCAAATCTCATCTACATTATTTAAATCAGACATAGTTGAGACTTTGGATATGAGGCAAAATTCATGAGGCAAAATTTCTCTCTCTTTGTGTTTATCTTTGAAGCTAGAAAACAAGTTACCTGCTCCAAAACACAATGATGGGACAGGGATAGAGTACCAGTTATAGACATTCCCATTCAAAAAGGAAGAAAATAAAAGGAAAAAAGGTACCATTGGTTCCCCAATTTTTAAATCTAACAAAGCAAACTCCACTAGATTTCAAGGCTTGGGAATATTCCTTTGTGACTTTGGGGAAAGGTAGTACATGTTTGAAGCTGAGTAGTTTAAATGACTGTTTTCTTGACTGTAGAATTTTGGGAGTCCTACAGCCTTCTTTCGTTTATGTCTGTCCCTTTCAGATTAAGCTGGTAGTGTTTCTGCTGATGGGACATCCTTGTGGATCTCCTGTGTAGTCACAGAGACGCATTGCAGTGGACAAGAGTCTTTCTTGAAAATCGCATTTATATTTCTGACTTTTGCTGAGAAGCCTGAAAGGAATGCACGAGCCACATTCCTAATCCCTTCCTGAGCACTCTGTGTGATTAATTACCCTTACCTTTTGAATTTTTTGAGGAACTAGCAAAAGGTTTTCCAGCCATACTCTTGACTTTCTTAACAGAATGATTTCCTGACAGTGAATCTTCTAATTTTAGTATCTTTTGCAATCTGGACAGGCTGAAAATTTCCCAATTCATTAAGTCCTTGTTCCTTTTGCTTAACAATTCTTTCCTTTCATAAGAACCCTTGCTGTTAAACAGTTCCACACAAATAATCCAAGGTGATTCCCCCATCTCAGGAGTTACAGTTTAATTGCATCTATAAAGTTATTTTCACTGTGTAAGGTGACATACTCACAAATCTGAGGCTTAGGACATGGACATTTTTTTTTTGGAGATCATTATTTAGCCTACTATATCTGTAGACAGGGAGAGATCAATGGTATAGGAAAATTCTTTTAAAGGTGTGGGATTGTTCAGGAAGCTGGAGATAATCAAATCCAAATCAAAGGGTTTAATTGTGTTTTTTACGAAGTACCATATAGTCTTTGTAGGATATGAGTAAGGATGTAGGTGATGTCAGACAGTCAACATGATTCTGTTTGAAATGGCAGATATGCTTGCTGAATGGACTTGAAGACAACAGTAAAATGCTATAGGGTTTCCAGGGCCACTATAAAATAAGTAGGAAAAAGTGGTCATAAGGAACACAAATGAGGTGATAAGTACTAGACAGTTTCTCCGAATGTGCTGACACAGGAGAAGGATGGTTTAATTGATCCAGGTCACCAAACAAGCGCTTAACCTTGCGTCAGATTGCATACAAATAAATTATTTTCCTTGTCTATACATTCTTCAAGGTTATGTATGACTTTCTACGTTTTGAATGTATTCCTTTACCACCTAAATAAATTTTTAATTTTTATACAATATGGTATATTGAACTTTTGTCAGGTGACTTTTGTGTTATTGTAAGTTTGAAAAACATACTTCCATCTAGATAACTGATAAGTATTCTATTGTGTTTTCTTCTGGCTATTTTATCACTGATTCTATATATTCTTGAATATATTTGGAAGCTATTTTACTGTCTAATAAAAAGAGATACCCGAGTTACCCTTTCAAACAGTTGCAATAGCAACATCTGAACAATCTTTATCCTTCTGACTCATTTACAGGGCCTTCAAAACACCATATATTATGTTATAGCTATTACTGTTTGTATTCTGATAACTATTCTTTCATACTGTTATCTATTATTCAGTTGTTTTATGTACTATAGCTTCATAACATGTTTTTGAAAAACTATTTTTAAAAACCCACAAAAGTTAACTCTGAAAAATACTTCCACGTTTAGCCAATTATATAATCCCCTTTCTTTGTCAATTTATGCATATTGTTTTAAAAAATTATTTATTTTAACTCTAGGCCAAAAGCATACTGAAGAATCTTAGCCTTCATTTGTTCTCAAGCTTAGAAGATATAGTAAAAACGTTTCCCTTTATCACTGAAAAGTTAAGACAAATGGATAATTTGCCTGGGCTATTTCTTTGGTAAGTTATTGAAGCTTAATTTTTTGTATTAGAATGTTTTGTTTTGTTTTTAATTTGTCTCACTCATATAAAGTGGGTAGAAGTAAATAAACATTTGTTATTTTGGTGTATATTTAAAAATATAGCTGATTTTAATTGAAAAGAAATAGATATATGTGTCTAGTTCAGCCCTTGTGAAATTATTTATGCTTATCACCCTTTTAATTCCCTGACTTCTGACTTTTTGACATTTCTTAGCTTTATTAATTTCTTATAGATAACCATTATTACTTGAATATGCACCTTAGAAGTGATCCTTTAGCAATCAAATTGTGTATTTGTACACACATGTAAGAGCCCATAAAATGCTCACAATTTTCTGATATGTTGGTTTCACATTTATAGACAGGAAAATTAATACCCAGAGGCATTCCTGAATACTACACCCTATAATACCAAAAGCTTGAATAGATTTTGAGCATCTAGCTTTGATAAAGAGAACTGAAATGGAATGCATGATGTAGGTAACACTTTACACCCTGGATTAGCTCTGGTAATAACTTCAGCATAAGAGCAGAAACAGTTAATTTAGTCAACATAACTTTGAATTACAGCAGCTTTGTATAAAATAAATTCCCAGTACCTTGTTCCAATAGCCATGTTAAATTATATGTATAGACAAACACACAAACATATATGCATGAAGATATGTTAAGTGATGGCACTAAAGCCAAATACATCTTGTTACACATCCAAATGTCTGTGCTGGAGGTAGGTAACTAAAACCAAACGATGATAGACCTAAGATGAGAGTATGACTGAGAACAGGTTTTGGGAAATGTCAGAAAATTTCTCCTTCCTCTTTTGTGCTTGGGCCAAAGTAAATCAGTCAGGTATTCTGCCAACAGGTGACAATATTTGTCTAGATCACTATCTAGTGTGGCTCTCAGTTTTAGATAGAAACAAGTGTATTGCTATAGCTCTGGCATAGCTGAAAGTATAACTTTGAGATACTGATTTAAAGAGGAATTGGATTCATTATTCATAATCTCATACCAATTTAAAATTTTTAAGTAAGTTGCTTTGTAAGATATCTAAATATTTCAAATGTCTGGGAATGTGATCTTGGCAAGTTACAATGAAAGTTTCAGTTTTTTTTTAAATATACTGCAGGAACCCTAGTTCTTACTCACTGGTTCGCTGGAACACAGAGAACTGTGCATGACGTTTGGTTTAGGCTTAAGTTGGGTCAGCCAACCTTCCCTAATCTGGACTCTGGAAGAAATACATGGTCTGGCAGGGTGCATGTTTAGTGTCCAGTACTCATGTAAAGGAGGGGTGAAGAGCACACACTTTGGACCAGACCTTAGCCTAAGTCCCAGCTCTCCCCTACTTTAGCTATGTAATGTCTGGAAAATGACTTACGGTCCTAGAGCACATTTGAAAAATGGAGACAGTAATAATGAATTCATTAAGTGTAGTGTTAGTTAAATGAAATAATTTCTGTACAAAACTTTACTCAATGCTAGAAAATACGATTGGTTCAGATCCAACTACTAGACCTTCTTTTACCTTGAACTTGGGTATAGATAGTCGGAGGGATTGAGGAAGGAAAATAAGTGACCTAGGTTGATTTGTTTGTTGCTTTAAAGCATTTTATGCCACCCTGTAAGATATCATTTGCAACCAGAAATCTATGGCTATTTCACATTAATTTGTGTTTCTATGCACAGGGAGGTAATTTTAGTATGCTGATAAAACAAACAAACAGAAACGAACGTGGCCTCTGGAGCTGAGTTGCCTGGGTTCTAATCCCAAACCAAGTATTCATTAGTCTGTATGACCCTGGATAAGTTTTTAAATTTCCTTTGGAATCTATTTCCTCATCTGCAAAACAGAGATAATAACACTATCTTCTTCATAAGGTAATAGTGGGGATTAAGTGAGTTAATTCGGCAATATAGAACAGTGCCTGGAATTTGGTAAGCATTTTGTAATTGTTTGCTGTTATTATTTTTGCCTTGCTTCCTACCAGGTACCAGGTTTCCTACCATGTACACTAGACTGTGACTTTCCTTATCTTTTTGAATTGAGATATAATTAACATATGACTTTCTTAGTCTTTATTTCTCTAATACACTGACTTAATCTCGATTGACTGAACAACATTCCTTTTCCAAGCCTGCTTTTCTGAGCCTGCTTTCTGAGCATGGTAGTAAATCCATGGACTCACAAATAATCTCCTAAAAATTTCTTGGATAGACCAACCTATAGTGAGTGCAGTATAACTTAAAGCAACATGATATGTTATGCTGTAATATTTTAATTTAATTGGAAGCCCAAGACTATATGTAGTTTGCTTTAGTAAGCTTTATGGTTTTGAAAGACAAATATATAAATTTCATGCATTATTACAACTTAAAATAGCCATACTAGTATTTCAAATTAATTATTATACCTAGTGAGTTATTTTAAAAAAATTCTTTGGATAATCCATGAATTCCAATGTCACTAGAGGATACAATACTTAGATTCAGTATGGTGAGGGTCTAGATAACTACCTACTTATTTTCTGTGAGATATAATACAGGCACAGTCTTTATAAAAGTTGGCCCTTTTGAAGCTCTTGCCATCTGGGCTGACCATCCTGCACCTTACCTCATCTAATCAAACTTGGGATTCAGGCGTACTCTTGGCTCTCTCCTTCACCCCACGTCCTTCCATTATCTTGGCTGACGTCAGCACGCCCTCATGTCTATTCCTTCCACACCCTGGCACACTCACCTTCAGCTCCTTGGCTCTGTGGCTACACTTGGATGTGCTCCACTTTCAAAATCCCAAGGCAAAATGTGTATCAGTTATGCATTGTTAGATAGCAAATTACTCCAAAACTTAGAGGCTTAAAACAATACATGCAAACCTAGCATGTTTTTATCCAGAGCATTAAAATGACCCTCATTGATTTTAAATCCCTGAAATAAAGTGTCCTCTGCTCCAGGCCAGCTCTTGTCTGTGAATTTCCAAGTCTTCAGATTCATTTATAAGTGAATCTAAAGCCATTTATAAGTGGCTTAGCTTCTGCACACTTTAAATGTTCACACTTTAAAATGTTCATATCTTTTGACCTATTCTATCCTACTCTTCTTTAAAGACATGTATGATATCATATTTACCTTAACATTGTGTATAATAGAAAAAAATTGGTAACAACCTAAATCTCCAATGGTTAACTCATAGAATTTTAAAATGTTCATAGAAAGTGATGTTTATAAAATGTGTGTAATAGCAGAGGAAAACTCATTATAGAATGATAGTGGACAGAAGAAGAAATCATTTGCATTTATCAGATAAGTGAATTATTAAAAATGTAAGCATCTTTTTATGGATGAAGATTTTATTGTTTTAAATTGAGTTCATATAAAGAGAAAGAAAAGGCTTGACTGAGTGAATTTATTTAATTAATAAATAAATTAATTAATTTATATTCGCTAAAGGGGAAAGGCAAATGCACCAAAATAATTGAATATTTAAAAATGCTTTGCAACTTAATTGAACTACCTCAAAACTCACAGCCTTTGTTTCTTTTTTTTTAAATTTTATTTTAATTATTGTTCAAGTACAATTTTCTATCTTTTACTCCCATCCCGGCCCACCCACCCAGCCTTCTTCACCTCCCTCCCATTTCCACCCACCCTAGTTTTTGTCCATGTGTTCTTTATACTTTTAAAGTCCACATTTTACATGCCTCATGGAGATACTTAGGGACTGTCAAACTTGCAAGTGGAGTGGTCGCTGCCAGACAACTAGGGACAGCTGTGTGACAATTTCAAAAGCTACTTTGGATAGAAAGAAGGAAGTCTGACATGGAAGGGTGCGCCGTCACTGCCTGGGAAAACAGAGATGAAGGAAGAAGATGGTAAAGGGGGAAATCAGCTGTTGGACCAAAGTGGGATTTAAATATTTTTAAAATGCCAACCATGGAAGGCAGTTGCTCTGCCACACAGAATTCTGAGGTCTGCTCCCTGTCTGCTTCTGTCAGACTAACGATTTGCTCAACGCTATTTTGAGAAAGAATTTTCACAGACCTGGGATATCTTTGGCCGCCTACGTTTCCTGTCGTTGACCAGTCAACAGGTGTTGAAAAGCCTGTAGCAGAAATATCACAGACCCAGTGTCCTCATTTTAATTTTATACCTGCACCAGTGATTTTGTTTGAATGTTCTACCTGTTTCTGCAGTACAGAGAGGTAAATTATTGCTGACATAATTATTTTTCCACTGGTATTCATACAATTTATTATTGCCATATGTTTATTTATGACTTAATAATTTAATGTTGAGGTTATGATCACAAATTCAAACCTCAAATTCTACTGAAACAAGTTCAGTAGAGAATGAACTCTCTGTAATGAAAGATGTTGGTATTATGATTTTTAGAAAGCATTCAACAATCTTCACTTTAAAAAAATCCATTACATCCAGAAAAATGTCATATTGAAAGTCCTTACAGAGCTAACACATGAAGTAAGCTTCAGAAACAACTGTCACATTGTAATCAGAGAAAAAGTTAAAAAAAATAGTATTAGATTGCTACGCTGAAATAGTTTTCAGTAATTTAACAATAAGACCTAATTATATATGACTTAATGAATGAAAGGGTGATTATCCTTACTGCTTCTTCATTTAACAGTCCAATTTGGCATGTTCCTAAACCTGAAATGAATGAATGCCTTCTCACAGTAGATTATCACAACCTTGTTGCTGTAGGCCCCATTAAGGCCCTCATATCCAATATTCGGTTTATTAAAAATTGGCTCCATCCTATCAGTGTTGGCTAAATAATTTGCTATTATACAAATGACTAGTACAGTAGTCCGACCCTTACCTGCAGTTTCCCTTTCTGTGGTTTCAGTTACCCATGGTAAACCGTGGTCCAAAAAACAAAACAAAAAATAAATAAAAATAAAAGTAAACTGTGGTTCTAAAGAGAGAGAAAATGCTAAATAAGTAGATTTAATCTGATAGCAATGGGGAAGTGTCAAAGAGTCTTTTAACAGGAACTTGACATGCTTAGTTTTAATGCTAAAAGGTAGCCCTTGGCAGTAGGGAGGAAAATGTAATAGAGCCAGGAGGGAGTAGGCCATTTCAGTGATCCAGATGAGAAATGGTGACACTTGCTCCAGCCTTTAAAAAATAGGAAAGAGATTCTAGATGCCTCGTTAGGAATTCAAGTTCACTGGGATTTAAGGGAGATGAACAGTGGTTACCAGGCTTCTAATTTGATCAGCTGTTGTGTGCTGATTTCACTAATGCTAATAGAAGAGGTAGTATGAGAAACAGATTTAAAGAATACTATATCTGAAACCAAGGAAGAAGAGGCTTATTGGAGAATTGAGATGGGTTAAAATCTTTCTAATATTTCAGAGATATGCATCCTAGTAAATGAATCACAGAATAAGCTAGCGTTGTTTGGAGACAGCAATCACTGCTAAGTCATCACTGGTGACCTTCGAACAGTTTCAGAGCAGATCTGGACTAAAGGAGTCTGTGGAGCAGGGTGAAGAAGGGCACGCTTCTGGTGCAGACCACTGAAGGGTACTGTGCCTAAAAGAGAAGGGAAGAAACAGAGCAGGGCATCATTTTTGTTAGTGTTTTAAAACAGAAGCGACTTGAGACTTTCAGTGGAATGAACAGTGAATTTTAGTTGATGGGGTGAAGTTGAAGATGCAGCCATCTGAAGAATAATGGACTGAGATGCTTGAGGAGGCAGCCAAATCCTGATCATAAGGAGTTATTTATGTTGGGTGTGGGTGGTGCCTGCTGTACTCTTCTCAAGACTCCGAGTAAGGGTGTATGTAATATGGAGTTATCATAAAGTTTGAAAAGACAGATATGAAAAAAGAGATCTTCTGCGATTAGAAAGCACTTGACGTGAAAATAAAGTTCTATGGGGTTGTAACCAATATTGTAAATATTTCCAAGACTTGGGGGAAAATAAAAAGCATCAGATGTATTTGTAAACAGTTTGATGGGACACAAATGGGGTCATTTCCCTCGGTGTTCAGAGAAAAAAAAAATGAATTGATCTCAAGGATCAAACTGTAGGCAGCAAATGTAGAGGGAAGTCTAGGCTTAAGCAGTGGAACGTGTTAATTAGGGAAGGGTTGAACTGACTCACGGCTGTCATTCTGATAAGAAAAACATTCATGAGTCCTAAGAGGCTGAAGAACAGGGATTAAAAGGGAGGGGTCTGAAAAGCAGAAACGGAGTTTGTGACTATCAAGATTTGGACGAAGTCCAGGGTATGCCCCTGGGTGTAGGTTGTTGACTTGGAAAAAAACATCTCGATGGCCAGAGCTTTGGTGTGTTGGTTAAATACACTGGAGTGAGAAATTGAAAAAATATTGGGTTAAGGTTTATAGAGGTTTCACTTGTCATTGAAAATTGAAACAAACATAAACATTATGTACACTAAAAAACTTAACATCTCAATAATTTACCAAAAAAGAAAGTAAAATGAAATTCTTTACCCATTGGTGAAAGGCACCGAGTTATAGAATGTGAAGCATTTGCCTGAGATCATACAAGAGAGAAGATTTTAGGTAGACCTTTGGGATAGACTGGGTTTTTAATTTTGGCAACATTCACTAGTTATGTTATCCCTCTAAGCCTTATTTGTCTCATCTGTGAAATGACAGAAATAATAGCACACACATCATGGAATTGCTTCTTATTATGATAATACAATCTCTAATTTGGCTGCAAGCAAATATATTTTCAGTTTGCCACATTCATTCACAATAATGTATTAGTTTCCTATTGCTGCAATTACAACAAACTCAGTTGCTTAAAACAACACAAACTTATTCTCTTATAGTTTTGCAGGTCGGAAGTTTACAATCCATCTCAATGGGCTGAAGTCCATTGGTATCAGCCCTGAGGTATCACAGGGCCAGTCCCTTCCAGAGCACAGGTGGCAACCACAAGGCCCAAATCTGGCCCCACACCTTGTTTTATCTGGCCTGGCACCCTGTTTCTACCTGGTGGCAGTGCTGAGCTCTCATTTAACTGTTAAGGAGTCGTTACATTTATACAGTCCTAAAATTACATTCAGTCCTTTGAAGGCAACTTCGTGGCTGATGTGGCTGGCCCCTGGTGAAAGAGTTTGACACTCCTGTTCTAGAGGTTCTACAAGGGAATTTGTTTCCTTGCCATTGCCAGTTTCTGGAGACCACCTGACTCCTTAAATTGTGGCCCCTTCTTGCATCTTCAAAGCCGACACATCTGTCACTGACTTGGCTTCTGTTATCACATTGCTGCCTGTGATCCTTTGCTCATGTCTCCCTCTTATAAGAAACCCTCTTGAGTCCACTTGGGTAACCCATCATAATCTCTTCATCTCAAAATCCTTAATTTGGTTTATTCTGCAAAGTGCCTTTTGCTATGAAAGCCAACGTGTTCACAGGTTTTAGGTATTAGGACATTGACCCTTGGCTGGAGGTGGGGAGGGCATCATTCAACTTAACCACAGGCAAGTTCACTGGAGACATTCATGAGGGATGGATACGAATATGGTGTCACTTTAGGCCAGCCATGTGTCAAGTTCTAGGTTCTTTTATTTTCTTTCTCAGTGTCATTATCAACAAACACATCACAAATTTGCAAATAAATAAATGAAAGCCTGATGGATATGAAAAATGGCCACCTTCTCCAACCCCACCTTTTTCTTTAACAACTTCACCCTCCCGTTTACGACAAAGTATGTCATTCGCTGTCTCTCTCTGCTCTGTGTTCTCTGTGGAACAGAGCCTATCCCTCTGCTCTTACCTTTCCTGCAGACAAAGCAAGCCTCTGTGGCTCCCCACTCTTCCTAAGCCACTCAAAATTCACTGCTGTCCCCACATTCCACTTGCTGGAATTCTCATACATTTGCACATTTATAGCATTCATGAAACTAAGCACACGGAGCCACGAGAGAGGCTAGTGTTGAAACCCAAATTGCAGAAATTAAGTGAAAATTACGTCAATTAAACTAGAAATAAAAATGAGCATGTTGCATTTTCAATTTATTTTTAAATGGTGTTTCTTGGCCCATGAAAGTTCCAAATATAGTTCACACAGAACAGTAATCATCAACTTCTCATAAAAGAAACTCCAAGTTCATGTACTGTTACCTACTGTTTTTGTTTTTCTTTTTGGATAAAGGTGGAACCCAACACCCCACATCTTACGGTCTAATTTCAGATTATTTCATCTATTTCTAAATTCCGTACTTGTTGATTTTCCTTTCCTTAGATATCCCAGATTTCTCTGCCTCATTTCCCTATGTTTTATTTCTAAATTCCAAAGTCTGTATTATTGCCTCTGCTATCTCTTCATAAGGCTCAGACTGAAGAGAAAGCTCCCCTGGCTTCTGATTCCTGATGGCGGGAATCGAAACTCAAATACCGCTGAGATGAGAAAGGAAACTGAAACTCGCTTGTGAGGTATTAAAGACAGCCGGGGCGGCTCCGCTCCCCGCAGTTCACGCAGGTCCAGGGTTCGCGGCAGCTTCCCTCGGCCCTGCTCCCGGTTCCGCTCTGCCACTCCTCTCCCGCGGAGCGCGCCGATCAGCAGCTCTTTGGACGCAGCAGGTCTGGGTTCCGAGTCTGCAGTCCCGGGGAAGGAACGGGTAGTACTCCAGACCCCACGTAGGGCTGGCGGCGGTGTGTGTGTCTAGGTGAAGGGTTTCCTTGTAAAGGGGACTGGAGCGATGATGTCCGCGGGGGCTCTAGATCTTGTATCAAAGAAGGAGGTGGTCCGGCAGTGGCTGTCAGATGGGCACCCCAACCTGGGGTGCAGGGAGTTGCTCATGCCACTGGACTCACGAAGGCGGTGGCTGACTAGCTTCTGCCGGCTCCGGATGCAAGGATGGGGGGGTGTGTGTGTTGTGGGGGGGGGGGAGGTACCAGAAGTAAGGGACACCTGTGATGAGCTGGGACGTTTTAAGTCTGAAGGAGAGGGGAGACTGTCAGGCATCGGAGGTATTGAGGATAATCAAGACACAGTATGTCTGAACACACACACACACGCACACGCACACGCACACGCACACGCACACGCACACACACACACCGCACCCCAGCCAAACAAAGCAAAGATATAGGCAGTAGCACGCAGTTTCGTCCTCTGTGCGGAATCTTAGACCCAACTCAAAACTTGTAGAATTGGAATCTACATTTTAATGAGACTCTCCCAGATGATTTCTACGCACCCTTAAATTTCAGTGGCTTAATAGAATAATAATTTATTTCTTGTATAAAAGTTAAAAGAATATATTCTTGGTTTAGGGTATGTGTTAGTTTTATATTGCTACATTACAAATTATCACAAATTTAGTGGCTTAAATCAATAGAAATGTATTACTTTACAGCCTGCGTGTATCAGAAGTTCTGGCACAGGTTAACTGAGTCCTTCACCCAGCATCTCACCAGGCTGAAAAGAAGGTATGCTGAGGCTGCCATCTCATCAAGGCTCTCTGGGTGCTCACTCGGGTTGTTGGAAGAATCTGAGTCCTTAGAGCTGTGGAACTGAGGTTCCCTGTTTTCTTGCTGGCTGTTGGCTAGGGGTTACTCTCAAACTTTGGCTTCTGCCCTCAGGTCCTAGCCACATGGCTCTCACAACACAGTGGCTTATGGCTTCCAAGGCAGCAGGAGAATCTCTCCCTTGTCTGCCATGATAATGTAACCTTGTCATAGAAGAGGCTCTTCCATTAAATTCACAGGTCCTGCCCACACTCGGGAGAGGAGACTGTAGGGGCATGTAGACCAGGCTGGCTGGATTCATGGAGCCCATTCTGAACTCTGCCCACTGCTGGTTAGCTCTTCTCCAGTGTTTCAGGGGTGTGATTCCTTCCATCAGAGGGCTCCACTGTTCCCCAGGGCCTCTCTGAATTGGGCCATCTCCCCTCTAATACATAACCCACAATTTCTTGTTTTCCCCCTCCCTCTTCTTTTCTTTCTTTTTAAGATTGTTTAAGTCAGAATTCAAATAAGATATGGACACTGCTGTGACCAGATACGTCTGTCATTATGTCTTTAGTCCTCTTGTAATTTTTTTGTTAATGAGAGGGTTCCTCCCCGCCACACTTTGGTCTTATAGAGATTCTTCTGGTGCTCCTGATACCATTTAACATGTTCTTTTGTCTTCTAAATGTTTTGCCATTGCTACTAGAGCTTTGATCAAATTCAGGTTTAATTTTTGTTTTTGTTTTTTGGCTACTGTATTGCGATGGTGGTGCAGGTGTTCTGTACAGTTGTTCCGAAAGCAGACATTTGCCTCTCTATTTTTTTTCCCTGCTATCACCTGAAATACCAAGATCTGTTAATTCAATAGGAGTTGTAAAGTCATTATTCCATTTCCTTATTAGCTGGATTTCCTCCAGCTAATGGAAATGAAACTTTCCATTTCCATTATTTGGTAACCCAGTGGTACAGGACTTATATGAAAGACAGATTAACATCTTGATTTCAGAAATTCTTAATTTTTTTTAATTTTAAAGATTTTATTTATTATTTTTTAGAGAGGTAAAGGCAGGGAAGAAGAGATGGAGAGAAACATCAATGTGTGGTTGCCTTTGGAGCACCCTCGGTGCTGGGGACCTGGCCTGCAACCCAGACATGTGTCCTGACTGGAAATCAAACCAGCAACCCTTTGGTTCACAGGCGGGCACTCAGTCCACTGAGTCTCACCATCCAGGGTCTTAATTTCTGATATGTTATCTTTAAATGCTATCTATAGACTTCCTGCGATGAAAAATGAGGAACTTATTATATACTCTTCTCTTTCTACTATTCATCCCTTTCTGAACTTCCCCTTTTGGTTAATTACTGATATTTTTATATCATCAGGGTTAATCATAATTTATAGTATTTTGAGACTTAAATTCTTTTGACTTCTATGTTGAGTCAAAAATGAAAAATCAGTAAATAGTAGTTACAAATTATGATTATGTACATATTATTCATTGTAGAAGCAATCTATATGTTTGGCTGGGAAATGTGGTACTAGATCATTAAAGCTACTATTTGAAATTGATACTGTGAACCTAAAAATAACAGTGAGAGGAAACAAGCACTTATTTAAGATAAATAGGAAGAGCTATTTGGGAAGAACTGATTCAGGCAGCAGCCCAAATAATGTTCTGATTAGGAGACAAGGACAAAGGTATTTATAAGAAAAGGGAGCAAATACATCAGTACAAGAATGACATTTCTGTTGGTACGGATATATACCATAGTGGCCCTAGTTCTAAACAATTTTTAAAATTTTTAGCCTGTTAGACATCAGTCTGGTAGTCATAATATCTGCTTTCTTGTTATCTTTGCAGAAGTTCTTTGGGACAAAGCGTTGCCTTAGGCCCACTGCTGAGGTCATTTTGCCTTGTTTTAACATTCCACACATCTGAGGGTAAGACATGCAAGGCAGTTCCTCTAGCATGGCAGCTCTGGCTCCGTGAGTGGTTCCATTTATATTTTTAAAATTATTTTTCCTCTTTTTGATCAAGATATTTCTTTGAAAGTGTCACTGGCCAATAAAAAAAAGCAACATCTGCAGCAGTAGTCAGTTATTATAAGCATCATTGGTTTTTTCTTGTCAGGTGGCTCCTTTTGGGTGTGTCGTGCTGTGGTTGGTCCCTCATCACCAGGAAGATTCATTCCTGGAAGGTCACGTCCCAGGTAGCAGAGAAAGTGGTTTTCTTTTTCTTAGGAACCTTAGGCCACATTCGAGCAACAAGAGCACCAGATAAAAGGAAGGCTTTTCAGTCATATTTCTGAAGGGCAAACATTTTCTGTAGTTGCTTGAGGTTTCTCATATGAAGTCTCATAGGCCTTAGTAGTCATTTCAAAACATTGAGCAACTATTACCTAGGTGATGTCTATAACATCAAATCATTGCAACAAAGTTTTATAACAGCAAACATTTCTATAATAACAAACAAAATGAAGAACAGATTTGCACTAGAAGGTAATACTTAAGGGCAGTTAGCTGAAGATATTAAAAAACCATGAGGTATCATTGGGTACTGTACTTAATCATTGGCTTGTACCCAAAATTTATTTAGTTCTATCTTTATTTTACCAGAGGCGTTTTTTTTTTTTTTTTTTTTTTTTTTTTTTAATCTAAGTACAGCAAAGGCATTAATAACAGAGCACACCCTACCTTGCTTAGACAAGGTATGGTCAAGAGCATTTTTTTTGTCTATTATAACTAATGCAAAGAAATGTAAAGATTTTTCCTGGTTGATTATTGCAGTGGTGGTTATTGTAAACCTTCCCAAGGAAAAAGTAATTTTCTAAATCTGGTGCCTTTATTGGAGTTGACATCACCAGGCATTAAGCATCCTTAGCTATGTGTGTAACGAGTCACCCATTTTGACCTGTGAAGTAGGTTAAAAATGATGCCCGATGTTGAATTATTTTCTAGTCAGAAATTAAGGGGAAAAAAAGAAATGATACTTATTATAACATGTGCTTAGCCTCATATTATTTGTGAGATATTAAGGAATTAAAGTAAGGAAGAAAAGGAAATATAAAGGGATAAGTGATACAGGCC
The DNA here is from genome assembly GCA_004024845.1 of Tonatia bakeri. Classification (NCBI taxonomy): domain Eukaryota; kingdom Metazoa; phylum Chordata; class Mammalia; order Chiroptera; family Phyllostomidae; genus Tonatia; species Tonatia bakeri. The sequence continues at coordinate 12,246 of PVIA01000604.1, read as the reverse complement.
TAGTCTGGAATCTTGGGTTAGTTGTTCACAACAGATGTCATGAGCTTCATTTGCTATAAATTAAAAATTGTCTGAGCAGTCAAATTAGGTGTAAGAGGTTTCTGTACATGGGGAAACATGCATCCAAGAGTCAACATCTCCAAATTCGGTCATACGTGGATTAGTGAAGAGTACCTGAAGTTTTAGAGGGATCAGACAGATATGACAAGAAAAATGCTTTTTTTTTTTGATAAATGATTTCATTCTGTTTACAAGGGTATAATTTAACAAATTGCTGTAGGTTGTGGGTAACTTAAGGGGATTTTTTTCTTCTATGTGAAAGATAAAGATAAAAACCAGTAATATATCGTATAAAATTATATCTTTATCAGTTCATTCAGTCCTATGTAATTAATTCTTACTGAGCTTGATCTTTTTGTTAGCAGTTTTATGAATCCAGTTTTTCCTTAGAGTTCTGTGAGCCTTTATCCATTTCAGTGTGATGTTTTTTATTTTAATTGTCTTTCCCCCACAACCAGTCATGTGCCCGCACCAGGAATTGAACCAATAACCTTTCACTTTGCAGGGCACTGCCCAACCAATTGAGCCACACCTGCCAGGGCTAATGTTATATTTTTTAAGTCATTAGAAACCTGTATTTTAGAGTACTTGCCAGGGTTTTCTTTTTTTTAATGAATCTTTGAAAATGAAATATATTTGTAAGAATATTTCCCCCCAGAGTATCAGAGTAAAAGAGTAATTGTCTGTAGATGATAAAAGACTTAAAATGGCTATGATTAAAAAATCTGGTGAGAGTTCATATTCATACATATTTAAATGATGTACAATAATTGACTTAGTTATTCATTCCAAACTTAGTTTGACCATATGTAATTTTATTTTTTTTTTGATCCCTTCTCCACAAACCTTATACAACTTCCACCAACCTTCTGCAATGTACACAAACCTTTTGCAACTTACATACACCTTTCATTTTTTGTCTTGTCATTTCCTTTCTTATAGTGAAACAATATTTTTACTTTAGGACAAAATTACTTTCCTTTTCTTTTTCTTCACCAAAGGGGGGAAAACACTCATGTACTTCATATCTTCCTTATCTCAAAATCGTATTCTCTTCTTCTTTCTCTCAACAAAAGCACATTTTTGTGCTTCATATTTTCTACTAATAAAAACATAATCCTATATTTTATATGCAGTCATTTAAAAATTATTTTTAGTAGTTTATAAAAAGCCATAGCTCTTATACAAATCAATTTGTTTTTTTTTAAGATTTTATTTATTTTTAGGAAGAGAGGGGAAAAGAAAGGGAGAGAAACATCAATGTGTAGTTGCCTCTCAAGCGCCCCCTACTGGGGACCTGACCTGGACCACAACCCAGGCACGTGTCCTGATTGGGAATCGAACTGACAACGATTTGGTTTTCAGGGTGGCACTCAATCCACTGAGCCACTCCAGCCATAGCAACAAATCAATTTTGGTAAGGGAACTTATATAGCCGTTTATTTTTAAAAAGTCCACTTTTTTCCCCCTTCAATTTCTCTGGGCAATGATTTGCTTAGTTTCTTGGTTTTTACATTCCAAAAACATGATGAGTTTTGTAACTTTCAGGAACAGAGAAAGACTGTAAGTTATTTTGCATTATTTATTTGACTATGCTTCTCTTATATTTTAACATACCAAATAAACTTAATTAGTTTATTCTCCCTTTTTATTTTTATTTTTAAATATATTTTATTGATTTTGCTATTACAGTTGTCTCACTCTTTTTGCATTTGCCCCCCTCCACCCAGTACACCCATTTCCTCCAACAATTCCCGCTCCCCCCTGCCCCCCGCCCACTTAGCTCATGTCCATGGGTCATACATATAAGTTCTTTGGCTACTCTATTTCCTATACTGTTCTTAACACCCCCCCTATTTTGTACCTACTAATTTGTACTTCTTAATTCCTGCAAGTTTTCCCCCTTCCCCCTCCCTACTGATAACCCTCCAAATGATCTCCATATCTATGATTCTGTTCTTGTTCTTGTTTGCTTGTTTTTTTAGATTCAATTTTTGATAGTTGTGCATTTATTGCCATTTTAATGTTAATAGTTTTAATCTTCTTTTTCTTATATAATTCCCTTTAATATTTCATATGCTAATGGCTTGGTGATGTTGAACTCCTTAACTTTTACCTTGTCTGGGAAGAGCTTTATGTGCCCTTTAATTCTAAATGATAACTTTGTTAGATAGAGTAATCTAGGTTTGTAGTGCCTCGCTTTCCATCATTTTGACTACTTCTTGCCAGTCTCCTCTAGCCTGTAAAATTCTATTGAGAAAGTGATTTTGATTTCTTCTGTCAGAAATCACCTGACAGTCTTATGGGAACTCCTTTGTAGGTAACTATCTGTTTTTCTCTTGCTGTTTTTAAGATTCTCTCTTTTATCTTTAACCTTTGACATTTTAATTATGATGTGTCTTGGTGTGGTCGTCTGCTTCCATCTTGTGTGGGACTCTCTGTGCTTCCTGGACTAATATGTATTGCCTACTTCCTTCACCAAACTAAGGAAGTTTTCTTTCATTATTTTTTCAAATAAGTTTTCAATTTTTTGCTCTTCCTCTTCTCCTTCAGGCACCCCTATGATTTGGATGTTGATGTGTTTGAAGATGTTCCTGAGACTCCTGAGGCTGTCCTAATTATTTTGAATTCTTTTTTTTTTTTTTGCTGTTTTGATTGAACAATTTTTTTTCTTCCTTATGTTCTAAATTGTTGATTTGATTATCAGCTTTATCCCCTCCACTATTGGTTCCCTGAAAAATTTTTTTATTTCACTTAATGTAACCTTCATTTCTGCCTGGGTCTTTTTTTATGCTGTTGAAGTACCCAGTGAGTTCCTTGAGCATCCTGATAACCAGTGTTTGAACTCTGCATCTGAGAGCTTGTTTATTTCCATTTTCTTTAGTTCTTTTTTTTGAGTTTTGTTCTGTTCTTTCATTTTGGCCATATTTCTTTGTTTCCTCATTTTGTCAACCTCTCTGTGTTTGTTTCTGTGTATTGAGTAGAGCTGCTTTGACCCCCTGTCTTAGTACTATGGCCTATTATAGAAAAGCACATCTGTAAATTGTATGGGGTGGAGCCTTAGGTAATTGCTAGGGTAGGGCAATCTGTGTGACCACTGTGGCTCTGTGTGTGGGGAGGTTTGGGAGAGAGGACAATGCTGCTGCCTGGCTTCTGGGGTTCTCCCTCAGAGGAAGCCATTTCTCAGCACTTGCCCTGATACCAGTCACTTCACTTTCTCTCCGTATGCCACTGGTGCCCTTCCAGCTGTTGCCCTGGTGTTGAATCCCGGGGGAGTGAAAATCCTAAATCTGTTGCAGACGTTTAAGAGGAGTTTCCTAAGCATCCCTCAGTTTCTTCTGCTGCCCTAACGCCCACTGGTTTTTACAGCCAGAAGTTGTGAGGGCTTATCTTCCCAATGCTAGAACCCTGGGCTGGGTGGTCTGGTCTGGGGCTAGGATCCCTAGTTTCTGAGGTATACCTCCTCATTTTTATCTACCACACATGGATGTGGGACTGCTGTTTCTGCCTCTCCATGCCTCTCCACGTCTCTGCCCCTTCTTCCTATCTGGATGAATGTGGCTTCTTTAAGTCCTTGATTGTTGGATTTTCATACAGCTTGATTTTGTGACTATTATGAATGATGTTAGTTTTGTAGTCTAGCCATAATTTTTTCTGTAGTTTTTCATGGAGGCCAGGTGTGTTTGCCTATGCCTACTTCTTCCATTTTACCCTTTTTATAAAGAGATACATTTTCTTTGAAATGTTTCAGAAGCCCTATGAAATATCCCAGTTTTTCCTAGGTCAATAAGATTTAATTTAGAATATCTGGTCTTGGGAAGTTTCTCAAACATATCAAAAAATTTTAAAACATTTGCTTGAATAAAATCAGAGGTCATTGTGGAACAATACTTAATGAAATAATAATTATTCATTTAAAAAGTGACAATAAAATATTTCAAAGATAAATACAGAATATTACAGTACATACAATATTACAATACATAGCAAAATTCAGCTAGTTTAATATTAAGAAGACTTGGTTTACTTAAGCAATTAAAGATTGATTCTAAAAATACAGAAAATCATTTATATAAAGCACAATATCTTCTTAAATAATCTTTTTAAAGAATATATCAATAGTACAGAACAATTTTGTTTTTTTAGCAGAGAAATAGCATTAAGTTTTAGCTTTACATAAGCACACCACTGATATTAAAACCTAATTAAAAACATAACCCTTACTATAGGAAATTTAATTTTAGCCAGCTTAATTATAAGAGATAAATTTTTGAAATAACCAGGACAGTTTCTATTTCTTAATTTATAGGAGAGTTTAATTTCTCCAAGCCAATTTAAAGAGCCCTCTTTATAAATCAAGTTTATTCAATCTTTGGAGGCAGACATACATATACAGAAAAGGAGACAGATAAACAGAGACCTGATAGTTTTAATTAAAAATTTTTTTTAGCCACGAGATAGGGAAAATCCTTTAACTTACAATAGTTGTAATAAGTTAAGTTTATTCATTCAGGTGGCTAAGACCTGTAAGATTTGTATTTGTCCTTGAAAAACATGTTTTAAGGAGACTGAAGGGAGGAGACTGCTTAGATAAGGGGACTTTTTCAGCCACTTGTGTTTCTCTTCCTTTGGTTTGTTTAGGGTCAGGCAGTTGTGGACTGTGTTTACGTTTCTGGTTATCTAATACTAGAAAGACCTTAAAAGCTACTGTAGCCTAAAAATTTTATTCGACTTCTAAATTGTCCACATTTTTAATCATAGAGTTAACAAATTCTTTGAAATATCTTGTCAGGTTTTAGGTAGAACAAACAGTAAGAAATTTTATAGCACCTAATCAAATGGCCAAAGTTTCTTTTTAGGATTCTCTTAGGAAATTATTTTGCCTTTTAGAAACTTCTGATTAGTAACCAAAGAATACATTCCATTGTCTGGGGGAGGTTTGGATTTCTTATGATTTTTTTTCTTTTAATGGCAAACAGCCTAAGAGACCCAGGCAGGAAAAAGAAACAAAAGAGAGATGAAATGAGTGCTACCAGAGGCTGACCTCCTTCCCCCCTCAGGGCACTTCTTACTAGCCTGAGCCACAAAAAGTGCGTCTGAGGAAAAAACACTGTTCTTCCCCACAAGCTAGCAAGCTGCCACAACATCCTGTCACTCCTGAGCATCCTACAGCATGCTGGCCCTTAGGGCAATCACCGCTTTGAGGAAAATGCCTCCTCTGAGAAGAAACTTCTCCCTGGAGAGAAAAACCTCTCTGGATCTCAGATAAAACATTTGACCTCTATCAGAAAAAGAGGGAAGTTCAAACCTAAAAGGGCTTCACAGTCTGGGAGGCAGGCAGCCGTCCAAGGAGGTGGTGAGCACAAAGCAGGCTGTGTAGGTGCCACACTTGGCTCCAGGGGGCGCTGGACTCTGAAGGTGAGGTGACTGTAGTAGGTCCTGTTAATAATAGTCGCTAGAATACTTTCCGAAATTCAAACTATCATAGATCCTCTTATTTTTCTTTCCTTTTTTTTTTCACGTGATGTTTTAATTTAACTTTTTATTTGGAAATAATTAAAGATGCACATGTTCTTGTAAGAAATAGTATAGAGAGATCCTGTGGCCTTTACCAAGTTACTCCAATGGTAACATAAGGTAAGACTGTTATACAGTATCACCCAAGGGCACTGGCACTGATACAGCCAAGACTGTGAACACGTCCATCACGATCACAAGCACCCCTCACCCTCTTTTATAGCCCCACCCCCTCCCATCCGGCTCTCAGCTCCTCCTTAACCTCCTGCAACCACTAGTGTAGTTTCCATTTCTATCATTTTGCCGTGTCAAGAATGTTACATAAACGGAATCATACAGTTTGTGTACTATCGGGATTTTCTTTACTCATTAAAATTCTTTGGAGATTCACCCATGTTGTTGTATATATCAGTAGTTCAATTTTCTTTATTGTTGAGGAATAATCCATGGTATGAATATTAACAGTTTATTAAATCATTCACTCATTGGAAATTATCTGGGTTGTTTACAGTTTGGGGCAGTTTGAAATAAATCTTCTATGCACATTTGTGTTCAGGATTTTGTGTTTCCGTTCCATGGAAACCTATACATGCGACTGCTGGGTTGTATGGCAGCAACATGTTTAGTTTCTTAAAAAACTGCCGAACTGTTTACCAGAGTGGCTGTGCCATTTTGCACTCAAACCGACAATGTAAGAGTGGTCCAGTTTCTCCATATCCTCACCTGCATTTGGTGTTGCCACTATGTAAATTTTTCCCAGTTTTATCGAGAACTAGTTTACATACATCACTGTATCAGTTTAAGGCACATAGCACGATGGTTTGATTTATATATATTGTGAAGTGATTACTGAAAAATGTTTAGTTAACATCTACCTTCTCATAAAATATGCTTATTTTTCTTTATAGCTTCCTTTAATTCTTCTGGATTGTCCATAGTTTCACTGTTTCTTGATTTTTTTCAACTTGCCATTTCTTTAAATAAAATTATCATTTAAAATAGGTAGTTGGTAGAATTCATGACTTCTTATATGTCTAGTAATATTATCTTTTGGCCTCTTGTTGGGTTGAATGACTAGGCACAAATTCTATTTTAAGTTCAAGTTATTTTTCCCTGAGAACTTTAAAAACATTATTTTATCAAAACATCCAATGATGCTGCTCATTTAAATGAGTTGTAACTGTGTGCCAGGTACTGTTTTCATTAATTTGTATCTATCAGGTGCATATATTAAATAACTTGCAATCCCAACCAGAGGAGAGTGCTATTACTCCCCACCCCAATCCCAATTTTATTGATGAGCAAACTGAGACATTAAACTGAGAGAAAGTGAATAGCGTGCCTCAGGTGATATACATTTCAGAGCCTGGATTGAAACCGAGGGAGTCTGCCGACAGTGCCCATGCCCTGAACCACTGCATATATGGTCTGTCTGACTTGCAGTTCTTATGGCACCTCTTTGTCTTTCTCTTTGTTCTTGGAGCTCTGCAATGAGCTGGGTCTAAGTGTGGTTTTCTCTTTTCTCTTTATTTCTGCTTAGTACTTGTAGAAATCTTTTCAATCCAAAAATGTGTATTTTTCTTTAACTTTGGTTTAATATTATTATATTACTTCATTTTATCTTTGATTATTTTTATCTTCACTCCATTTTGGAATCTTAGTTCTACTGGAATTACTATGAGGTGTATTTACAACTTTTTGATTTATTCTTTTAAAAAAGGCTTATTTATTTATTTATGTATTTATTTATTTATTTTTAGAGAGAGGAGAAGGGAGGGAGAGAAACATCGATATGTGGGAGAAACATTGATCAGTTGTTGCCTCTCACACCAGGTGTGCACCCTGACTGAGAATTGAACTGGAGACCCTTTGGTCCACAGCTCTGTGCTCAATCCACTGAGCCACACCAGCCAGGGCTGATTTATTTTTTATATTTCTTAGCATTTTTTCTTTTCATTTTTGTTTTTCTTCTGTTCTCTAAGAAATTTTCTAGATTTTTAACCCCTAGATTACTAACTTGACATTTCAGCATGTCCACTTATTTTATTGTTCTTCGTATGAATTTTTCTGAAATTATATTTTTTATGAACATTTACTTTTTTTTCTGTAACCATCTTTTTAAAAAAATTAGATATCATTGTGACTATTGAGAACTTTAATTAGAACTTTTTAAAGGACTATTTTGTCGTTGAATCATCTTTATTCATCTGGCTACTTATTTTCCTCCCCTCAAGTGATTCTAATTTTTTTTTAATTTCTTTTTTTAACATTTTTTAAACATCTTTTTTTAAAGATTTTATTTATTTATTTTCAGAGAGGGAAGGGAGGGAGAAAGAGAGAGAGAGAGAAACATCAACGTGCGGTTGCTGAGGAGCATGGCCTGCAACCCAGGCATGTGCCCTGAATGGGAATCGAACCTGCGATGCTTTGGTTCACAGCCCACGCTCAATCCACTGAGCTACGCCAGTCAGGGCTGTGATTCTAATTTTTTAATACATGTTTACTTAGTGATTACAATGGTGGGTAGCTGGTTTTATTTTCCCCATTATGCTTCTTCATTAAATGAGAGTGAGTTGCACATATGACTGTAAATTTTGTGTAAATGGTAAGGAAGGTATGACTTTGGGGTAAAATTTAGTAAGGAAAGTTGCCTGTAGGGTATGTAAGAAGAGAGTAGGCAGGAGACTCTGGAATATTTTACTTGTCAAATTAACGAGAGTTTCATCCTGCCACTATGGCCATTGTGGAAAAGTTATATATTGTCCAACAGCCACACGTTTCATTCATATCTTCTTTAATTTAAAAACTATTGTTTCTTCCACTTTATGTGTATTGTCTTTTCAAATGAATTCACTAGGATTTACTACTTTGGAGCTAACTACTTAATAAATGAACTATTAGATGCCTATTTTTTCTAGGAGTATCATAAAATATTCCTGAGTCTTAGGTGCACTGTGAATTTCTAGGGACCTATGAATGAACTTATTTCATCTTGTAGAATCTGACACTATCTTTTCTGAAGATTTCCCTTCTATAACATATTTGGGATTAATTTTCTTTCATCTACTTGGTTCTCACTGACCCATATTTTCCATCTGAGCATATCACCATTTTGGAGAACTGAAGACAGTATGGCTAATGTGCAATTAGTGAGGTTGAGGATCACATGAAATGGATGGCAGAGAGTTTTCAGGAAGCTGCCAGAAATTAAATCTGAGGCAAAAGGTCCTTATAATCTGGGCCATACCTAATTTTCATCTACAATCAAGTTACCCTGTGTTATGCCAGGTAGAATGACCTGTGGAGGCTCAAACTTGTCATGCTCTGAGTATTAAACCAGTGTTGTTTTGTTTCCTGGGATGCAATCTTCTATGTCTCTTCCCTACAGGCTGAAATTCCCCGTCATCTTTTCAGTGTGTCCTTGAAACCTCAGAACATAGGACCCTGATCCCTCCAGTTGATTGAAAAACTCCTCTTCAATCCTCTGATGGCTTCTTGTGCCATTTCTGCTTGATCACTCAGCATATTGTATTGTTGGAGTTAATTCTCTTTAAATCCTTACCAAGTTGTCAGGTAAAGGAGACCATATTTCATGCATATTTGGATATGTTGCAGGTACAATGATTGGTAAGGAGTAGATGCTCTCTCTATATATCTTTAAAAAAAGATGGAATAACTGGGTGAGTCAGAGATCAAGCTTCTGCTCCTGCCTCTATTGTCTCCTAAATATCCCAGCCCTTAGTCATTGCTTCTTTCTTCAGACTTACTCATTTTTACAGCCATATACTTCCTTGCATTATTAGTTTAACATTTAATATCAATGGGTACCTCACCGTTATATGTTCCTTAATGCCATGTAATATGTATCTATCAAGTTTCACAGCCCTAACACACTGTATGCATATTTGAAAAATGCCTCAATATTTGTTTCCTCTGATGAAAGGCCCAAGTGCATTTTCTTTGGCTACTTTCATAGTTTTCTCAGATACCTTTGCAGACTCTTCCTCCTCTCTCGACATTTATTAGATATTAGTGTTCTGCAAAACTGGATTTTCAGTCCTTTTCTTTTCTTCCATGATGCTGTGTCTTTCTGTTCACGCAAGCTCATCTACACCCCTGACCTCACATATCAAAGTACTCAGGTTACCCACATATTCAGGTCTAGCCCAGACCTTGTATTTGACTTCTAGAACTGTATATTTATTTACTTCCATAATATACCCAAGGCATGTTTCAAAAGCAAGTCAAACTCAGGTTGACCAATGAACTCATGATCTTTCCCTCAAATATGGCCTTGTTCCAAGGTTCCCTGCCTAGGGGATGGCCTATCATGTATCCTATTACATCAGGTAGAATCCTAGGGAGTTATCCTTGACAACTCTTGCACTCCCCTCTTCTCCATCCATATCTGATTCATTACCAGTTCATATCAAGCTCATCTTCTAAGTATTTAATATCAGTATGTACTTCAAAGCTCTGTTAGATCAAAGTGTTGTCATCACTCTTCTAAACAATGGCTTTCTCTCTGCTAACTGGCTCTCTCCTCCAACCTACCTATTCCCTGTGCTGTAGCTAGTGTAACCTTTCAAAATGCAAAGCCAATCATAATACTAACCTGCTTAAAATCCATCAGTGGATTTTAGGATCAAAGACATGCCCTCAAAAGCTTTGAGTGCTCTTATATTCCTATAGTCGTCTCTAGCAGTCGGCTTTTCCTTCACTCTCTACTCCATCCTGGCTTCTTTTCAGTATCGAGTTCTGTCCATACTCTTTCGTGCCACAGGACTTCTGCACATGGTATTTTGGTATTCTCTTTGCCTGCCCTCTCACCTTGCTTAATTAATTCTTATTTTAACCTTCAGAAGTCAGCCTAAGCAATACTTCTTTGGGGAAGTTTCCTTGACCTCTTTAACTTTCTCACACTTTCAACTTCCCATTCTTTAGATGATTAATAGATTGTTATTTGTCTGTCCCAAGGGATTTTAAGCTTCATGAGAACTGACAATGTGGTGACTTTTGTATATTCTTGCCTTCCCCAGTGCTATATGTTTTGTTTAATACACAATAGTCATTCTGTACTATTTGTTTGTGGAATAAATTTCTAATGTTTGTTTTCTTTTTGTAGGTCTGCCATTTTAATTAACAACTGCCACTTCGAGGTACCCAAGTAGAGGATATTTGCTATACTTAATATTTTATCATTCAGGTTGGAGGCCCAGGAAGCAGCAAGAATGGGTAATTTTCAATTTAAAATATTCATAATTTTAAAATAGTGATTCCATATGCTGCACAGTATTAATAGAATTAAATAACTTTATTACTGTTTCTTTTTTTCAATATAAGTAAATGATAGCTCTTTTTAAACAGATAGATTAAAAATAACCCATTTTCTTTCTGTCTCTTTTTTTAGGTTTAGAAGAATATACAGAGTTTTTAAAGAAAATGTCAGAGTTAATTTTGAATGAAATGCCAAAAGCTGAGTGAGTAATGTTGTGGTAATAAAAAGATGTAAAATTCTATATTATATTCCAGTATATTTTTTTGACCTTAAAGAGACATCTTTTTATCTATATCATCATCTATCTTGGTAAATATTATAGTATATTATATGTATGTAGTTATATATGTGATTATTTAATACAGAATCTTCAGAGCTGTTTGATGGTCAATAGAAACAGGTTTTTCTTGTCTTTTCTGTTTACAGCTGTCAATGGACTCTCATTTTTTTTATAAACTCATTGTTATAACAGAATGAAATTGCTATAAAGAGACAAGATCAGTTAGGCAGGAAGGAAATGTAATACAGGTCTCTAGAACATGGGTGTTCATTCTTGAGGCTAATCCAGATTTTGCCATATGGCTTACATAATTTTCCCTATCACCTGAGCCTGAGTGGGATTAATTGTGCCTTCTTTTTATGAAAGATAGTCATGCAAATCACATGATCATATCAATAGATGCGGAAAAAGCATGTGATAAGGTACAGCACCCATTTATGATAAAAACACTCAGCAAAGTGGGAATAGAAGGAACATTCCTCAACATAATAAAGGCCATATATGAGAGACCTACAGCCAGCATTATACTCAATGGGCAAAAACTAAAATCTTTTCCACTAAGAACAGGAACAAGACAAGGTTGTCCACTTTTACCACTTTTATTCAATATAGTATTGGAAGTTTTAGCCACAGCAATCAGACAAGAAAAGGAAATAAAAGGCATCCAAATCAGAAAGGAGGAAACAAAACTGTCATTGTTTGCAGATGACATGATAGTGTACGTAGAAAATCCTATAGACTCTACCAAAAAACTGCTTGACCTAATAAATGAATTTGGCAAAACAGCGGGATACAAAGTTAATATCCAGAAATCAAAGGCATTTCTGTATACCACCAATGAAACAGCAGAAGCAGAAATCAAGGAAAAAATCCCATTTGAAATAGCAAAAAAGAAAAATAAAATACCTAGGAATAAACCTAACCAAAGAGGTAAAAGACCTGTATTCAGAAAACTATATACCACTGAGGAAAGAAATCAAGGAAGACACAAACAAATGGAAACATATACCATGTTCATGGATTGGGAGAATTAATATCATTAAAATGTCCATACTACCCAAAGCAATTTACACATTCAATGCGATACCTATTAAAGTACCAATGGCTTATT